>JAOVVA010000037.1:18550921-18588462 GCA_028565275.1 Leiocassis micropogon | reverse complement strand
CATCCAATTTAGCCTTAGCATAAACGGGAGCACATTCAACAAGTCACACACTCAACAAACAAACATGGCCGAAGCCATTAACCCAAACACCCTTCCCCAACATGGTGAACACATAACAACCCCTCCCGCAAAGCATGATGGTCGCCAGCCAAAGCCCCACCTACGCCACAATATGAATTACATTTCTATGAATTACATGAATAACATTTTATGTTGTAATAAATATTATAGATAATTATTATAAGCATGTGCTGTTTGGCTAACGCATAAATCATTAATTTCTCTAAAATCATTTAACATCACATGGCGATAATGGATTAACACAATAGAACTTACTACTCTTACGTTTGCAGGCCCAGTTTATGAGGCCGTAACCTGCTTTTCCCACAATGCAATGTTTGTTTTCCGTATTTGAGAATAATATACCTGGGCGACCCAACCAAGTACACTCACTCACTCACTCACTCACTCACTCATTGTCTGTACCGCTTTATTCTGTATTCAGGGTCGCGGGGGGCCTGGAGCCTATCCCAGGACTTGGGGCACGAGGCGGTACACCCTGGACAGGGTGCCAATCCATCGCAGGGCAAACACACACATTTACACACTACAGGCAATTTAGGAATGCCAATTAGCCTAATCTGCAGGTCTTTGGACTTTGGGACAAAACCGGAATACTCGGAGGAAACCCACAAATTCCATGCACGTAGAGACCGGAATCGAATCTGGCCGGAAAGCGAACCTGGACCCTGGAGGAGCAAGGTGACAGTGCTACTACACCAGCGTGCCGCCCCAAGTATACTCTAAATGTGGGAAACACTGGGTCTTTCTTGGATTTTTGTACACAACAATGTCTAGAATTTATACAGAAAGCTGTGGAAAAACCAAAAAATCCTGCAAATGGAGGATCTGAAGGTTGAAACACCTTATTTATGAGAGAGATAAAAAAAGAATGTCTGTTCTAAGCTAACAGGAAGTGTATAGTAACTCAAATAAGCACTCTTTATAGCTTTATAAGCAGAAAAACATCTCGGAACACTCAACACATCAAACCATGAGGTGGAAGGGCCACAACAACCGAAGATCACATCAGGGTTCACTTTTTCAGGCAAGAACAAAAAACTGGCTATCACAGCACAAACTGTCCAATTTCTAAAAGCCCACATACAGACACACAACCAGACACACACACACACACACACACACAAGGTAGTCCAAAAGTCTGGGTTTATAGGAAATCTTTTTTTTTTTGTTAAATTATAAATTAGAGCAGATCCTCAACCTGACTGCCTCTGACTTCACAGCTCTTGTGTATAAGATGAATACAAGAACATTAAACATTTCTCAGTGTATCAGAACTGATGTAGCTACATGTAGAAATGATTTCCTCCGTGAGTTCATTGGTTGTATTGGATGGATTCTGATAGACTACAAACTTCAGATGACGCCAAAGAAAAAAGTTGAGTGCTGTTATGTAGGCCTGGTTCTATTCGACTTCTATATTTTCACAGCAACCACTGGGTTTGAAATAAAAATATATAAATAAATAAAAATAGTGTGTAAGATCATTTCATATTAGGAAACATGCATATATACGCTGGTCCATAAATATTTAGACAGTAACACATTTCTTTTTTTGTGGGGGGGTATGTGTTTTAGCACCACAATGGATTTGAAATGAAGCAATCAATATGTGATTGAATGACCACTTCATATCAGAATCCATCTGTGCTGTGAAGCAACACCCTATCAGTTTTGCATGATTTGACTGAATTGGAGCAGAAAGTATAATGCAGAGTATAGAGCATAGCTCTATGCACTTCAGAATTCATCCTGATACTTGCATCGGTAGTCACTTCATCAGGAAACAATATTGATGGGACAATGATTGATTATAATCAATTATACCGATCATTTATGTAAAAAATGGCAATTGAATTTTAATTGTTGAAAATTCCATTCCATTTCCAGTTGTCCATTGTCCATAATTTTACATTGTCCATCATTTTACACAACCCATGTTGTGAGCATGTGCTCACGTGCCCATGCCATAATGCTTCTTCCATTATCTTTTTGACAGATGACGTGGTGAGCTTTTGATCTTGAGCCCTTTCTTTCCTTTTCCCATATTCTTCTCTTTGAATAATTCTATTACAAGTTAGTCTTGTATCAGAACTGGGCAGACTTTTTTTTAAAGCAAAGTCTAATCTGGCCTTTCTGTTCTTGCATGTTACTAATATATGTTCATTCATGTACATTGTCTTGACTGTAAACTTTCACAATTTCGCAGCGGTTTCCTCCAGAGAGTTCTGGACTTGTTTTGAAGGGCCATTTCTTCACTAAGGAAAGAATTCTGCTGATCATCCAGCAGATCCTCCATTTTAGTCATTTAATCTTTTGTGGACTTCAAGGCCTTTTCGTGTTGCTGAGCTTGCCAGGGTGTTCCTTCTCCTTTTCCCCTCTCTATTTTCTCCCTAATTAAATTGTATCTGATTCCCACCTATCTTCAGCGCACCTTCAAGGTGACATCTACCAACCAGGGAGGATGAATGCTATAACATGCTTCTTCCAAGAAAGTGGAGGGTAAAAGCCAACCATATCTTTTCAAATGGTTATCCACAGTTCGGGGGCAGCAAAATTCCCTTTTTTAAGGAAAATACTTTCCACCTTCTTCCACTTGCATTAGCTCACAGATGCCCATGATTATGCTATGCTATGATTTATTTGCGAGTGAAAGTATGCCATACTCTCCCCTGATAGCAGGGCCAATCTGCTTCTTATTTTGTTTGTTCAGTCTAATGAAATGACTCCTTTACTTACATCTTCACCCCTTTACACTGGATATTGAGAGCTTCCATGTGCAGCTTCCGAATGTGAATTCAACACTTGGAATGAATGCCAGACCTTTTATCTAGTTGTTTATCTAGTTGAGATCATTAAGAAACATCCCACAACTGGCTATGAAGACTCTCATCAGTCAGTTGTTTTACCAGTCAGTCATCGCCAGTGTACTTTTCTGTGCGCTAGTGTGCTGGGGAGGTAGCCTCAGAAGCAGGGATGCAAGGCGCGTGAACAAGGTGGTCAGGAGAGCTGATTCGGTGGTTGGTTTGGACTCCCTCGAGGAAGAAGTGGAGAAGAGGACATCAAAAAATGCTGTCCATCATGGCCAAGCCCGACCACCCACTGCACATAGTATTTTAACAGAAGAGTGTGTTCAGTGGAAGATCTCTGTTGCAAAGCATCTCAACTGGCAGACCCCGGAAATTCTTTGTCCCCAGAACCACTTGGCGTTTCACCACCTCTATACAGGGGCATGGGAATGTGGACTGGGAGATCTACTGTAGACTTGAGGCTCTTCTACTATATACATCACAGTGCTGCCCACATAACTCGCTCATCATCTAGTTTCATGGTCTGCTCAATACTGTCAATATTATCTATTGTGCCAATATGCATGGACTCAGTCAGTGTCACTTTCATGTTGTTCTTTGCGCATGTGTCATTATTACTATTTGCATTGTTGTCACTTTGTCTTCTTCTGCTTCTTCTTCTTCTTTCAGTTCATCGAGGTTGTACTGCATTTCACTTTATTTCACTTATTAGTATTATTAATTTATGCCTTTTTTTATTATTATTAATTGTGACTTATTTCCTTTTATCTATATATCTTGTAATTTTGTGTTTTTACCATTGCACTAACTTTGTTCAGCTTTCACATTATCTCATGTCTACTGACAATATAGGATGTATATTATGTAGGACTATATACTATGTAGGACATACAGTATGCAATTAATTCTACAAACCTACAGTCTCCATTGCCGCTGGATGTCTGGAATGTCCTTCGGGATCAATTTAGTGTCTGTCTGTCTGTCTGTCTGTCTATCTATCTTGTTTTTCTTAAGATCATATTAAAATGGTTGGACTGCTGATAATAAAACCCATCACACGTGAAATAACATTTTCATTTGTCTTTGGATTAAAATAAGACTAACACTCTGAATAAGTAGATTAAATAAATAATTAAACAGCAATATTCCTGAGATGATTTATAACTATCGTTCAATACGTTCATCCTACACTGCTCTTCCTCCCACATTCAGAATGCAGTTCCCTGTAGCACAATCACTTTTTCATCTGTGCAGCGCTTGTGCGTTTAAGCAAAGGCTACTCGATTCCTATGTTCAATTACTTTTATCACCAAATATTTGGTATAACTATGTTTAACTGAGTAAAGAAAATTGCCTGTCCTTTTAAGCAATCTTTTTTATTTAATTTTTTTTTACAACAGATATCAGCAAGAGTATAACCACTTAATTAACCTTGGGGAAGTAACTTTGGCATAGTCATAATAAATAAAAAGACGTTTTTGACTGGAAAGAACCATTTAACCATTTATCTCAGGGATAATATGCAGGATCCGTATGAAATGACAGCTCCCTTCACCATCTCCCTCCATCTGCCAGTCCATTTCATGCACACACACAATGGCAGCCTTCCAGGCTTGCAGATAGGGTGGAGAGAGAGCAAGAGAGGATTCATTATGTAAGAGAAATATAAAGCTTATATATAAATTAAACAGCACACAAAGAGAGAATGGTATCCAATTATCTAATTTACATAAAATTTCCATGTTTTCTGATTTTCACTGTGGAAATTGCAGGAAGTTTATGTCTATATACTGTAAATATGCAAGTGATGTTTTTTTGAATTATTGGGATTCTGGTCTTGGTATTACCTGGTAAAAAAAAAGATTTTTTAATTACTCCTCAAACTCACAATATGCACCTGCTCTCCAGTGCTCCCAATTCCCAGGAATTAAACTTGTGTCTTCGCATTACTTTGCTTGTGGTCTTATTTTCCTTTCTTTGTTTTGCATGCCTGCAAAGCATATAGATCACTGTGCCGTCATATGCCGTCAGCATTGTTCGTCTGCATCACACTTTTCTATCTGAAACTTGTCTTAAACTATTCATGGGAATTTGACTAAATTTCTACAGAACCTTTATTAGTAAGCATAGATGTGCACTGCATTTAAAGAAGTAGCACGTTTAGTGTGCAGGCGACACAATCTTCCTAAATTATTTGGTTATGGGTTTTATCTTGTTGTGTTTTTGAGGTGTGAATTCACTGCTTTAAAAAAAACCCTGTACAAAATGCAGCATAGGTTGTCAACCAATTAATGTATACAATGATGCCTAAAGGCTCAATCTAGATTTAAGGCCCGTATTTGAGTTTTGGTGTTGGGGTAGTTTTTCTCAGAATACATTTTTCAGATACACCAACTCTATTCTAGTCACAAACTATGCTTTGCAACCACATGAAAATATCAGGCATGTGTGCGTATCTGTCTGAGCTGTCTACTGAACACATGGACAGGAGAGTCTCAGGCCCTGCATGAAGAATCCATTACCAACAATTGTGAAACACCAATTGTTTTGTTTACTTGATTTATCAACAATGGAACTCAAGACCATTTCCAATAAAATGTACCTTTTTTATTTTTTAAAATTCCTTTAAATATATAAAAAAAAAAAATAATAATAAATCACCGCTGCTGTATAGTGATCTCTTGTTGAGAAAGGATGACATTTCAAACACCACAAACATGGGGCAAGGGTAGCTCAGTGGGGTAAGGCATTACCGCACTACTGTTCAAAAGGTCCCAGGTTCTAACCCAAGCACCACTGAGCTGCCGCTGTTGGGCTCTTAAGCAAGGCCCTTAACCCGCAACTGCTCAGATGTATAATGAAATTAAAATGTAAGTCGCTCTGGGTAAGGTCTGAAAATGCCGTTAATGACCTAAATGATTTGGTCCATGGTACATGCCTCTTATGCAAAGCCTGCAGCACTGTGGCACAGTAGTTCTTTTTTGTTGTTGCTGCATGAGTAATTTCACTGCTGGACCAAATTTCTTCCTTTCAAACATTATGACCCTGACCACGGTTCACTGAAGCCTGGGGAAGCTGGTGAATGGCCATGTTTCTCTGTGTGCGACATGGTGATCATAAACAACATTTATTTCAACATTCATAAACTTTCTCTGGGTCTTGCTTCCAGAAGCCGAGTGTTCTGGCAGCTTCTCTCTGCCAGTGTGGGATAAGCCAAGTTTAATGTTTGACTGAAATGTTTTATAGCACAATACTACTTCTTAACTTGGGCATTCCCCCTGTTGACCTTAATTGTCATGATGGAAGGAATTTTCACAAATGATCAAGCCTCTATTTATAACTGTTGCAAATTAAAAAATGAATATAACACAGTGTGATAGCCTGGAATATAAGATGAAATACTCTGAGCATTTCTCTGTGTTCCTTGGTCACATTGGAGAAGACTTTTATATTTATTAATGCACCACTTAACATGCATGTTTCATGCTACCCGCAGCATAGTTTCACAAATTTTGTTGCTCTCCATTCGTCTTCAGTGATTCTGCCTTTATGCAAATGGCTAGTGAAGAAATGTCCTGGCATTCAAAACAAAAGAGGAAATAACAATAATGATTAACAGCCAAATGCAAAGCAGGCCCTAGAGCAATTCTGTTTTTCTTTTCTTTTGCAGTCGGATGGATTAGGGGAGACAAAAGTGAAAGATTAGCTGGCCTCAGCTAACTACGATGTTTAATTGACGTTTTTGGCTTCAGAGTTTAGCTGGATGGCTGCAGTCGATTCAGGCTGGGCCACACGGCCGTGTCGGACTTGTGAATTCCCAGCTGCCCCATTAGGCTGTCTGCTCCACGCTCATTGTCTTTGATCCACTCTGTGATGCTTAATCCGTGCGTTAAAGCTTCAGTAGCAGCAGCCTAGACTTGTGTGTGTGTGTGTGTGTGTGTGTGTGTGTGTGTGTGTGTCCATACGTGTGTGCGTGTGGGATGTGCCTACATGATCAGGACACATCAAGGAGCCTGCAAAAGACGATGTTTTAGGCTGTGAATAGCAATTAGATTTTTGCAAGGTTCACCTGTAGAGTTTGAGGCCAAAGTGTCAGTAATAGACAGATGTTTACATGGAGAGACCTTGGTTCTAGTACTAGACGAAAGGCAAATCTTCGTAAAACAGGAGCAACAAGGTTGTTGTGTGTTTTGATAGTTTGTCAAATAGAAAAATCATGCGCGCTACTAAGATTAAGCTTTGCAGCAGTAGTGCGGACTGTGTTTTTAGCATATTGTAAATTTGTTACTTGCTGATTTTAATTGATGAGCTATGTAGCATTAAGCCATCTCTCTTTTTCCTCCCCACAGCCTGATAGGACGTATGACTTAAAGATCGGGCAGCCCACAGTTTCTTACTTTTTAAAACAAGCTGCAGGCATCGAGAAAGGAGCAGGAAAAACCGGTGAGTTTAGCCCCATTGTTACTAACGCTGTGGTCGTCAAACATTGTCATGGCCTTCTTGCAGCTCCTGGCTGCCCATTTGTATGCCTCAGTCCCAGCTTATGTTTTACGAATGGACAGGCTGACTTCAGATTGAATTTTTTTGATTGATGATATATTTATGCTGAGCCATGCCAGAAGAGGCAGCAAATTTATTCCGAGAAAATCCATGGCAAAAAGGTGCTGCATGAAGGAAAGAGAATTGTAAATGTTGCTTCATTTTCTTATGTTCAAGTCTGCTTCAATTACACCCTCTCTTAACAGCTGCTCTTTTAATATCCACTCTTCTTTCCTTCTGACAGCTCGGAAGATTTCTCTTTTTTTTTTTCTCACCGCACCCCTCCTTCACAGTCCTCCAGTACTGTTCTCACTCTCACACAGTTACACTTTTATGCTTTTGCTTTTGTGCTCTAGGGTTTTTTCTCTCTCTCTCTCTCTCTCTCTCTCTATCCCTCTCTCTCTCTTCTTTTTCCCCATGTCTGACACTATCTTTCCACTCCTAACCAGCTCTGTGCCTCTGCTGTTCTCACCAGGGCATGAGACGGCGGGTATGGTGTCTGTTAGGGCGGTGTATGAGATAGCACAGGTCAAGGCACAGGACGAGTGCTTCAAGCTGCAGGACGCCTCCATGCAGAACGTGGTCAAGAGCATCATCGGTTCAGCCAGATCACTCGGCATCAAAGTTGTCGATGAGTAAGAAACTCAGTTCTACTATATACAGTGTTACACACATGCATGACTTAACTAACTAAACTAGCATTTTGATAATATTAGATACAGGGGATTCTAAATCAATGCAGATCCATCAAAATGTGATCATTTAAACCTCTTCACATTTGTATTTTATCTCCTTAATGAATTATTTGTGCTCCCTAGGAGAAAGCTGAGGATTCAACTCAATATGCACCCTGATTTTAGTTTAAAATACATTTTTATAGTTTGCATATTTTAACAGTTAAATAAAGATGAGGAATCTCATTGAGAGCTACGTAATACATTTATGCACATATTTATAGCCACAGATTTTTTTTTTTAACCTCCTGGCAAAGCAGTTTTCTGTTAACTGATGTACAAACAACAGTTTGGAATGGCATTGTGCCAGTGTGATTTATTAGCATTTGGAAGGAGTATGAGAACGGGACCTCATTACATTAGTTAACTAGGTCTCAGATGTCTCAAAGATGACATTGTTGCTCCTGGCTGAATGAACCTTGTCACTAAAGCACAACTATCCTGACTCATCAAGCATGCATGAAAGACATTTGTTCTGTTTTTCAATGAACTAAAGAGAATTTTGAAATTCTAATCTAATGCTGATGTATCTCTCAATCCCCCACCACCTCTCTCTTCCCCTCTCTTCCTCTCATTCTCCACCTCCTCTCTCTCCTCTCTCTTTCCTCTTGCGCTATGACTTTTGCTTGCTCCCTCACTCTCCTCTTGTCATCGCTCTATCAGCCTGTCACCCGAAGACTATGGCGAATTTCTTCGACAGCGTGAAGAGAGACTGAAGGAGGAAGCGGCAGCTAACATGGAGGCAGCCACAGGAAAAAAGAAATAAAAATAATCCCACTGTATCTGCCTGTTGTTTATATTCCGTGTCAATACACCGCTGCATTGTGCAGACACCATTAGGAAAACCTGAATTTACACAAGCCCCCGTTTGGTAATAAAATACATTTATATTACCTCAGCTGTATTCCTCGTGGTTACTGGACCTCTAGTTCTCATAACAGCCTTTCCCTTTCCCCTGCTCTCTTTCTCTCTTTTTATTTCTCACTCGGTATTCCTTTTCTGTTTATTTTCTTCTCTTGAACGTTCATCTCTCAATCCCACTCTTTTGTCCAGTCCAACAGTTAAGAATGGGACAGTATGAAAAATTCAAGTAAAACTACATCACTGGCCACTTTATTAGGAACATCATACTAATACAGCATAAACATTCTCCTCGCTCTCAGGACAGCCACAATTTTTCATGGCATGAATCTCACAAATGAAACACATTTCTTAGATTCTGGTCAATGTCACGATGCACCGATCAGCCATAACATTAACACCACCACCAGGTGACCTAAACAATATTGATCACCAACTCTACACTAGTAAACTGCTGACCGGATCATGGGTACCCAAGGCTCACCCATACCGGCGTGGAACAAAGTGCAGCAGTCCAAATCACAAAAAAAAAAAAAGGTTTGGAGTCCACCCTGCCCTGGTGGCACAAGGGGAACCCAAAGCCTATGTAGTTTTAATGTTATGGATGATCAGTGTAAATCCTTGTGTATCAGAGATGTCAGCCACCCATTCATGGTGCAAATTTCGATGGAACACCTTTGGAATGAATTAGAGAGGAGATTGCAAGCCAGGCCTTCTCATCCAACATTAGTGTCTGACCTCACAAATACGCTACTGGAGAATGATCAAAATTTCCATAAAAAGACTCCTAAATCTTATGGAAAGCCTTCCAAGAACAGTTGAAGCTGTTATGTATAGCTACACATCATATTAAACTCTATGGATTAAGAATTAGATGTTACTCAAGTTCATATGCATGTGAAGGCAGGCGAGGGAATATTTTTGGCCATATAGTGTATGTATTTGCGTTTATTGCATTACATTGTTACATTTTATTACATAATGTTAATGCTTTCAATATACTTTGGAAAGAGGGTCAGCGAAAGGAGCGTTCCTCAAACACATTTTTCCAGTTACAGGAGTAATAAAAATATAAGCGATCATGTATGTCGGTGGGTGAAATCTCATTTATTGGTTATTTCTGCTGTTTCTTGGATAGGATCCAGCTCAACCATTATTCTGCCTGGGGTTAAGCAAAAAGTACTCAAAATTATATTATAATTGACACATTATGTGTCATAATTGTGGTCTTCGTTTAAGAGCTTTTTCTTTTGCAAACATTAACCAACACAAAGCACAGTGTAATCAGTCACACAAAAAAATCCTTTCATAAACCTGCCTGGGACTGAGTAGGTAGTCAGGCCACAAGAATCAATGAGCTCATAAAATTGTTCTATCACTTTCCACAGTGAAGCAGTGCAAGACTATGTGTCTATCAGAAATAAGTGACGGTCAGGAATTATTCTCTGCCTGGGCAGTACAGAATGGTTTTCTCTGTGTGACACCAAAAAGATTGAGGCTTCTCTATTCACACAAGTTCCTCCATTCTTCAGTGGAAAGACCGTAAACAAATGTAGTCAATATCCCCTGCCTTCATGTGATGATGGGTAAAAGCTGCTTGGTGAGTTTAAACAGCTAGGAAGCCAGTTGTTGTTCTAAGCTTGTGTCATATTTCTTCCATGTTTTTACAGAAGTGGTCACCACTAATGCATCACGCCCATTATCAAATATTAATGATGCACACTTATGATTAACCTTCTTTCTGCTGCAGCTGTTCTCACCTTGATATTGTATAGACTTGGCTTTCCATTAACTGCTATTTCTCTATGACTAATTTCCTGATGAGTTGGAGAAACATATCATACCTGGATATGGTGCAAACTTACACATCCTAAAAATCGTGCAGCAATGAAAAGCCTGGCTCCCATCAGGAGAGTGAAATGTTACTAACATGCAATACCCTGCATCTTTTGAACTCCCTTTTGGGCAGCTTCAATTTCACCAGAAAAAGGAAATCAAATTAATCACAGAGGTAAGAACTGTCTTGGGAAAGCGGAATTGCCACAAGGTGGCACTGTACAATCCATGCACAGGCATTTTTTGCTTAAATTTTTTTTTTAATTATTTTTGGTTTATCTAACACCTACAGCATATACATGTATTTCATAAACATAATATAAAATGTCTTATTTAATGTGTTATTTTAATCAGATGAAATTTAGCTAATCTTTGCTAGTCATTAATTTCATGGGAAAGATATGATATTTTACAACACATGTACAGTATATGGTTGTCCAAGGCACATTTGCCCAAGTGCTAGGGGGGATTTAATATGAAAATAGATTGTAATTTAATTTTAAATTTAATTTTATTTATATAGCGCTTTTAACAATGGTCATTGTCTCAAAGCAGTTTCACAAAAATGAAAAGAAAATTTATGGAAGTTTTAGTGTCCTCATTCCGTGAATGTTTTCTGAAATCCTTATTTAAGGATTTTATCATTATTTTTAATTAATATAGCTATTTAAATAATCATAGGCCTAATGGAAACTTTCTCATAGTATATAAAATGTTACATATAAATGTACCCTATAAAAGATGTGCTTTAACAATAAAAAGAGGAAACTACAGTACCTGTTAATCTAGGATAATGTAATACAGCACAGTCTGTTAGATTGAGTGTAGTATATGTAATGAGAAACTGTCACCTTCTTGGCCAAAATCTATATACAAGCTTCACTTATTTAGACTTATTTAGTCTGTCTTTGTGCATCTGCATGTACTGATTGTACATCAGGTAATTGTGGCTGACCTGTAGGACAGGCATATCAGATATTTCATTAGTCATAACCACAAAGTCCAATGAGAACCACTTGCGCACCTTCTTGTGCACATAGGCATATAGGGCAAGACCTTCAACTCGTATACAAAATGACTATGTACATAATTGGTCTTACACTCTTTCTCACACTGTATTACACTGCCTTTCTTAGAGACCACAGGTGTTCTTTAGATGCAGCAATGCAGCTTTGTTACCTCTACTGATCAGAGGCATATGGCTAGTGCTATAGTTGGACAACTGGCTACTTTATGCAGGCCATCTGAGACTAGTCGATCCACCACATACACACTGGGCTTTGCAGCAACAGTTTTTCCCGTATGCCAAGGCAAGCCACCCGTAAAAAACACACACATGAATCTAGATCTTGGGATGTTGTTACATACCTACCCTGTCACCTAAATGTGTGAGAGTTATTACTGCTTGCCGATTGGATTTATGCAGATTGCTGTGTGCAGTACCAGCTCCTTATGACAACACTGGGATTGTTAACATTTCGACAGTATTCCTCCTGGGGCCTGTTAGGAATAACAAAGTAGGTTATTAGCCTGTAGCTAAATACCATGAATGTAAGGCTTTTCTCATAAAAGTGTTCATTCTGGGAGAACGAAAGCATGTATATATTTGCTGTTATGAACCATTATATTTAATTCTAATTTTTTATGTAATAGGCTTTATGGCAGTCTACATAAATTTCCTCTCTTTCCTTTTTGGATTTTTTTGTAGGACCAGGTGCAGCAGCACCAACAATAGCTGTAACACGGAAACACAGTTTGATATGAAGAAGTAATGCTGGACTGATTCTGTCTAGCCTATAGAGTAGATTAATGCAGCCTGTCAGTAAAAGTCATGGCATGTGATTACACAGGAGGGGAACAGCTCCTAGATTTCATGTACATTGGTCCTAATAGTTTTTACCCCCAAGTCACTGAGTTGCATGTCATCACCAGCACCTGGTACAGTGTGAATACATGCGAATTATTATATATTTAATATAATATTTTAAATACAAACAAGTTCGATTTATTTACCTTTGGAGGAAAAAACAAAAATAGATAGACTAATCACACTCAGTCCAGTCAAATTAAAAATTCAGCAAGTTGACAGAATTGTAAGATTTTCTTTGGGTTTAAACAGAAGAAGGGTTACTACTTTGCTGTTTGCAGTTTTTGGTATTCAAATGGAACACAGCATAAAACCAATACAGCGTGAAACGATTTAAAATAATAAATGCAGCTGCCTATGTGCCTTTAAATGTGTGTGTGTGTAGTATAGTTAATTCGTCAGCTACTGAAATCGGCCTATTAACTTTTAGCCCTCCCTTCTAAATGGAGCATGCAAATGAATTATCAAGTTCATTTTAAAGATTATTTTGTCCACCCTTTTTATCTATTCTAAAGAGAAACAGATAAAGCACTGTGAATGTGATGTTTCAGGTTCACTTTATTTCCTCATCTGGCTTTGTGACTACCCATTCTCAGACCACTGTAAGTGGCTTTACTTTGATGAGTCTGCCATCCACTGTCACATACTTCAAAAGAGACCTTTGCCTAATGTAGACTTAAAATGCTTTTGTCTTTTTCAGGGATACACTGAGCTACTTATCTCATCAAACGCATAGGGATTTTTCATCAAAACAACACTGTTGCTATATTGGTTGAATCACTAATAACACCCAATGCAAGTGAATAGATGTCATGGTGAATTCATGGTAATAAGCAACACATTTCCATACATAATGAGTGGGTGTGCATCTAAGCTTGAAATTGACTGATGTGCACAGTCAGTAATGAATCTGTGATGGCTGTGAGTTGTAGTCCATGGAGGCTATGTTTGTAGACCACCCTGTACTCTGGTGAAATGTAGCTAATGTCTGCAAGCCATTAACTCAATGCGTGCTTATATTTAAAATAATTAATTTTTTAAAGAAATATAAGGTAGCTTTAATATGTAAATGGACTTTAGTGTGTTCATTAACACACTAAATCATGGATCAATCATGTAGGTTTCTTATATTGATATTTACAGATATTGTCATTATTTGTTTAAATAGTTGAAGACCACTCAATTGAAATTTGAATAAAGTCATTGTGAAAGCACTGTACAAATACATGCTTTAACAATTAAAAAATAGAAATATTTTATTGGTGTATGGCGATGTTATAGCCTTTTAGAGTGGGTTCTCTATTTCTAATGAGATGCTTTTTTTTTAGCTCTTAGAAATGCTTTCATTAAAATATCATTAGGGGATTTACTATATTAGTTGAATCACTAATAGACCAGAATGCATGTGTATACAACTCGTGGTGAATCCATGTGAATAAGAGTAACATTCCTGCACATGAATGTGCTATAACACTCAAGATTAATTTAAGTGAAACCTGTTTTACCTTATTTAATATTAATTCTAGTCAACTTAATTGCCATTCATGGTTTTTAAATATAACATATTTTCAAAATAAATTCAAACTATAACCATTTTTATCTGTTTGCCATAAGGATGTTTAAAATCATACAAAAAACTACAAAGAACGTACGCTTTCCTTATAATCAATTGGAGTATGGATGTTAGAATCTTGAATCTTCTTGCTTCTTTGAATTCTTTCTTGAAAGTATAATTCTTTTTTAAAAAAAATTTTTATTTATTTAATATCAGGAATAATTTCTGGCCAGTTTTTTTTTACAGGTAATTTTCTCCTTTTTTTACCATTGTTTTGTGATGTTGGATAAGTGTTTACTGTCATTGTCTTGCTGGAAGCCTCAAGATCTTCAGCACAGTTTTGTGTTGGGTTGTGCATTTCTTGCCCAGATAATCATCTCATTTCATTATTTCTTCAACTTGGTCAAGGCCTGCACTACTAGAGGCAACAAAGCAGCCTTTCTTTATTTTATGTTAGATAGAAAGTTCTCTTCCTTATAGGAGTCATTTATCACCTATAAGCAAATTGCCAGTGAATGTTTTTATGTTTGTATTTTAATATTAGGGTCCCTTTGGATATTTATCAGACATATTTTTTCAACAGTTTTTTTTACCGCCTTTTGCAAAATTTTGGTCTTTTTTCTATTGTCATCATGTCACAGGAGGTCAGCCACAGTTTCATGAGCCAGATACTTCTTAATAACATGAGGAAGCGTGGACAAAAGGTAAGTTACATGGAGGGCAAGGTACACAAGGGGAGTGTCAGAATAGGAAGGAGGTGTGGGGAGTCTGGGTGGCATGGTGATGTGCAGATATGTACAGGTGTAGGCTGTCACGTGCAGCGGGTGTGGTCGTTAGGCAGCCGTCTGGTCAGCGTGACACGTCCTGAGAGTCAGACTCAGTGGGGTATAGCATATGAGTTGCATGCACATATCACATTCTACTCACACAAACGACTTTCTGGTGGCCTTTTGTAACCGGACACGTCTGCAGGACGGTGAGGTGAATTAGGCTGTCAGCCGAGAAGAGTTTCTGAGGCCTGCCCTTTCTTTGCACTCTGTGGCGCTGGCCATGGTGTGAACGCGAGTAGTGTTTTACCTATTTTTGATTAATAAGGAACGGCATAATGTGTGTGTTTGTGTTTGTGTGTGTGTGTGTGTGTGTGTGTGTGTGTGTGTGTGCTGGCTCTAAGCCCGCTGTCACCAAGCACTTTTTAATTTATGTTTGTTGGCCATTTTGACTGCCTCAGACACCTTTCCTCCTCTTATCATTGTCAGAAAGGAACAGATTACTCTTAAGTAGTTTACTCTCCATATTAGTTATTGTAAATCATGTGAGTACTGCCAAAACCTGTCATGACATAATGGTTAGCACTGTGACCTTGCACCCTCAGGGTCAAGGGTTTGATTTTCACCGTGAGTCTGTGCATGTGGCATTTATATTTTCTCCTCATGTTTGGTGTGTTTCCTCAGGGTACTCCTGAGATACGCAGATTAGGCTAATTGGCATTTCCAAATTGCCCATAGTGTGTAAGTTATTGTGTGTTCGTATGTTCATGCTTGTCATAGGGACTGAACAATAGAGAGACCTGATATAGACACAGTTGTGCAAGTTCTGAAGACTTTGGCCTTGGCCTTGACCTTGACTATAAAAGAAATGATGACCACAAAAATGCTGTGTGCTTCTTACACTATACACTTTCTGCAATATTAAGGTCTACCTCTTTGACCATGATTAATTAAAATTTTGTTAGTATAGCAATTTAATAAAGGGAACCCATCCTCATTTGGGTGATACCAGGAAGTGCAACCATAAATAAATCCCTAATTCATCTGTGTGATGTAGGCTATGTTAAAAACGTAAATGCAGTTGTGTAATTTTTTTTTTAGTTAACATCAACTACACTTTGTTGAGGTTATCAACGGTTGACTTATGGAGACATGGGCACGAAACTGCTCATAATTTTAGTTCTAAAACTATCAGAGCAACGTCAGTCCTAAGCCAGATAGCAAAATGTATTGTATTAAAAGCAGTCCAAAGAATCTTCATTATTGCTAATTGGGAATGTCTTCAGCAATCACATCTATTTTTTAGTAGACCATAAGTTCCCTGGGACATAACCCAGCCAGTCACACCACTGTCAACAAACCTGAATGAATGTGTTAGAGTGGGCAAGACAGCATCCAAACATGCCTGTTCACCAAAAACTTTAACTATACTCACTCTGCTGTCCACACGAGGTAAAGGAACAGCCAAAGCCACTTTCTTTCATTGTCCATGGTCTAGTTCTACAGGGTGGATGAAAATTAACTAGGCAATATTAATATGATATAGGGCTAGGATAACATTGGTGATTTTATTTTCATGCAGGATGGTGTACCACCACATTTTGCTTTAACTTTTTTATAGTTATTTTCCAGGACATTGGCTAGGACAATGGGGGCCTCATGAATGGCCTCCAAGAAATCCAGATCTTGCTCCATGTTATTTTTTCTGTGGGGCTACCAAAAGAGGAGGTTTTCTCCAGCTTCTCATGCTGGAGAACTTGGTGACGTAGATTCAGTAGGTTCTCAACAATATCCCAAATTACTTCCTTCAGAAGACTCTGCATTTCATCCCCAGCTGTTTGAGGAAACTGATTGACACAACCAGTGCCTATATTTAAAGATTTGCTTTCATTTTTTATGTAGTAAAGTTCATGTACAATTTGTTTCAATACATTTGTATTAGAAATATGGACTTTATTACCAATTTTTAATGCCTGGTTACTTTTCACCCACCCTGTATTGCCCGCATACCAATTGTGAGCACTTTCAGTGAAGGACAGGGTCCAGCATGGGCACTCTAACCGGTGTGGAGCTATTCAGTGATGTGCTTTGTGTTCTGACACCTTTCTATCAAAGCAAGCTTTGACCATTTAAATAATTTGTGCTGCAGTAGCTCTTTTGTGGGGTCAAACCAAATAGGCTACCCTTTAATCCCCATGCACATCAACATAGCTTACCCCTGTGTGCCCATCACCTTGTCATAAGTTCATTGGTTGTCCGGTCTTGGACCACTTTTGTTAACCACTGGATACTGGGCTCATCCCACAAAAAAATAGTTTTTAGTGAGGAATTTTGCTACTGCATTCTGGAATAATCAGAGCTTGTTTATGCACCTACTGAAACATCAAGGGAGTAAAAAATTACAATAATCCATCCGAGAGGTAGCAAAAGCATGATGTAGTATTTCTGCATGGCTTTTGGACAATTTATTTTTTGTTGTAGCAATATTTCTGAGGTAAACAAAAAGGCCATACTAGTGGAACTTTGATTATAAGCATTCAGTTGTCTGGTCAAATTCTGTTGGATCAGACAATTATCCAATCATAGGTGATAACTTTGTGTGTGTGTGTGTGTGTGTGTGTGTGTGTGTGTGTGTGTGTGTGTGTGTGTGTGTGTGTGTGTGTGCGCGCGTGTGTGTGCGTGTGCATGTTTTGACAAAAGACACTTTTTAAATGACATGAGGCAATCTGAGAGAAATTAAAATTGTGGAAATATGAATATACCTTATATGTTTAATCTGCATGTTATTATTAATCAACAGTATGCAAAACAATGAGTGGCTTCTATAATGTTCTAATTAACCCCTACTGTGTCCAGGAGTATTAGCTTAATTTACTGCTACATACTCATTGATTTAATCCACATATCTTTTAAACACGGCAAGTTAAATGCCTATCCAGTAATAGATTCATTAACAATAAGCACTTTTAGTGCTCTAATAACTAACAGTCCTTACTTCACACCAAAGATGCTGGCTTGGTCTTATGTTTTGTTGATTAGGTTACTAAAACAAACTTGAGTATTTAACACTTATTATGGACATCCGACAGTGACCATAACATTCTGTAAGTTGCAACACCAAGCTACATTGAGGTAGGGCCAGGACATGCTACTGCTTTGGACATTGTCTTCACTAAGTTATACACCTCTGACTGACAAAAGTGTACATCATTAGCTCATACATGAGGAATTGTCTCTGAAAAATATATTTCCCTGCTGGGTCAATATCAATATCAAAGTGCCTTTGTTGTTTTCATCACTCTGTTATCATAGACATACAGCATTGCAAAATATTAAAAATAAGAGGTTTTATTATAAATGACCAAAGATATACAGGTATGTCAACATAAATGACATATACAGTATCATTTATGTAGTATTATGTTGTCAAGCTTGTCATAGCGAAATATTAATAAATATAAAAAAGTTTTCAGAAATTCAAAATATACGTAATAAACAGTATACCGTCACTTCAACAGTAAATCACTTTGCAAACTGGAGGTCCACCATGTGCTTATTAAAATGCTAACTTTAGCAAAAAATGTCCAACCCGTCATCAATCCTTTTGAGTTGATATTTTGGATTGATGTTATTATTATCAGCATTATATCTTTCTAAAAATGCAATGAAAATTTATGTACTCTACTGGTCCACTAATTTGTCCATGACCAGGTGGAAACATTTTGTGATTTTCTCATATATTGTACAAATGGAAATGTTGAAGCCTTGACTACACTTTATAGTGATATTGACCCTGCTAGGTTGACACTCTAGATTCACACTAAAGCTGCCGGTGCCCCTAAAGGCCTAGATTATTTTAATGTGTCTTAGGATAACGTTTCCTATAACCAGTGCTTTTACAGGTTTCTCAGTGGGTGCTTCACTGGGGAGAGCAGACCTGTTGCACACATGAAGCAGAGGGGAGTGAAGTTGTGACGTTTCCCGGCCAACTGTGTTTTCTTCAAATGTCCATTAGAGCCCTCTTGTGGTAAAAAGTGTGTTTTGTCTATCCATGTCTACCAATCTGAACGAAGGCCCAAAACAAATAGGTTAACGTGAGTCATGTAAAAAATATGTCTTGCAATTTTATCACAACCAGCAAATTGTTATACCACTTCTGCCCTATAGACCTGTCTGACACATCCTGCTGCCCTGCTTCTGGTTGGAGTACTCGCCGCATGAAAGTATCAGGGGATGCTCTCTGCTGAGGAGGGTCCTGTGTGGTCTGCTTGAAAATAGGTGTGGTGACCGGAGATGTGACTGGGACTAAACAGCTGTGTAGCCTTAAGGAAACCATCTATCAGTGAGGCTAATCAGAAAAAAACTCTCAATTTGTTAGTGAACATAAAGAACGGACTGTGGAGCATTGGAAAAAAATTAACATGGTCTGATGAGTTTAGATTTACCTTGTTCCAGAATAATGGACGCATCAGGGTAAGAAAAGAGGCCAATAAAGTGATGCACCCATCATGTTAACAGGGCACTGATGGCAAATTTTAGGGAAGAAACATCCAGTGAGTGGCGCTTCAGATAACTTAAATGCCTTGTTGATAGGAGAGGTCAACAGAGAGTGGACAGTCTGGTTAAAGAAACATTAGACTTTGGGGTGAATTGCAGCAGAGGATCACATAAGGTTTTATTTCTGTCCACCAAAAATGATGAGGCTGCAGTGGTTACAGGCTCCCCAAAAAGAACAGTTGAAGTCTGCTCAAAATGTAGCCTGGTTTGACAAGTGTGTATTTCTTCTGAGGCACACAGGTAGTGGGATCAGAACTAGACATAAATCCAAAGACCCAATCTGTCAGAAGTCCAGGCTGGTGGAGGTTGTATAATGGTGTGGAGAATGTTTTCTTGACACACTCTGGACTAGTTAATATCAATCAGTAAGCCTTGTTGAGTATTGTTGTTGATCTTGTACAGTACATCCTTTGACAGCCACAATTTGCCCATCTTCTAATGGCTACCTTGAGCATAACAATGCTTCATCACAATGCTTGGCTTTCCAAGTCTCAAACTGATTTCATGAACATGGCAATGAGTTCAGTGTTCTTCAGTAACCTTCCCAGTCACCTGATCTGAATCCTATAGAACACCTTTGGGGTATGGTAAGAGGAAAGATTAACATCATGAAAGTGCACCTAAAAATTGCCGTCATGTCAGCATGGACCAGAATCTCATGGGAATGGTTTAAAAACCAAGGGAGCTTAGAAGCAATGATTTAAAGGTCCCATATTTTACTATTTCTTTAACAATTTACTGTTGGTCTTAAGGACTTCAATGTGTGTCTCTTAATTTTTCAGTTAAAATCATCCTTAGAAAATGCATTTTAATATCTGGCAACCGTCTCAAAACACCAAACTATTATATTCATTTTTTTCCAAAGATTTTCAGGCATGAAACAAAGCTTCTTTCAGCTATTCTTTTGGAGCTCTGGTGATTTATTTGCCCAGTCTAAAACCTTCTATTTTTTAGCACAGAATAGTGGCCATGTGGATTGTGTCATTATCTTGCTGAATGATGAAGTTCCTCCCAAGTATACTGGATTTATTTCTCTGGAAATAGGCAGACAGAATTTTTCTGTAGAATTCCATGTGTGTATGCACAGATCAGCTATAACATTAACACATTAATAATAATTATCTATTATATACCAGTAAAATGGTGACAGGATCATGGGCACCCATGCTCACCCATGCCCATGGGGACCAAACGCCAGCTCGATCAATCCAGTCCCACAAAAAAAAAAAAAAAGGTAAATGCTGGCCACAATAGAAAGGTATCAGAACACCCAGTGTACAATGGCCTGCTGTACTTGGGGCCCAGCAAGCAATAAGCCCAAGTGCTCAGAATACGTCTCTAATTTCCCCAGATTCCAATCTGATCGAGCACCCATGGTATGTGCTGAACAAACAAGTCCAGTTCTCAGAGGCTCCGTCCCACAGCCCACAGCACCCAACAGAACTGTTGTCAACAACCTGGTGCCAGACACCACAGCACACACATAGAGATCTTGAGGAGTCATGCCCCAAGGGTCCAGAGCCACCCCAATGGCACAAGTGAACCAACACAATAATGTTTTTTTCATAATGTTTTGTGTTGTAATTTATGGCTGATCGGTGCATGTAAAGTGAACAGCTATAACATTAAAACCACTAACATTAAGTCCCACTTGTGCCACAAAACTGCTCTGACTGATCAGGTACATTGGCTCCACAAGACCTCTGAAGGTGTGCTGTGATATAGTATCTGGCACCAAAATGTTAGAAGCAGATTCTTTATGTCCAGTAATTTGTTTAGGATTAAGAAACTTGATTGTTTAAAAGAAAATGTAATTTAGGTCACCTTCTTCAATTGCTTCATGGTCTAGTTCTGATGCTTACAGGCCTGTTATAGGTGCTTTGAGCAGTGGCTAGAGGTCAGCATGGGAACTTTGATCAGTCTGTGCCTATGCAGCCCCATCAACAGCCAGTTGCAATGCATTGTGCATTCTAACAAATTTCTATCATAGCTAATATTAACTTTTTAAGCTATTTGCATTCCAAATGCATCAATGTGCTTTGGAGCCACCATGACCCTGTCTTTGACTAGTGTAGCATACTGTTGATTCCAGTGTGGTTTTATGCAACATACTCTGGTCCAACATTGAATTAGACTGAACATTTTTAATTTGTCTCACAAATCACATTTGATGTGATTAAGTTTATGTTAGACTGTTATTTAAGATCCTGGAAATATATAATTTGGAATTAATTAGAACACAGGACGGCACAGTGACTTTGTGGTTGGACCCTCACCTTGCATGTTCAAGTTTGGGAGTTTGAATCTCAGCTTCAGAGATGCGATCTCCCCATGCCTGAAAGGTTTAGTCTGGGTATTATGGTTTCCACAGAGTCCAAAAACATGCATTGTTGACAGATTGATGTTTTCAAAATTCCGGAATGCTGGTGGATGCCAGAGGTTAAAGTCCTTAGTAGTGTTACTTCCTGTATAGCAGTGATCACTGACATGAAGTGATCACTGACATGAAGTGAACATATGAACATATGTTGATGCACCCAGCCATGGTTTAGCAAGGTTGGTTTGAATAGCTAGGTGGATAAATAAAATGAACAAATGCATAAAGCAAATATTTTAAACCAGGGGAGATATTTTACATTGTACTGATGATGCTGTTTGTATTTTTTCATGATACAAAGAGAGTGCACTACATCTGCCACAGTGTGGCATAGGAGAGCCGGTATAGGATTCAGTGACATTGTGCTTGGTCTTTCTGCATATATGTCTGCATATATGATTTTTGCTGGTTCAAGATGTTCAATTTTCTTTGTTTAAATCGTATAGCTGAATTATGGCTGCAGTACATGTCTGCAAAGCATAGAGAGAAAAACTAAAAGGAAGAGGAGTAAAAATCTGATAAATATTATAAGACAGAGAAGAATAATTATGAGAGATTTTCTTATTGTGATATTGGCTTAAATTTATATCAGATGTCTAAACTCACCTACCAGTACCAATGTGCATATGCAATACGGTGAGCATACCAGTGTTCTGTTTCTCTCCCTCATGATCTCTCTCTCTCCATATTGGGAAGGATGCTGTGAGAAAAGGGAGGAGGGAGCTAAAATTGGTACCCCAAAGCAGGAAAGCCCATATATGGAATCTGACAGCGCTGTTGTGTGACGTATGCCTAGCAGGTACATTGTACTCTGCCAGAGAAGGAGGAGAGGGAAGGGATTTTGATTGCCATTCAGTGCACGTGTGCGTCAAAGTGGGAAGTGGCTCTCTATGTGCGAGAGCCTCTGTGTCAAGCATGTGCGTCACATTGAGTCAGATAGTGTCTCATCATGAGTGTGCGTCAGTGCTGTTGCTGAGCAGTCCATGCTCCTCGGTAGGAAAAAAGAGAGAGATCATACAGGAAGGAGGGGATGCAATGGAATGGTAGTGCAAATGGGAGCGATGGACAGATGACAGTAGGCATGCATGGAGAAGAGGCAAGAAATTAAAAGCTCAAATAAGCAAAAACTAAAGACAATGATACGAAAGATACGGGCAGGTTTAAGTGCACTTTAATATAAATGCATTTGAGTTTGACAGCCAAATACACTTATCAGCGACACATAAAGAACACTGATCCACAATGTCCATTCTTCATATATAGCATATGTCAAGTATTTTTTTCATCATATACAATACAAAGGTCTCTGATATGTACAGATTTGTTGTTTGTACAAATTTACAAATGTATACACCCTATTACCATACTGAAACCTTAGCACATGCCTCTCTAGAGGCATGTACACCAAACATTCATTCTGTATAACAGCACACATACAGTATAATACTTTTTAACTTAGCATGTAAATAGGTAGAACGTAGGAATCAATCCTTTACTTGACCGTAGACAACGCTACGTTAGCATGTCGACACCATGGGAATTGAACCATTCTAAACCCATGTCGACTAGTAACTGAATAGAAATAGTACCCCATCCCTATTGTCCACTTAATTTTTAAAACAAAAGTTCACTTTTTTTTTTCAAACACCTCTCAAAAAAGAAGAATTTGTCATTCACACGGTCATGTTCACCACTCTACACCGCACACAGTAAAGTTACGATGTTACTGTGGTATTAACTGTATAAATATGCTGCCAGGCTGGGTTCAGCAAGCCTTGGTTGTGCAAAGCATACAATAGCAACAACAGAATGCAAGCATTACAAATATTGATGCTGCAAAAGTCCAGTGCATTTGCATCTAGCCTTGCCCATGAACATGGCTGACCAAGGAGCCATTTAACAGTAGCCAAAGTATGAGTCCAGTAAAGTGCTCTTCTTAATGTCAGCTGGTAGCTTCTTCTCCAGAAGGTGTCCGCTGGATTGGTCAAAGCATGCTGGAAACCTGACCTTTGTTGCACACTGGCTTATATATGTTCACAGATCAAAGTAACATTTGTACACCACACTGATACACAGATTTGTAAAAAAGGACATGGCAGCCACAAACCCAAAGCTCAGTGTTGCCTGAATTTCTCATTTAGTAGTGCAGTTGGCATTGTTGTTTTCAGATGAGAACAAAATAATTAAGTTAAATAAAGCCTGATAAAATCTAAATGTTAAAGATTTCTATAGAAATTGCTTGTTATGACCAGGTACAGTGTCTGTACATTGAGCTTTGTGCATGTGATACTGCCATTTCAGGAGTTGAGCTTTAAACTGGTTGTTGTTGTTTTTTTCATCTCAGATATGAAGGTAGGATTTTATGTCCATATCTTCATTGCTAACAACTTCAGAGAATTTTCACTACGAGTGAATACAAATGCAAGTCTGTAAGTTGAGCTGCGCTTGCAAAGTAAGAGATCTTAGTCTCTGATAAAAGCTCATGTTACAGTAAAGCAGAGACAAAAACTGACTTCCAAGTGTTTCCACAGCTTGGTCAACACAGCTAGTGTATTGCATCATTGTAGAGATAGTGCACCATTCCTGACATATAAATTCATGGAGAAATACATGAACAAAATATGACTGACTCTTTTCTTTTCTCATATGAGCAATATGAGGAAGTCCTTTTATCCTTATATACATTATGTATATAATTATACAGTTAAATAATCTTCACTTTTTAGTAAAAGTAGCTCCATGAAATATGACAATATGCCATACTTAATGAAGTAAGTCACAGACTTATTTTAGAACGGAGGATCACTTCCACTCCCATCTGAAAGACAATGAGAAAGAAGAAAACAAAAAAATTTATATTTCAATGTTCAACCATTATTTTAAGTTGAAACTTGCAGACAATTGTTAACAAAAATTAATTGTTCTTACCTTTGTGGAAGCACTGTTGTGGCAGGTGACTTTGGAGTTGATACAACTCAGGTTGTTGCCCCAGGCCAGGAGCGATCGAGGCACCTGCCCCAAACATGGGTTCCAAGGCGGCCAGCTCCTCGAGGAGGGACTGGGCGCAGGGCAGACCAGGCGATGCGGGGCTGACGGGCGAGGAGACAGGCACCGGCATGACAGGCGAGGCTGTCAGCTGTAGTGGTGGAGATGCCGAAATACTGGTTGACAGTGGTGATGATGCAACCTCTGTCTCCATGGCAACTTCGCCTGCCGCCTTCCCATCTACTATGTCACCCTTGTTGACTGGTGACAGCGTAACCCCGCACCCGGTCGCTTGGTTAGAGTGCGCCGATTGGACGCTACAGAAGTGGCTGGCACTCATAGCAGAGACCCTGTCAAAGTGCAGGGGTGGATGCCAGCACTCAGGAGTTGGTGGGGAAGATGGGGGACTGGAGGGAGATGAAGGGGTGGAAGAGACTGATGGAGATGAGAGATCTTGAAAGATGGTCTCTAAGACACTCTCTTCAAACAGAGAGTCATCATCTGGGAAGATGGGCAGGTCCAGACCGCTCCAGGATTTGACAGGATAAAGTTCACCCAGAAGTGAAATGGTCTCAGGTCCTTCTGTGTCAAGTGAGGGAGATATAGGTCGAGGAGAAACAGGAGACGGTAACAGCTTAGAGAGGAGAGGATCCAGGTAGAAGCCCTCAGCTAGTGTGCTTATGTGATGGGCTAAAAGTGAGATCTCAGTTCTTTCTTTTTCTCTCTCTTGCTCAATTGAGAAGAAAGATAGGCTTGGTTGTTTTCCAGGTGAGGTTTCAGGTGTAAGCAGGCCTTCCGGTGGGTATGGGAGTGGTCCATATGGGACATCAACATACAGTGGACCACGGACCTCAGGCAGACTCATAACAGTGCAGTCCCCATCACCCGGACTGTCTGGGGTTGGAGGAAGTTTCTCATAGAGTGAACCACTGCAAGGATCTGAAGGGAAGAGAATTTCTGTAGGCAAAGCTGGCAAGGTGAGTGGAACTAGGATGGAAAGTGTGGTATTTGGAGGAGCAGGGCTGCCCTGAGGGTTTGAGGGTGCAGATGGAGATAGAGTGGGAGCTACTGTAGTTGTGACTGTTGCTGTAGATGGAAGGGGTGGAGGTGTGGTGGCACCAGTGGGATCAAAACTGAAGAGAGGCTCTCCAAAGGGAAAGCTGCTGCTACCTAGCTGAGGTGTATATGGAGGGGTACACACAAACTCCTTAGTCTGCTGGGCCTGAGAGGTAGGCACAGGGGGTAAAGGAAGGGGGAGAGCAGGTAATGGAGGATCTACCTGAAAAGCAGGGGGCAGTAGAATGTTCTGTGTAAGGAA
This sequence comes from Leiocassis micropogon, assembly GCA_028565275.1. Classification (NCBI taxonomy): domain Eukaryota; kingdom Metazoa; phylum Chordata; class Actinopteri; order Siluriformes; family Bagridae; genus Leiocassis; species Leiocassis micropogon. The sequence goes on along the minus strand of JAOVVA010000037.1, from coordinate 18,562,175 downwards.
GTCCAAATCTGACACAGTGGCAACTGTATCAGGTGATGAAGCTGCTGAAGGCCTGTCCAGTGATTCACTGGCGGGCTGCTGAAACAAGGTTTCTTCCTCCAGAGAGGAAAGACTAGAGCGTGGACCACTTTCCAATGGCATCGGTTCAATAGAAGAGCTTGTACCTTGTTCCTCTGTAGAGCCTGTGCTGCATACAGTCATGCTGAAGTCAAATGACTGGCCCGAGAGACCACTGCTCCCAGGAGTGAACACTTGGTCAGGACTGGAGAGTGTATCAGGACTCTGCAAGCCGATGATATCTTGCTGTGATGTGCTGGTGCTCAGCACCACAGAGAGCTGGCTCTCTTCAGAACTTAGTTGTTGCCTCACTGCCCAGGCTTCTGGCTCACTATGGAATGGAAAATAAAATAAAATATTAGTAAGGTTCACACTCATTTGAAATTTAGTAGACCTTGTAGGTTTATATAAATCTATCAGGTATAAATTTTACCTTATGACATAATTGTTGCTGCTGATAGGGTTCTCTCCAGTCTCCAGCTGCAGGACCATGTAGAGCCAGACCCATGAATGATCCCCAGCCCCCACACGAACCACCATTTCAGCTCTGCCTTCGCCTCCTTCTCTCACTGTGAAAAAAAGAGGAGAAAATTGATTAGTCAAGACATTCCATCTTGCATGAAATCTTGAGTCATGCATCATCTTAGTAGGTGCTCAGAAGCGCTTTTCTACTACACTGATGAACTGTGGATAATTTCTTATAATGTAAATGCACTGATAGATGGTGGCATGGTTGAAATACTTTATAATATCCTGAATGCGTGATTACTCAATCTGATACTTACGAAGGCTGCGATGCTGAGCTGAAGCATGTGTAAGGTCCTGTGGATGCAGCAGGCTGTACCAGGATCGAGAGCGAAGAGTTTCCACATCCATACCCAGATAAACACTAACACTGTAGGGAACAAATACACTACTAGTGAGAAACTCTAATATATTTAGTGTATTCTAATTATATTATAACATTAGTCCTAAGATTGAATAATTGCCCATTAAAAGGGCAATTGACCTCACCTATCTTGTGCATCCTGCAGTCTCATATCACGGCTGTGTTGTGAGCGAAAACACACTAGGAGGAAACTGCTCTCCAACGATGGGGTCAAGGGTTGTTCAGTGGAGGTGCTTTGTCGGGGTGGGTGGGGTTCCAGAGGTGCGCAAAAGCAAACCCACACTGGATTGGACGTCCAGTAGGATCCTGGTGGGGTAGGACCATGTACTGGTGGCAAACAGCAAGCTCTAATCAAAACAAGCTTGTTACCAGCACTCTGCCTTCGCACCGACTTGGAGGTGTTAAAATGGCAACGGAACAATCGATCTAAAAGATAAAGTAGAGTCAAAATTAAGATTTTTTTTCTCCATATATGAATGGCTGAATCACACTTAGACACTGAGGAATGTGCCAACATTTACACCTTACCAGTGTCGGGGGCAGTTGGAGGCACCAGACTACTCCTCATAATAGCGTGGTCTGCGGGGTCTATTATGTCGTACACACTGTCCCCTTGGGCAACCAAATCTACCTAAAAATTAATTCACAATGTTGCATAAGAGAAATGGTCCTCACACTCCACCTCATACTTTCATTGATGAATTATACAATAGAAATGCAGTTTCTAATAATTAAATTGTTTTAGTTAGACTCACCATTGAGTGTCCAAGGTGCTCAGACACACTGTCTGTCAGGTAAAGTAGCTTGCCTTCTGCAGTCAGTAACATCAGAAATCCTGGTATTGATTGCACCAGCTCCGAAAGCTCATGAAATGAGAAGAATCCTCCACTTTCCTCAGCACTGCCAACTGCAGCCTCTGAAAAAAATGGTGTACAGTAAGTCAGTGAATCATTCACAAATTCTCCAGACATAAGCGCGACCCTATTTAAGCACCATGGACAGCAACTAGGGGTTAGCACCACGGAAAGCGAGCGGCTCGCAACCTCTGTAACTCCATAAGAGATTCTTCTATTAGCGGAACCTTGTTTTTTATAATTATTCATTCATTCAGTTAACAAATAGCGTGCGCATGGTATATTTGATAAGATATTTCAGTTCATTAGTTAAAAATCTGTTTAACCCAAGACCCACTTGTTGCCATAATTCACATAGTGCGCATAGGCAAAAAAAATACTACAGCTTAAAAGCGGCCTCTAATCGAATGCTTTACAGACGAATACAGCAACAGTCCACTTTAAGGATCCCAGAATACTGTACGATATATATGTATAGGCCTATATGCAAAATTAAACATAACTTACCTTGGCAGAAGAAGACAGATTTTCTTGTGTATATGCACGCAAGGGACATGATGTGTAGATAGGAGAGGCGTGCCTTGTCCGCATCGGAGATAGGCAACAAGTCCCTCAGGTTCCTTATCTCTGTGTTTATCTGGTCTCTCCGAGCTTTCGATGCTCCTTTAGTTGAACGGTACATCGTGGACGATGTTCGAGGGGAAGCTAAACAGTTATTTGGTGATGTATTTTTGACTGTAGTCTGACTGGAGGAAAGCCCCGACTGTCTTTCCTTGAATGCGGTCAGAGTGTAATAACGCTGTTACGGTATGCTCACATGTCCGGCTTTTCCTCTTCGGTTCCGCCAAAGCGCCTGCGGACCGGAGGCTGACAGGATACTTCCCACGGATCGGAGTGTTGGTAGGTTCGGCTGCTGAAAAAGCCTTATCTCGCCCAGACTTCGGGAGCCCGTAAATCTGGTGGAGTTACTATGACTGCCGGTTACTTATATAGGCTGGTGTAGGGGGGCTCCCAACGCGCCAACACCGACGTAAGAAGAAGAGAGGGGAAGGGGGGGTTTGCTGTAGGTGATTTGATGTGCCTCATCTCAGTGTTCACAAGGCTGAAACTCTCTTCTCTCACCCCTCCCAACTCTTTCACTCTTGACTCTGACTCCGCTCCGACGTCAGCATCCCCTCTCCCTAGTGATGACGTAGGCTTGAAATCGGGAGCCCCGGCGACGCAAAAAGCCCGATTTGGACAAAACCGAGCGGTGGGTGGAGTCAAAGTGTAAAACGTAGACGGAGTCACCGGACTCCTGTGTTGCAGGGAGGAGGGAGTGGTGGACGAAGGGGGCTTTTCTATCTGACATGCAACGAATCATTTCTCATGTACCGCTGTTACTATAACTAAATATAAAGTTCACTTATGATGCCAAATATTAGTCGTATCTTTTGTCATTTGTCATCGTTGCATGTTCATACAGCTATGAGGCTTATGAATACATAGCGTTGTATGTTGTTTGTTACCTGCAGTCGTATATTTACTCCAGCAAATCCATTTTCTCCCCGTTGCAGATCACTGTAATGTGCAAGAACGTGGGAAATTGCTAATGCATCATTTTTACCAAGTAAACTGCTCTTAAGGAATCACGTAACGTGACTGAGAATGTATGTATTATAGCTATACTTTCCTGCTTTCTACCCTTTTAAGGAAAAGCCGAATGTGGCTCTGTCAGAAATGCAGCTGCACTGAGCTCCCTCTAATTAGACCGTGCACGCAGTGCGACGCTGTGGCACACAGCCAATAGATCAGTCCAAATATGACAATGCAAATGGCTAATATCCCAAGCGCAAACATGATTCACCAAACAACATGAGTATTCAAAGAGCAACTTGGGTAAGATGATGGTGGCTTTGGCATCGCTACGTCACGCTGAATACCTGACATCCAGAGATCAAGACACGCAATAACCGATTAACATTTCATTCATCACTCGTTCATTTTCTGACCATGCACAGACTCTACGTCTAGATGGCTTCTTTCAGTGTGCTTTCTTATCTTTACCCTTTATAATTGTCGCTGTCCATAATACCTGATTAGCCAGTATGTGAGTCACACCAAAGGGTGAAAACAATGATCCTGCCATGCGATTTGAATAGACCTCACTTCGAGCAACAGGCACCTTTTCGGGGATCTATATTTGGCAACTCTAAGTGACTCAGTTGTCTTTTCCGCAGTGAAGCAGCTTTCAGGGCCACCTCGCGCATCGCCCAAGAGAGAAGTACGTGGCAAGATTGCCGATTACTCTAGTTTATTATTCATCGCTTTCACACTCATTCAAATGAAAGGGTTATAGACTCGCGAGTCTGATAGATAGATAGATAGATAGATAGATAGATAGATAGATAGATAGATAGATAGATAGATAGATAGATAGATAGATAGATGCGCAAACTGCGGCACTGTATTTCACATTTGTTGCATGAGGAGTGTGAAGCGCTAGACGACTCGTCGTCATGCCTAAAAATAGCCATGCAGCGGTGACTGACATATTTCACTCGACGTGATGCAAATGGGTTTAAACACAATGTCTGTGCTTTATAACGAAAATTAAAATTAAAACCTGGCAATCGTGTGAAGTCTAAGACGAATAGTCAAATCTGTGGAAAGAACAATACGTGGTACTGATTAAAGGATCTTAATAACAATGCATCACTGATTAGCTTAATCAGGGCCATATAACAATAAGAACTACAATTGTAATCACAGATTGGCAGATAGTTTTAGCAAAGCTTTACTATTGATGTGTTTTATTTACTGCAAAATAAACATTTACTGTATTACAATATTTACATATTGTACTTCAAAGAATATCTAGCCATACAGTGTAATCCTAGCTATTAGCAACCGTTAACATAAAATTGTTGTTTGAATGTGGATATATTATATGTGGTACTTTCAGGTTTGCAGAAGTGTATACGCACCAGTTTGGTTGTGATGTTTGTGGTAAATGTCTATCATTGCCATGCTAGTCCAGGTAAGCATTGTGGGAGGTCAGGAAATGGAGCACAAGTAAATTGGTGGGTATGAGTGAAAGATAACACAAGGAGATGAATGTAAAAGATGCATGGAATACTGTATATACACAAGCGAGTCCAGTGAAATATGATAACACATTACTTTGAGTTATTCCCTCTATAACTATACCATCCTTGTAGAGACGAAGTCCACAGGACAGATCAACTTTTTATGTTATTTTCTTCTGGTCCAAGATTATGCCTACTCATGGAGTACGGTTTACAGGAAAACGGTTTATGGTCTGGAAAACCATATTATTTGTAGAATGGGTAAATCACAATAAATGTTTTTTTCCCCCAATTCCTATATTATTACAATTCTGATTATTTATGGCAGTTGTGTATTTAATCTGCTTAAGAAGCTGATGCTTTTATCTATTTGTTCATTTTCATTTGTGTCATGATTTTTCCATCTTCTATCTTTATTACATTTCTATCTTCAATCTGTAAAGTAAATTCTGAAAAACCTTGATACAACAGAAAATTATTAATGTGGTTAATAACAAGCAAGCACAAAGAACGTCCCATTCAGTTGCTCTTGCTATTTCAATTGCTTTATGGTAATTTAATTCTGAAATGCACCAGAGTTCACTTCTAAACAAATACTAATCGTAAACTTGTACATTACAAGAATGGAACATGCAGTACCACTCAGGAACTAAACAGACATTAAAAGTAGAGCTAGATCTGTAAATGCTTGGCTGAGAAAGTTTAAGTTAGCAACCTCTTCTGCAGTTGAAGGATACTTGTCCTCCATCTCAAGCTTCTTTCTCCTGGCTGGTGTTTATTTTTACCAAGAGAGAATCAAGGTCTTCACTCTGCTTCTTGAAAGAAAAGAGCTAATCTGTCGCCTAGCAACACCTCCCACTCCCTCCGAAGCTGGAGTGAGAGAAGAGGATGGAAGAGAGGGTCTATAAAAGAGAAGGATAATGTATTGCAAAGGTAAAGTCAGGGCTGTGGATTTGAATGACATTGCTAAAGAATCAGAACATTATGAATGGATGGATAAATGAATAGGTGGTCAGACTGATGGATTGCTGGATCATACTATGCAATATGGTGTAAGGTCCAGCTTTGTAGCAGCATACTTATAGTTACAACATAATTGAGGACTGTTTTATTGTTGTAGTATTAATTTATATGTATGTGTGCATTTCTGAAAGTATAGTTGATAATTCAGTGTGTTAATAGTAAGTAAATTTATACTGCATTATCTAGACTCATGTGCTACCTGGTGCACAGAAACGTATACCTAATTTAAGTCAGCAAATGCCCACACAATCCCACCCTCTGCCTCTCTTTCTCCTCCTCAACTACCAATGTTTCTCCCAGCCCATTGCCTTCTTCTTTTTTCAATGTGTTGTCTATTTTTAGAACCTGAAGCACAGAACAGTGGGAATAGCTGGACTTTTGATTCTGGTGTCATTCTCTCACTCCCTCTTTCTCTAGCTTTCTCTTCTATCCCTAAGGCTTTCATTCTTTCCACAGAAACACACTGAGTAAATTCTAGAGTCTGGCTTATTCTTATTGTTGAGTGCCCATTCATAATTCTACAATGCCTTTTCATTGATAAATGTAAATATAACATTTAAGTATGTTGTGCATACACGCATGTATATACATATATACCTATATATCTTTTTTCCTTTTGTACAAGTGGTCTCCAAATTGCAGCAATACATGCCAGCACTCAGCCAGCATTCTCTCTTTTCTCTCTCTTCTCTCTTCTTCAGTAAGTTGGTGCTGATGCAAGGTTGCTATGGTGATGTGATGTAGATGTATGACATCACAACAGACCTGCTAGCAGAAGCTTTTTCCCCTCCCTGTCTGTCACTTTCTCATTTCTCCCATCTAATTTAATACTATATAGTTTCTCACTATATCAATTACCATTTGTGACTTTATGACTAATGCATTTTTTGCTACTCTGAATTGTTCAGTTGCTGTAAAATTGAACTTAAACAAATTGAGTGAAGACTAATCAGTGTTGCTTTATATTTTAGAGTCTCTGTATTTTTAAGATGCCTGTATAGATGCTATAGATGTCCCTATCATTTTACTAAGCCGTTAATAGGTTGATTATGTGATTGTGGTATGATATTGTCCTTCTACTCTTTATGTACATAGATTTCTTTTCTTTATTTGTACCTTTAAGATAGACATTGGTGAAATTCTGCCTAACTATTAGAGTAGGACAGAATATGGGCAGCAAAAATGATTTACCCATAGAGTAAGGGAAGAAATAAACACTTTAGTGCCTGTTTTAGGTCTAGGCTGGTTTATGATTATTGCTTTTATCTTGCTCAATTTCCCCCTGACTCCTTCTCTTTGAAAACTAAAATACATTGTCCCCAGGTACTAGCAGCCTGGTTCATTTCCCTGTACTGACATTTGCAAATCATGTTTTGGTGTCTAAAATTTCACCTACTACATAGTTTAAAGAAACTGAAAAAACCTCAATTGTAATTATTCAGAAATACAGCAATATACCAGAAAAAAGAGACTTACCAGTGTCTAAGAAAGCCCAGATACTATTACTTAACTGATAATTCATCTCAGTGACTCATCCAATGGAAAGAAACTCACCCCACCCAATGAGTTTACAATGTTAAACTGCAGAAAATGAAATGTTATAGATAAGGAGTGAAAAAGAGAGGGATGAGAGAGAAAATTGATGGAGTAGAGAATTAAGGTATCACACCAAATGAATAAAAGTAAGACTACATTATCCATTGGTGTGGTCTTGGTGGGTGTCAGCGCTTGAGGTTGTCAACAGAATGCTTAGCAGTGGCGTTACAAAATAGTCAACTCAGAATTGTGCTTGGCAGCTAAATAAATGCTTCCTTGACACCTTATGTTCAAACACAGATGCATCCATGGTGAAATTCCCTGACACATTACTGACTGATTCACCATCAAGACCTTCTGTCATCTCCAAACGAATTGCATAATTATTATTAAAAGTATTTGCATGACACATATGAAATGGCTTAGTTATCTTAAATAGAGAAGAATGCACTTCTGACTAACAATTAATAAAAGTTAGTTGTCTTGAGGTCACATAACCCCACTTACTCAGTGATTACTGATACCAACCTGTTATCATTTTTTATAAACCTTCTTTATTTCTCATTTTGCGTATGCCTGTGTGTAAGTATTGTACAACCATATGGTAGATATTTTTAATGTTTTAAAAGCTCAACAATCAGAGAAAAATGAGAAAAAATTTCTTTATACAGTTTTCACAGCTCATAAAGCAAAGGCAGACAATTATATAAAATATTTATACTGTATGCCTTGCTGTGTAGAAAAGGAAACAGAAACGTTTTTTTTTTTCTATTAGCTGTACCATGTGAGGTATTAGCTTGCTTGTTTGATTGCCCCTAATACAATCATTGGCACGGAAGGTAGATGACTCTTGTTGTCAAAGTCGTTTTAATTTAGACGGAACAATAATCTGGATACCCCTGCAATATTCTGAGGTCAATGTAATTCCCTTCAGTAGAAGGCTCGATTAAGGGTGACCAACATGTCTCTCCCTGTTCTGCGCTTCAGGAGGGCATCATTCTGCCCTCCTGACTGCTCAGTGATAATGAAGATGCACATGTAATTAGATTAATTATTAGGGGCAAACACTATGATGTCCAAGAGTCAGTTTAAATAGGTGCTTTTTTCCTTTGTATTGGGTCATAAAACAATCAGGTGTCTATATTCGGAGTTGGTATTTGATGCTTCATTGGCTTTTGTTTAAACTAATCGTGGCATTAGACATTTGACAGCATACCTTTCCTAGTCTGCACATCATCTTTGCACCATACAGGACAGGATGGTTATTGTTCCAAGTTCTGTTTTTGTTCATTGGTAATGGTCGAGGTTCTAGCTGGGGTTGCCAGCTGCTTGTGGGTAGCTGTGTTGCTGAGTCTTTCATTAAAGTCAGTGAGTAATCAGATAAGCTGTTTTTCCCTCTTACCTCTCACCATGTAGGAGGCTCACTATGTTCAGACAACCCCCCTGCTAAACAAGAACGATTTTTTTTATATACATTTCCTACTTGCTCCTTCCATAGCTAGTATTAAAAGAATTAGGTTTCTCTTCACCATCTATCCATATTAGCAGATGGTATTTGATGAGGTCCAAGTGTGTGCATGCGTGCATGTGCATATAATGTGTGACGTTTACAAGTTGAACAGACATGGGCATGATTTACTGTTTTTTAAGTTTTAAACATATATCCAATCAACTTGTACAGTATATGAACTACACACATATGGTCTGTTGTAACTGCTTAAATCTGAATTTCTCTTGTCAGGTACATTAACATAACATTATGACCTCATGCCTCATATTGTGTGGGTCTCCCTTTGGCAGACAAAACAGCCCTGACCCATTAAGGCATAGACTTAACTAGACTGAAGGTCTGAAGGTGTGCTGTGGTATCTGGCACTAAGCCTTCAGTAGCAGATCCTTTAAGTTCTGTAAATTGTGAGGGGGGCCTCCATGGATCTAACTTGTTGATTGATCTAACAATGGTTAATTGAATTGAAATCTGGAGAACTTGCAGGCCAAGTCAACTCTTGGCCAGTAACAATGTTTAGGTAGGTGGTACATGTTAAAATAACATGAAAGGTAAGCAATGCACACGCACATAGCCATCCACAATAATGCTACAGAAAATGTGATTAATTCAGCCAAGCCACCTTCTTCCATTGTTCCATGGTCCAGTTTTGATGCTCATATGCCCATTGTAGGTGCTTTTGGCAGTGGACATGGGTCAGCATGTCACCATGGCTGGTCTGTGGCTACGCAACCCCAAACAGAACAAACTGTGATGCATTGTGTGTTCTGACATCTTTCTATCACAGCCAACATAACTTTTTCAGCTACAATAGCTTTTCTATTGGATCAGACTACATGGGGCAGCCTTCGTTTCCCATGTGCATCAAAGAGCTTGTGCCAGCCATGACCCTGTCACCACTGGTTTTCTTTCTGTAGACCACTTTGTTATGTCCTGACAACTGCAGACTGGGAGCATTCCACAATATCTGCAGTTTTACAGTTGCTATGTTCACTACCCGTCACAATTTGACCATCGTCAAAGTCACTCAAATCTTTATGCGTGACCATTTTTGCTGTTTCTAAAACATCAACCTCAGGGAGTAAATGTTCACTTACTGCCTTAAAGATCCCACCCATTCCAGGTGTCATTGCAACAAGATAATTAATGATATTCACTTCACTAGTCAGTGGACATAATGTTATGTTTAATTGGTGTATAATCTGTTATAGTTTGTTTCCTCCATCATACACTTTAGCATTGGTAAGCTGTACAGATATCATTTGGATGTCGAGTGGGCCATCTTTTCTGTATATTTTGTTCAGAACTAAACAGGATATATGCACATATGCTGTGAGACACGAGGATAATAATTACAGATATTTTTTACTTTGCTTGCGTGTTAATGATGTTTACTAATTTCAACCCTCTAAGTTCAACCCTGTATACACATACATTTAAGGGAAGACTATACCAAAGTGAAGATCATGGCTGATATTTATTCTATCTCTCACTCTATGCCTGTTTCACACAAAATCCCATGCACATTGAAGCATGCCTTTAAACCGAGTGTATACACATTTTGCTGCTCACAACATCCTCCGCATGCGGGGGCTCACTGGCACGGTTTCTCCTGCCCACCTCTCCGTGTGCCCACAGGGCGGGTACAGCACGGCTCACTCCTGCCGCTGTACTCACAGTTGGGTGTGTGGTTTGCCGGAGATCCGACAGGAAGCAGCACGACTATGTCCCATCCGCACCACACATCCTCCCTACCCAGCCACCCACAGCCATCATCTTCACCTAATTTGTCATGATCTCCTTTAAGAGGTACTGTTCTGACTGACCTCATGGTGCCACATCGTGTGTGTGCACACATATTTTATATATATTTATATATATACTGTGTATATATACTGTGTGTACATACACACACATGGTTGGACATATTTGGGAGTCTCTGCCTATGGTCACCTTTTCCTGGCCAAAAGAGCATAGAAATGTCTGTCTGTCACCCGTTCAAGACATTTACTGACTTTTCTTTATTGGCTGCCTTCACGCTTTCAACCATTATCTACTTGGTACTTCATTTACTATCTAGGATGACACAGAAAACAACGGGGGTAACGGGTCAATTATGATGCAAAACAAGCAGCAAGATTCTGTAATTCCAGGTTTGTTTCTATTCTGGGCCTTTGTGAAACTCCGTGTGCGACACTGCCCCCCTGTGGTAGACTAACGCTAAATCTCTCTGCCATCATTATATAAGGCTTTGCAGAGAATGAGTCATCAGCATCGACAACCGAGGAGACAGCATATGTGTTTATATATATATATGTTT
>JAOVVA010000037.1:18490391-18526693 GCA_028565275.1 Leiocassis micropogon | reverse complement strand
TATAATGTTGTACTACATGAATAATAATTCTTTATGGCTAAAAGTGTCTTCATCTTTAAAATTCCCTAAGTTAGGGGAAGTTCATTAAGTAAAAAAAGGGTATTTAAAATCTGGATTTAGATGCAAACACAGTGACAAAGCCAAACTCATCCTCAGCCTAAGGGCTTGTGTTCTTCTCACTGAGATTTTTGTCTGTGGTATTTGGGGTTCAGTCAGAGATCATGACTACATGAGACTCGCCACTGATTTATGTAACTCTTCCTGTGCGCAAATCTGTTACAAATGTTGAGAAGTGCATGTCTTCACAATGTCTGAGGTGTGAATACCACATACATCATCCAACTCAATATTATTCAGTAAAGGGGTACACTCATTACTCATTTTATTAGGAACATATGCTCCATAGACACATCTGTATCAGTGTCACACACATGTCATACCTTTGCTTTGTTAGTGTCCCTGCAGTGCTGGGAATTGTTCACCAAATAATATTTAGTCAGCAGTGACATTAACATGATGGTCCCATTCCACTGATGTTTCAACTACAGTTGGCAGAAAAACTGTATAGAAACAGATAAGCTCCATTAAGTAATTGTACACATACAGTCTCACTTTCACTGAGTAAGTGCTTTATCATGGTCAGGTTCACAGTGGCTCTGGAGTCTATCTCAGGACCAACAACACTGACCATTTTTGCCTTTGAACCTATTCAAAAAAAATATTTGTCTTAAGACACCACATATATGGTAGCTCTCTGACATCATAAGGCCTTTCCCACAAAAGAGGTGTGCAGGAATCCATGCCCCATCGAATGTAGTCACCACAGAACTTTATGTCACTGGTTGGTGGGAGTATTGGTGACAGAAAGGGACAGAAGCCTTGTAATGAATTAGAAAACTGTTCAACCATTTTATAACTGATTTTGGTCTATGTAGACCTCAAATTCTTCTCACCAGGTTCTGAGAACCATGCTAGTTTTTTCTGACAGCAGGAAAATTCCTCAGATATCCAAGTCTAGAGTTAGCCCCACCTATAGTCATATTAATGCAACAGATGCACTGTCGAGGCAACAAATAAACAGAGAGAATGGTATCTGACCCAGAACTCGTTCTCCAGATCTGAGAAACATTTGGCACCATATAGGTGAACTCCTTCACCAAATAAACTCACTGTTGACAGTGGTTGCCTTTGACAGAATTAGGCAGTCTTTAAAGTAAGGCTCAAAGCTGGCCTTACACTTTTCTGTATGCATTTTGTCAAGCTTTATCACATTGCACAGAATTCAGCAATCAGTTTAGTCACCCCAGTTTAGTTTCACACAGTGCCTTAGTTATAAGCTCTCCATGCTTGTGTTGATGGAAAGATTATGCTAGGTTTAAATCATTTTACACATGGTAAATTACAACTTAGATTATCTTTGCACATGTGAGGTGTATCTTTGCACACACAAGAAGGTGATTCTCAATGCCTGAGCAGTTATCCAGTGTTCACGTAATCACTTTTTTAAAAAGTATTAGATCAGATAAAATATGTAAAGCAAAAAGCAAATATTTTATTTACTTATCACTCATTGTCTATACCGCTTTATCCTGTATACAGGGGGCCTGAGCCTATGCCAGGAGACCTGTAAGGTATTGGGTGTAGGGTATTCCTCCAGAGTACCCAGAGGAAAGAACATGCAGGGGGAGAACATGCAAACTTCAAGCACACAGAGGCTGGAAGTGAACCTGGACCCTGGGGCTACAAACAGTGCTGAAACAGTACTAACCACTAAGCCACCATGCCGCCACATTTTATTTAACAAAATAAAATATTTTTTGAAAAAAAGAAAATAAATAATTGTTGCAAAAAGTAGACATTTCAATGTTCTAAGTATTTCAGACCTTCAATAACAAACAGTGAATACCTGTTCAATAGACCAATATCTATTGTTGTACATTGTTGCCAAATGGCAAAGTACATCAAACTAAATAATAACAATAAAAAAGTTAGAAAAACACAGTACAGTCGACATCAGAAATTCACAGGGATTACATTCCTTGACCACCCGCGAATTGTGAAAAAAAACGCGAATTTTGAATGTGGTAAAAAAAATAATAATAAAAGCATATAATGCTTATATAATGCACATCATTTTTATAGTTTAAACTTGCTGCCAACTTGCTTATATGCTCCCAAAACACTATAATTCATTTCAAACTCAATAAACTTTCCTTAAATGAAAAGAAAGTAAAGGTAAACCTGTATAAAAATTTACTGCTATGTCTCCTGCAGTGCTAGAATGTACAATACCATTGTTACCCCTATATGTACTGTAATTCATGCAAGTGTTCAAATTTAAATTCAAATTTTATTTGTCACATACACAGTCATACACAGTACGATATGCAGTGAAATGCTTAAAAATAAAAGGTTATAGATAAGAAATAAATATGAATAAAAATAAGTACAATAAAAAATAGATTTAACTAGGATAAAAAAATAAAAATTTCTGTACAAATAAGGACATTACACAATATAGCAAAATATAGAAAAAAAATAGAAAGTGTGTTTTTTTTTGGTATGCAGTGTCGTTTTCTTTGGTATAAGTAGGGTAAATACATGAATAATTCACCATGCCAAGCCGCGTTTTCCTCTACGGCTGCTTTGTGTTCTATCTACAGTAATAAAAATGTAGGCTACACATTATTATACTTTATATGGAAATTTAGCTGAGTTTATGTTAATATTTATGTTACAAAATGAGTTAATTATGGTGTTCTTATAAGTTTTGTGGTAAAATGCATGAAAAATTATATACTGCCACAAAAAAGCCATTAAAAAAGATTGTGGAGGATATTTGCAGTTTATGCAAAATTGTGGAGGGTTCCGCAAACAATTATTAGTTAGGTTCTAAGGAAAAATCCGCAAACGACTGAGGCAGCGAACTCTGAGCTGCGACTTCGCGGGGGGTTCACTGTATATCGTTTCCATGAGTATATCAATGTTTTCAATACTGGGTTAATATATGCTGTTAATATCCATCCATCTAGAAGCATCTGTAGTCTAATAGGGACCATGAACACCAACGGTGACCATTTTATTTATTCCCATTTTTGCAGCCATGTAGGCCCTCCGGTCAACATTCACACACAACAGGCAATTTGGGAACGCAAATTAGCCTAATCTGCATGTGTTAGGACAGTGGGAGGAAGCCAGAATACCTGAGAAAACCCACCAAACATGGGAAGAACATGAACTCCATGCACACAGACCCCGAGGCGGGAATCGAACCCCGACCCTGGAGATAGTGCTAACCACTACGCCACCATACCTCCATATGCTGTTAGAATACTTTCATAAAATGCATTTATGGCATTTTTCAAAGTCAAAAATTGAATACAGTTTAAATTTCAAATCCTTCTCACTCTTCCAATTCTCAGTCAACAAGTCAAAATTAGCACAAGAGTGAAAATGGTCATCAATGGACACCCCTCCCTCACCTCACGATTTAACACGCCGGCTTCTATTCCGGCCAACAGCCCCCTTTTCATCCCGGTTAACACCCCGCATTGTTATGGGATCCACGGTAACAATAGTGCTGGAGAGCAGTGCGGAAGGATATGACCACACAGGCAGGATTAATGTACAATGCAGGATTGCAACTTTTTCCGTCGCTGTGTCTGTGTGTGTTTTGTGATTTGTCCAAGCTCACTCTTGTAGAACATGTGCAAAGGAAAGAGGAGAGCAAGGTCACGTGTGCGACTATCATAGGGGGTCGACTATTAGGGATGGTGAACAAACAGCAAGTGGTGTTTTCGAGTCCCGAGAGCAAACCATCATATGTTCGTTAATTTCTAATGCAAACAATAAGATTACGCGTTTTAGGTCAGTATGAAGAGAAGAATGGGAATTTCGTGGAATTATGATGTCATTTGTGCCGCGGGGTTGCCCACAATACACATTCTTACGGTAAAGGAAGAGCAAAGGGAAGGAAGAGAGTGAAGGAGGAGTGGGGGGAGGGAGAGAGAGAGAGAGAGAGAGAGAGGAGTGGGTTGACATCAGCAGCCACCAGAATCATGCTTGCCGAGCGGAGAAAGGGAAGCTCATCCCTAAAGAAACACCTAGAATTTTTCATACTGCAGGCCTAACCGGAGAATGCAAAACACTTGTACTGGAAATAATTATTAAGCAGCTTTATTGCTGGAGGCTTCGGATTATTAGACATCTTTTTGTTTTGTTTTTTATTGCTGGTTAAATCACAAGCTCCGGCTCGGCTCGGCGAGACTGCCCTACATTTTATACTCTATTTGATCTATGCGTTTTTTTTTTTCATGTTTACAGCGACTCTTGGAGATCCTTTCAGGCGGATGTTTGCTTCATCCGTGAAGGCATAACATTTTTAATCGACAGAAATACGGGAATGAGGTGAAAAGCCGAGGAAGGGAAGGAAAAAGCAGAGTGGCGGACATCGTGAGCTGAAAACCATCCGCACACACACATACAGAGAAGATGCACAATTAATCCAAACATCATCTTTTACATCTCGATACTCAGGACTGTATCGGCACAGTATGTAACACTGTTTTTATGGTCTCAGCATCTCGTTGTTTACAGCAATCCAGACAACGTTTATACCGTCATCAAACCGTCGAATTGTAAAAGAAATAGGGCAGTTTGCTCCCGACGTTTGTTCAGGTAATGTTTATCTTTAGATCAGTGTAACATTTAAACCTGTTCCACTGTGATTTTAGTGCACTAACGTATTCAAGCGACCGCAGGAAAACCACGGCGTTACTTTAAGGCCTGTGCTTAAAGAGAAACGTGCTGACATAGGATACACGTGCCTCATAAATATGACCAGATCAGCTCAACGGCACTGACTTCCCAGCTGTGCTTTCCCATAATATGCAACATACTGTGTGGGATCACTGACTGTACCCTTTTGGACAATCAAATCTACAGGTCTACATTTTTCAGGATACCAAAGCAAAAGTTGAGGCGAGATGGGAAGTGATGGTGAAATCCTAAGCCACGATTTGGCAAAGGTGTCTGATGAGGACTTGCTGGCTTGCTCTAAAGAAGAGCTGGTGAGTCGACTCCGGCGAGAGGAATCGGAGAAGATGTCGGCGCTCATTCAGCGCGGGCGCCTAATCAAGGAGGTGAACAAGCAACTTCAGGGACATCTGCTTGAAATCAGGGAGCTCAAAGCCATCAACCAGAGGCTGCAGGAGGAGAACCAGGAGTTGCGTGACTTGTGCTGCTTCCTAGACGACGACAGGCTGAAGGTGAAGAAACTGGCACGAGAATGGCAGCTATTTGGCCACCACGCTGCCAAAGTGATGCGTGATGACCTGGGTGGCTACCTGAAGAAGCTCTCTGACCTGGAGCGTCTGCAGGATGGTCTGGTCAAAGAGAATCTGGACCTGAAGGAGCTGTGTCTAGTGCTCGAGGAAGAGTGTGTGAGCAGAAGTGATTCCAGCCCAGGAGGATCGACTGAGCTCAACCTGCCATGTATGGTGGCCCGGGACCTTGGGGATGGAAGCTCAAGCACTGGAAGCGTAGGCAGCCCTGACCAGCTCCACCTGGTTTGCTCACCTGATGACTGAGCAACAGATCAGAGAAAGAGAGAGGATAATAGCCATTATCCCTTTATTCCTCTCAAAAAGTGACAGAGAAGGGGCCCGAATTAAGTTATGTGGGCCAGCCCAAAGGAGCAAAGAAGTTTACAATTTTCGTTGTCATTAAACATCTCAACTGCTTATGCTAGACAAATAGATAGGCCACATCAGTATTTCTTTGCTTTTCCCTTCAGACTGTTGTTAGTTTTTCCCCCCAATGTAGATAGACTTTATTATTGTGAATGAAATTACTTTGCTTTGGAGAATACGCATGATTGCAATAGTTTTAAGCTTTACTTTGCTCTGTTATATTGTGTTTATAACATTTTCAGAAAGAAAGTAGTACAAGGTCACTGAGATTTTTCCCTGTTAATATAAAAGTGGTTGTACATAGGAATTAACTGATCAACTGGCTATTTACCACCTGTTTTACTGCACTAAAATGTATTTTAAGGGGGTCTTATGTTTTAATGATGCACTAAACAGGGCTGAAACAAATCACAAATGTTTTTAAACCGCACAGAGCCATAAAATGACCCCTTTGAGGTCATGCACAACAGCACTGAATCATGGTCAAGGGTCTCTCAAGACCTCTGGATTAAAGTGAATGGATTGCAAGTTATTTGGCTGTATGAAATGTGCCATGAAACCGCACATTTAGAATTACAACATTTTTGTGTGATTATGATGTACTAAAGTTGCTCTAGTAAGATTTGACATGCTTACTAGACCTTAATCTAGTTGACTACTACACTGGACACCAGATGAATTTTGTTTTGCATTGATAAATTTTATTAACTAACTACTCACTGTACCATTTTTTGTGTGCTTTTGATTGTTGATTTTATGGGATTTTACATAGCTACATGCTATGTTTACACACTGGCAACTGCACCAGGTACAATGATGTTTGTGAATTTGTAATAATGTACATTTAATTTGATCACATTCTTTTAACTATATATCTTAATTTAGATGTATATCAGTATTACTTTAATGCCGTTTCCCTGTTTGTATCATAAGAATCTGATTTTGTGGTTTTATTTTTGGCTACAATCTTTGGGCCATGGTTGTTGTTAATGGGAGAGCTTTAAATACACTTGATTGAGCTTGATTGATCTTTTTGTTATGCTGGGAGCCACCTAGATGAGCATATATTCATATAGAATATTGATTTGCTTTGATTTGCCAAAACTTTTTGGTCATATTGGAGGCCAAAAAGACATGTTATATGTTTGGCTTATTATTTTCCCTAATGGAGTATACAGGGGGATTTTGAGAAAATGTACTTACAAAGTCTTTCATAACAACCCCCCCAAATATAACCCCGGGTTTATACAGTTTGCCCCATGCGAACATTGCTTGTCGACATTATTCTTGTGCATTTTATATGCTCTCTTGTTTCCATAATTCTCTGGGTTACTTATTTCCAAGGCTATGCCATTTTTCTATTTCAAAACATGCAAAGAGAGGTTACCCTTCCCTGAAGAGAGATTGAGGATGAATCTTTTTTCAAATAACTTATAGGTAACATCACAGATATAAGGTAAAGCTGTCACGCTCGCTAAGGAAAAATGCGTAGACATACTTTAACAAAATCTAATAAAGTAATAAATTAGCTATGAAATTTACCATTGTCTCAGTTAGAGTGAATTCTTTTGCCTTGTGCCTCATGATACTAGGATTGGCTCCTGATCACCATGAACCCAGCTAGAATAAAGTGATAAGTTGAATGAATGCATTTAAGGTAATGTTTTGTTCTTTTTTTTTATAATGCAGTACACAGACACTGTTAGAAACATTGAAACATTTAGGTGGTTACTGTGATATGAATATGTACATTGGCACATGTTTAGTTGTTGTCAACGAATACATTGGCTATAAGGACATCCTAAGAGGAAACATTTCTGACTCCTCCTTTCCTCTTTCCCCAACCTTTAGGCTTCTGCTGTACTCCATTTCTGTTTTTAATTAACAGCTTTTTATTATTATTAAATGAGTACAACTGTAAAAATCTGCATGTTAGCTAAAAAAAAAAAAACTTAGAAAAGAAGTAGTTGCTGAAAGTGCTTTTTGAGACAAATTAAAATCAACAAACCTTTAAATGTTTGCAAATAATTTTCACAAATGATGACTAATTTGGAGTTTTTTTTATTACACTCTTACATGTTATACAGTATAAAAATTGTTCGTCCCTGCTAGGGCTTTCTCAGTGAAAAATAAAAAATAGTTTCTTCTTAACAATAAATACACACAAGCTAATGGACCTGCCGTAGTAGTGGATCAAACAAGTTGTAATAATGCATACACTGTAGATTTCAATATATTAAGTTCTTTATTCTTTTATATTTCACTTTGCTACTTTTGAAATAAAATAAAAACAGCTAGCATTTAAGAAAAAGGTGTATTAAGTGCATATTTGTCCAAGACTGTTTATCATCAGTAGAGCAATTCAAATGAATCAGTGTAACTGAATTATTACTGAAATGTGTCAAGCTTGTAATATTTGTGATCTTCACATAAATTGAAAATACCTAAATATCTTAAAGCAGACATGATGTAACTAAGTAGCTTAATACACTGTACCATGTAAAACACATTAAAATACATTAGACTTTTAGCTTTGGATTGCATAGAACAAAGTTATCAAATCTGTCAACAACAGTAAAGTAGTGTTCATCCAAACAAGTTAGTAGGCTTGTAAGCCTATTCATCAGTCAAATAATGAATATTTCTAATATAAATGTTTTGTATAAAGTATAAGGAATAACTAAATACAATTTAGCATATAAAGTAGTTTATATTATAGTTTATAGATCATAGTTATGTTTTTCCATACAAAATGTCTAATAGTTTGTAGTCATAATATAATATACTGAATACTATATTGTGCATCGCAGTATTTGTGATTTGGTCTTATTTAATACTGCATGTGAGCGTTAAAGCTACACCACTTAAATTTGAAACCCAATTAAGGGTTTATTAAATTAGTCATACTGGGGAAACCTTTAGATGTTTTTAGACCCAAACAGCAATGTCCCTCTCCATTACAGAGGGTTCTGATTGCAATCGATTTAGCAACCAGGAATAGCCTAAGAGTTTAACAAACCTCATTTTTCTCGGAGCATATAAGAGAACAGTGTTAAAGGTAGAATTTTGGTACAAAAGTACAATCTTTAGTGTATTCACAAATACACTATTGTCCCTCTAACCTAGTATTAAAACACACCTGAGACATTCAGAGCACTTGTTTCCCCCTGAGAAAAACAGATTAAATGGTCAGGATTGTAGGAGAGTTGAGGGATTGATCTGACTGGTCCCCACTGCTGCTGCTTCGTCGATGGGCAATAGCACATGGCTCTGGATTTCGGGAGGGCTGGAATGTACCATGCTGAGTTGTGGAGGAGGCAGAAAGGCTGAGTGTTTGCGATGAAGTAGGAGTATTGGTGTCAAGAGAGGTAGTAGGATAGGTGAAGATTAGGCTAGAAGTGAACGGAGTCAGAGAAGGTGTGGAAATGAGGATTGGAGTATGGAGGGTATCTGGTTCTAGAATTATATCAGCAGAAGAGGTTGAAGATGGAGGTGGAATGATGATTTTTGGCTTTGGTTTCTCCTGTTTGGTCGGAATCTGGCATTTTCTGGAGGGTCCAGGAAGTTCAGAATCGACTGGTTCAATTTTAATTCCACTCAGGGTAGGAAGAACTGGATTAGAGTCAGAGTCTGAATCAGAGTCCTGAACTTTGCAGATTGGTCGATGGGCCTCAAGAACCAGTTCAAGCTTTTCTTTTTCCTTTTGTAGTTCAGCTATCTCTTTCTGCAGACGGGACTTTTTGTCCTCCAACTGGTCAGTTTCCTGCAACAAAGGATTTTGTTAGTACAATTACAAGCATGGTACAATTTAGTCTATTCAGGAAGCAAAAGGTCAATAGTGTAAATAGCATAACTTACAATTCAATTTAGCTATTAAAAAAAAACATTTGGCAGGTAAATACGTTTAATGTAAATCAACTTACATTCTGAAGTGAGTCAGTCAGTTCACGGCGACGAGTCCTACACTTAGCAGCAGCCTGTTTGTTTCGTTCCCTTCTAATTCTGCGCCTTTCGAGTTCTTCCTGTGATAACTAAGGACAGATTGACAATAATGTAAGAAAAATCTTTAAAAGTATGAATATCTAAACTAAACACATAGATTAGATGTTAATATAATCACCCAAAATATATCTTAACAAAATGTAACTAACACAATATGAAACGTTAAGACTTTTAACACCAATATAGTGAAAATGTCACATCATAAACTTTGAAACTGCAATACTGCCATCTAGGGGACAGGATCACTTCCATTACGGTACCACTAGTAGAGGCTGTGCAAAAAAACACCCCTAGTTTATATTAGCATCCAGCAGTCTGCCTTTTATCATTTCACCATCCAATCTTGCCTAATTGAAAAAAAAGTCATTGTATTGTTTGATTTCATGTGCCCTTTCTTCCTGCCCCTAATTTTGATGACTCATCTAGACCCCTTACTGACTCAGGTGTGAGTCATATGATTTTGCTCCAATGAGTCACGTGATTTCCTGTCTCATTATTTCACTTGTCTCACACCCCAAGACTGAGACTTGAGGGCATGAATCAGACAAAACTGGACTTTTTAAATCACAACAGGATAATCAAGGAAATATTTTATTGCTGTACATCCTTAACTTGGAATCAATATATATAGTGATGACAAAAACACTAGATTCAATTAAACAAAATACACACATACAAACTTCCAAGTAAGGCCATAAGAATATGCCGTGCCTGTTCCACACCTTTTGTGGATGAGCACCGCACATGTACAGCTAGGTCATATGCACACCCTTCAGAGTAACTACAGGATATTACACATCATCTGTTTCTACATCCCTTAAAAATTTCTGGCAGCAGTTTCTCCAGAATGTAGGGGGGGGGGGGGTTAATGGATAGTAGTAATTTAAGAACTGTGTGCCATGTGACTGAAGTCTTCTAGAGAATTACTAAAAAGAGATTTGTGGCCTCCATGATTAACAACATTAATATTTATTCAGAACTGGGAGATGAATAAAACTTACATGTTCATCATTTCTGCGTCTTGTGGAACTTCCTGAGCCGGTTACTGCCCTGATGACTCCTGGTC
This sequence comes from Leiocassis micropogon, assembly GCA_028565275.1. Lineage (NCBI taxonomy): Eukaryota > Metazoa > Chordata > Actinopteri > Siluriformes > Bagridae > Leiocassis > Leiocassis micropogon. The sequence continues at coordinate 18,515,935 of JAOVVA010000037.1, read as the reverse complement.
GAAGGAGTTGTGATTGGGTGGGCTGAAGGTTCACAGATGGTAGTCTTGGTGGCATGGGGTAAGGGTGACGAGGAGGTTGCTTAGATGGGCCTTGCATTGAGAAAACAGAAGGCTGCACAAGCCACTGTAGATCTTGGTTTGAAGTTATGGCATTTAGAGTGGGGACGAACTGACTGGATCCTGCCACTGAGTACTTTGGCTATGAAATAAAGCACAGATAAGATTTGTCATTACAGCAAAAAGCATGGGTTTCATCCACATTAAGATGTGAAACTGAAGTAATAAAGTTATTAAATATTATGAGGAAAGAGATAAAGATTTTGGACACCATATATATATATTAAGAATAGAAAACAAAACACTCCTAGAGCTAAGATATAAAAAAAAAAAATGACTCATAACTATGGTTATATTCTGCCTTTTGAATTATAAACTAAAACATTAATTTTGGCTTAGGAGTTTTTTGTCCAGAACCAAATATTACACAAAGAACGTGTAATATGATCATGAAGACACAACAAATTAAAAATATATAATATATGACGGACATACCTCTTGATGCTGAGTCGTACCGGTGCTGGTGGCTTGAGTGCTACTACCAGAGCTCGACCCAGATCCAAAGCTGTTATCGGGGAAGTTCTGATCTGTACCTCGCCCAAAGTTCCCGTAGTTTCGATACATGTAGGCCGCTTACTTCTGAAAAGTCCCAAGAAAACAAACTGAATGAAAATTCGTCTTAGTCTGTGACAGCTTCAAATGGTCTAACTTGCCTGTTCTGACTAACTTATAGTGTGCTGTAGTGCGAGAATTCAAAAGTTAGTTACGCCTGCCTAGTTGCTGAGAAACCGAGGAATCCACCTGTAGCTTCTCAGGGGTGGACTTAAGAACGCGCTTATGTTCGCAGAGTTTTAACTATCGACGATAACTGATCGCAAAAATGTGACTTGTAAAAATTTTCCACGACGTTCGTTTGTAAACGAACATATCAGAATGTTTTTGCGATCGTACTCGCTGAACTTGGCGTTGTATCATGTGCGCCCCTCCCAATTTACGAGAAATGGTGCGGTCTACAAATAGATGACGAACGATCACGTGTAAGGTGACGCATATGCCCATGTTTAGCTTTTTTCCGGGAATCCCATTTTTTTGTTTTTTGTTTTTGTTTTTATCTTTTTTTTCTTTTTAATGTGTTCACTCCTTGGTACTAACAGAAACTTATTTCTGTAAGTAATTCAGCAGAGTTTTGTCGATAATATAGTGAGTTAATCGTCTTTAATATCCGTTATATTGTCAATGTACTGTGCAGTGTGATTCTCTGTGAGTGAATATGAGAATAAACCTGATGACATTTTGGATAAATTAAAGGAGCGGGAATATTTGGCACAGAGAAACCGAAAGTAGAGGGAAAGATTCGGGATAAATGGGGGACGTTTTAGGATATTTGACAAAGAGGAAGTTTATACATTCTACAGTTGCCAGAGTAGACGATTATCAAAGTAATAACAAAACAATTTCAAATACTATTGTGTACTTCTTTTTTTATATTTATTTACATTGTTTTTAATGATGTTTGTCTCGGCCGATGTTAATTGTTAACGACCATGTGGTCAGTACGAGATCTGAAATTCGACAGCTGCATCTTTCTGCCACTCGTTTCCCGGCAATCCTGTGACTCATCGGTGAGGTCCTGAATAAAGCTGGTGCCACATAATCCCAACTGGGGTTGCTAAAAAATAAACATTTAATGTTTAGTATTAAAAAAGACAAAACTATAGTATTGATTATTCAAAATTGATCAAATTATATGATCATTTCAAAATGTCATAAGCTTTGAGTCTGTAATCATTTTTATTTATCCAGTATCGAGTTTTTAACTAGATTTAGTAAGGAAGTCTCACTATCTCACTAACTGTTAAGAGAAAGTCTCAACAACTTATTTTGTATTTCGTTAGCAATGTAAGCAGATTGAATTTGGTAATTATGTAATAGGTGCGTGTGACGTCATGCCTGTGAAACATCTAACTGGGACTAGACTGAGGCAGATCAGCCCGGAGCGTAAAAAAAAACTCACGTTAAGATCGCTGAGACGTGCCCGGTCATGTCTATGTGTACGTGCTTCTCGGTGAGATGGCATGTCCCGCTTTATTCTACGGAAACCCGCTGTGACGTTGCTGAGTTCTGGGCGGTGCACGGTGACACTCCCATTTACACAATACACCCAGGTGACAAATCATCAGATTATTGACATTTAAGATCTGTACTATTCCGGTTTTTACAGTCAATTCATTTGCAATAAGATCTCAAACTGCTGTTTGCCATTTTCCCCAATAAATTCCCCTTAAAATATATGATACTAATGGTACAAATGCTAACAATACACTATACTGTACTTTACTATACTATACTATACTATACTATACCATACTATACTATACTATACAATACTGTATATTACATAGTTCTATCTGTCAGCTATAACATAAAAACCACTGACATATGACATGAATAACATTGATTATCTTGTTATAAACACACCTCTCAAGATTTAAGGATATATTAGGGAGCATGTGACCAGTTAGCTCTTGAAGTTGTTGTGCTGGAATCAGGAAAAATGGGCAAGAGTCCCATTTCTCACAAGAGTGAATCTGCAATACTGCCATATCTGTTACTGTTAGTACCTACCAAAAGCATTGCAAGGGAGGACAATTGTTGTACCAGTGACAAGGTGGCTTATTTGGTGAACATGGGGAACAAATGCTAGTCTGTCTGGTCCAATCCCACAGAAGAGGTTCTGTAACACAGACTGTTGAAAAACTTAAAACTGGCTATGACAGAAAGATGGCTGTGTAGTTCCAGACCAGTCAGAGTGCCCATGCTGACTCCTGTCCAATGACAAAAGCTCCTACAATTGGCACAAGAGCATCATAACTGGACCATGGACCAATAGAAGTAGGTGGCCTTAGGAACCTCATTGTCTTTTACATCATGTGGACATTTTGGGGCATATTTGTCACACAAGGATCCACTAGGGGAAGAAGACAAGCCAGCAGAACCAATAAGATGCTCTGGACAATGTTCTACTAGAAAGTATTGGGGTCATAAGGTCCTGGAATTCATGTCTATGTTACTTTCACATATACCACCTCCCTACACATTGTTTCAAATCAAGTACACCCAAAATCATATAATCACTATTCCATAATGGTAGTGACCTCTTTCAACAAGTCATTGAATCCTGCTACACTGCAAAAGGTTCTCAGCAATGGCTTAAGGAAAATGACAAAGTGTTCAGGGTGATGCCCCCCAGATTTACGCATGACTTACAGGTTTTAAAGGATCTGCTGCTTATATCTTGGTGCTAGATACCACAGTACACTTTCAGAGGTCTTATGGAGTCCAAGAGTGACCTAACCAATATTATTCAGGTGGTTTTAATGTTATAGTTAATTGTTGTTCAATACAGTAATAATATACGTCATATGCTTCCAATGCCTCTTAAAATGCTCGCGGGTTTTTCAGATATTGTTGCAGCAATAAACTGTACGAAATAATTGGAAAACTATTGTGCCGTGGTATATTATGACATTACTACGTAATAACCTATATAAAGTAAATTTAAAGTGTGTGTGCTTAAAACTGACAAAACGTGTTAAAAACGTCCTTAAATAAATAAATAAATAAATATCTGACTCATTCGTCTTTCTGTCAATACAACGTTCGACGTTATACGCGTTGTGGCCATTTTGACTGACATGCTCAGGATCCAATCAACATCCAGAGTTAGGGTCAACAAATTGGCTGATTGACCAATGAAATCAGAGACAGCGCAGCGGTGCCACGCAGGCATATTTTCATCATCCAATGACAAAACTGGTGAGGCGGGTTTACGGGCTTCTACGTAGCTGTAAGTACAACTTAACGCACGAACTTAGCTGCTTATTTGAAAGTTTTGCCTTTATAGTAACATTAAGGTAGATTAAATGTATTAGTTTATTGACCTTCTTAATTCATTTTATTCCAGAGATTGATAGTAGCGTATAGTCAGTGTCATCTTGTAAATTCAGCTCGATGTCTATCACTGAGTCTAGCCAGCTAGCTAGCCAGATAGCAGAGTATTCAGAAAGAATTGGAGGAACGTTAGATGTAAATGAGCTAACTTGTTGTTTATAAGACGCACATGACTGTAATTTGTTTTGTGTACGTTTTTTTTTTTAGTATGAATCTAAGTACATAATCATATTGTCTTCTTGTTTAAAGGAGAGCAGAACGATGGCCCATCAGCATCCTGGTTACCGGGCTAGTAAGTATGAGAACTTTAAATTCAAGCTGCCTCAGAATATTGTAGTAGTGTCAGCATGTCATTTCAAATATAATATGAATATGCCAAATTTGACAGGTGTCCTGATGGATTCTAAATGATTTAGCACACCTTAGGTTGTAAGCAAAATTAAAAGTGACAAAAATCATGTTTTCATATCCATACCCCCATATACACTCCCTGTTAACCCATGCTTTTGTCTATGTGATTGGGTTTTTTAGTGTAATGTTAATGTCCTGGCAGTTTGTAAGGGGTAGTATCAAAAAGGTTTGAGCTTTGTGCACCACATACCCCGTCGCTTTTGCAGTAAGTCCTCCCTGTGACCCCTTTAAACTTAATTCACTGTTGATGGTCTGGCTCCTGGCGTGAATTCTTGCCGCAAATGTTGAAAAAGACGATGAGCGTGCACTTGAGCAACAGACCTGTCTCGCCTTTTTCTTCATGGAGATTGGGCTCTCCCACTGTGAAGACCGTTGCTTGGTCTCAGGGTTGTACCCATACATCCAGGTTTCATCACTGTTAGTGATCCTCGACATGAAAAAGGGGACATCATCCACGGCACGCTGACAGAGTTCTTGTTCGAGTTTAGCGCAATGTTCCTTCTGCTCCTGGGTCAGGAGACTGGGGACAAACTTGGCAGCAACGCAGCGCATGTTAAAATCACACACGAGGATTATCTAGACTGTTCCGTATATCAACAAATGCAGCAGTGATGTGGATTGTTCTCCAAAGATCACCATGCACAAGTTTCCGAATGGTATCGACATTTTTCGGGGGTTGAGCTTGTTGAAGATGTTCCTGATCTCTCATTGTGTTCCAGTGAGGTTCTTCCACTCTTGAAGTGTGCGTGCCACACCTAGAAGGACTAATTCCAGCACCGGTGGACTTGCCAAATCATGTCAAACATCTCTGTGGCAGAATTGCCCAGTTTCAAGCAGAATTTCCTGTTCACTCTTTTTGTTCAAACTTGCTGTCCATGAATGGAATAGCTCCAGTTGCACAGCTCCCAGCGGACACAGGATGATATCTTTTGGCACACTAACTTATGAAAGTCTGTGCTCCCTGTGACTTGTGCTACCATCTTTTCGTGTGTTACAAAACAATCTCAAAAATGTTTTGATACCACCTCATATTAAGTCTTTCTGTAATTGTGTATTGTCTCACACAGCAAAACCGAGAGCTCGTGCAGCTCCTCCGGGAGATCCCCTTCTTTTTGAAGACACCAGTTCTGGGGAGCCACCCATGAACAACCAGAACTACTATGAATCTGGTTACAACATGGGTGCTGGTGTGCCAGCTGGTCAAGGTACCAGTGGAGTGAACAATCTCTTTGCAGATCCCATGGCCAATGCAGCTATGATGTATGGTTCCTCACTCGCAAACCAAGGCAAAGATATAGTAAACAAAGAGGTGAGGTGTATAGACGATGACGTCTACAGCTATTACATGTTGCACTTAGATTTAAGTCTTTCTTAGACGTTTACATTTTTTACATTTTCAGTCAAATTCATTATCTGTTTCTGCTTGGTGTGTTACAGATCAGCCGATTTATGTCGGTGAACAAGTTGAAGTATTTCTTTGCAGTTGACACCAAATATGTCTTAAAGAAGTTAATGCTTCTCATGTTTCCCTATACACATCAGGTAACAAAAGTTGATTGTACCTTTGTTACAGGTTGACAGGTTGTACTTGCATTTTCAACATCATTTTAGAGAATGTTTTATTAATGTTATGTTTTTAATGGATCTGATCTGTGGGAATTCTAGATGTACTCTCTCTCAGTTAATTTACTCTCATATCATCAGGACTGGGAAGTTCGGTACCACAGAGACTCTCCACTCCCCCCTCGACATGATGTCAATGCTCCAGACCTTTACATACCAAGTAAATGTTCACTGCTTCATCTTCATTCTGTATAAAAATCAAGTTGATGATATTACAAGATGTCTTGGCAAAATGGACAACCATTTGGAATAGTCGTCTATAAAGTGGTTTGGTTTAACTGTAATAAAGCTAAAGTGAAGTGGAAGAATAAAACGCCCATGGGGTAGTACATTGTAGTATAAAATATGATCTCATTTCATTTAAAATTCATGCTTTTTGGCTATATATCAATATAAATTTTGATAAATGACTTACTAAATGGATGTACTTGTTTTTTTTATAGCGATGGCTTTCATCACCTACATTTTGCTGGCCGGAATGGCTTTAGGAATACAAAAACGGTGGGTTCTGGAACGCACTTAAGCAGCACAGAAAATTCACATAAGAAATGCAGTGTTGATTAAAGATGGGTGTTAGCAGGAAGGGTCTGAGAGTGCTTTAGCTACACCTAGGATAACCAGAGAACCCCCTAGCACCCTGAAAAGATGTCTATGTTTTACTAGTAAAGTGTGAATAATACATCTCATAAGAAAAATAACTAAAAATGTTAATAAAGCAAAAAAAGATTTTTAGTCCTAAGGACCTAAGGAAAGCCAAAACGGGTGATCTAATTCAACTACTGAATATGCTGAACAAATATCCTTACTTTCATGTCCTGTTAAACCCCTATCTCACTCATGCGGTTTGACTCGCAGTGAGATGCGGTGTTAGGCACCGTGAGCCGCAGTGAGTTACCGCCCGACGTTCCTCAAAGTTCTGCATGGTCCGCGAGCTTCTGCGAGGACCGCCCAAAAAATTTATTTGTAATTTTTTTTTTTTTACCTGAAACGCGAAAGATGGAAACGTAATCACAGCGGCAAAACTCGCGGTGAATCAGGATGAACCATACTTGCGGCTACCATGTGAAACTGCGTAGGTGAGATAGGGTTATTAGGCAGAGCAGGTTTTTTTTGTGTGTGTGTGTTTGACATAGCATGAGCATTGTCATACTGGATCATTTTTTCACTGTTAAAGCCATTGTTTGAACATGGCCAATGGTGACTGTTCTAAAATTAGCATAGTTGGTGGTTAAGCCACAAATTGTGATTCCTTGTGACATAATCATTAAGTCCATGGGACTCAATACTGTCGATCCATTATTCAAGGTGCTCGTAACTGCCAGCATGAGTTTATCTTGTGGTGATGTACTGCATAAACCGGTGTGTGCTTCTTGCTGCTCGTGTGCAAGTCCTGGCCAGGGCTTAATTGCGTGAAAATTTATATATGGGCTGTGAGCTGAAAAAATTAAATAAATAAATATATATATATATATATATATATATTGCTCTGAAATGTAATACAAACCCCATAGCACCACCAAAATAAATCTCTGGCATTACCCCTGTGGTTAAATAATATAAAATCACAATATTATTTATATATTTGTCTTGTTCATTATTGCTGTGTACTTTCTGGAATAACACAAAATACTTATTATTCATCATATTCATCATTGTCTGTTCATGATCTAACAGAGTTATTTTTCTTGCATTTTGTTGTTGCTAGGTTCAGCCCAGAGGTTCTTGGTTTGTGTGCAAGCACTGCTCTGGTTTGGGTCATCATCGAGGTTCTTGTAATGTTGCTGAGTCTGTACCTGCTTACCGTGCACACAGATCTTTCAACCTTTGACCTTGTTGCCTACAGTGGATACAAATATGTTGGGTGGGTTTTCCCCATTTCTCCCATGTGCTCATAATGACATTATTAAAATTCCATAGTTGTGTCATTGCCATTTTCATTAATTTGCCATTACATACAGTAGTTATACACAATTTTATTGTTTTGTTTGTTGCGTTCTTTCATTTCAGAATGATCTTCACCGTATTGTGTGGACTTCTCTTTGGCAGTGATGGCTACTTTGTGGCTTTTGCCTGGTGCTCCTGTGCCCTCATGTTTTTTATTGTGAGTATTGGGAGAGATTTAGAAGTTCATATATGATGGTTTTAAGTGGGATTCACATACATTAAACTTTTATATATTCCATATTAATTACCTGTAAAGTGAAATATTTCAAGCCTTTTTCATTTTTATTTTAATCAGTATGGCTTATAGCTCATGAAAAACTAGTATCTCAAAATATTAGAATATTTTCTCAGACCAATAAAAAAAAATACAATTCAGAGATTCTAAATTTATGCTCATGAAAGTACTCATTACATATTCAACATGAATTACTGAATCAAAAGTGGCATGGTATGGAGGCGATGAACCTATTGTATAGCAATGCAGAGGTGTTAATGAAGACCAGGTGGTTTGATAGCAGCCTTCACCTTGCCTGTATTTTTGGGTCAATGATTCATTCATCTTCCTCTTGAAAATGCACCATAGATTCTCTATAGATTTGCTGGCTAATCAAGCACAGTAATATAATGGTCTACAAATCAGTTAGTAGTAGTTTTGGCACTGTGGACAGGTTTAGCTACAACTGGTACATTCCTAGTATCCAGCCTCCCAGAGGTTGTGTCATAAGAATCTTATTTGGGTCAGGAGTGGCTTTATACCAGGAATGCAACAGTTGCCTATTTGCTGAATATGTACCCGTGTACTTTACTGAACTAGACCGAGGGATACAGTCTTCATACTGTATGAATAGTAATTCACTCAAACCTGAAGCCGTAATCATTGAAATAAAATAAAGCCTTGAAATATGTGTAATGAATTTAGATTATATAGGGGTTTCACTTTTTAAAATAAATTACATAAGAAGGTTAATGTTTTTTAATGATATAAAACATTTTCCACTGTGTGTGGATAAAAGTTTGTGGACACCTGATTATTACCAGTCCAGATTTAGTCCCTAGTTGCTGTTATTCAAGCCTTCACTCTCCTGGGAAAGGCCTTCTACTAGATTTTGTAGCATGGCTGTATGGATTTGCTTATTTAGTCACAAGAGACTTGGTAAGGTCTTGCATTGATGTCGCTCAATGAGTCGTTTGTGCAGATTGAGCAGGACAGAAGCCTCGTAATACTGGAAAAAGTCTGGGCGTCTTAATTCAAATAAGGGAAGCACAATGCTACAATAAAAAGATATTTCGTTCATTTGTGTGATTCCAGGTTTTCTATAGACAATGTGGGTGTGCAAGTTACAGCTTTGTGCACAATTAACATCAGTTTTGAACACATTTTTCTAAATGAGAATATTTAAAAATGAACAATGACAATTGTGAAGAATTAGTCACATAAATGGAAGATCAGTTAATTATTTTATGAACTTATGAAATTATAACCATCTACAGTAGCTGTCTAACCGGTCAAGTCACCACAAAGCTTGAAATGTTTTCTTTCTCCATGCACCTGTAGCTGGAGCCACGGTGCACTCCTTGCCATCCGAGCTTACATAGCGTGCACACCATGTGATTCACTAGTAACCAAAATACAGTGAGACATTAGTGCAAGCTTATATAAAAGTAGCTTCAAAGTGCACTTGGCAAAGACAGTAATGTCTAATTCAGACCCTAACGAATGTTCATCACAAGTTAGCATGCTTTTCTATAGCACATAAAGTTTTCTAGTGTGCAAGATTCTTGTAGCATTAGTTGAGCCTTAGTTGTTAAGTTTAACCTAAGTGGCTTGAGGTATCTAGGGCTGCACGATTTTTGACAAAAATCTGAATCATGATTTTTCTCCATGGGAATCGAGTTTGGAATTTCTCCATGTTTTTTTTATTTTTTTTTAAAAAAATGTTTAAACCAAAAATATTCTATTGCACTAAAGTGAAAAAAACAGAACTTTCAAGTCTCTGGTATGCAAAAGGTTACTTTACTTGTCTAAGAATCTTTCACATATTATTCGCTTGTTGTTGAACATAAGTAGAATGTTAATAGTAATAAATGAAATTAAGTAATAAATAGCAACTGTGCTTTTTGGACAATCAGCCAAAAACAGTACTTCATCATCATGTGCGTTAGGTTATGTTGTTGTTGTTGTTAATAATAATAATAATAATATTATTATTATTAGCATAAAGTATTTTAAAGAGGTTGCTCTACGTGTAGTTTATAGTGTAGAATTCTTTGTTGTCAAAGGTTTTATTTAACATAAACCCTTAACATGAATTTGGTATAATTCTCTATAGCTTTCGATTTGTTCTCAGAGTCTTTGTGCAAGACGCGTCAGGGTTCATTAAGTAGTACAATAAGTTTTTTCTCAATTAATTGTACATGTATGACTCCGTTCAGACAGTAGTATGTATTTCAGTTTTGGGTACGTGTATGCGATACATTTACTGTATGCTTATAAAAATAACTAAGATATAAACAAATGCAGCCAATGCTAAATGCAACAAAAAGAAAATATAATGGTTTGACACATGTATTGAGGGGCCACACCAAAAGGAGCCAAACAAAAATAGGTCATCAGAAAGAAATTGCTGGTATTGTCCCTACTCTAGGCCCTGATTGGCTGGAATTGAGCGAGCTGAGGAAAGAAATTGGAATTCACAAGTGTGACCTGTCGTAATATTGTATTGTTACAGCCAACATTTTGTTTTGTTATGCTTTATTTAACCCGATGCACGAATTTGGACGGACATTCCAACATATGTGCGACACTGTTTTAAAATTTTACACATGCATTTTGTATTTGCTGATAACAGTTCAAAGTTAATTATAATTAAAACTTACTATGGAGTTCATGACAAATTTGTAACATTCTGATTGTAAAACAAGTGCCTGAATAACGCTATTGCAATTGTCTTCAGGTCCGGTCTCTCAAAATGAAGATCCTTTCATCACTGTCTTCAGATGCGATGGGTGCCGGAGCAGTGGCTAAACCCGCTAAACGCTTGTACATCACTGTGGCTTCTGCTGTTTTTCAGCCAATCATTATCTACTGGCTGACTGCTCATTTGGTCAGATGACCAGGTACAGGTTCAAATTGAGGAAAAGGACTTTAAACAGTACAAAAAGCAGTGTGGTGTGACTCCATAATTTTCAATGCCATTTCATTTGGAAATATAGCCTGCCAGTAACAATTCAATTTTGCCTGGCTTTGAGAATATGGGATGGCATGGTATTATCATTTTGAAACTTTGGATTTTACATGCAAGTATTATTGCATTCATTTTTTTCTGACTTCAAGGCGTATGGAAGAAAATATCTTGTGACATTACCTTTGAAGATTAATTGTTCAGTTTACCCTGTATTCTTTATGCCCAGCGTGCATCTGTGTGGTGTATTATAATAGTGCTAAACACACTCTCTGCTGAGCCAATGTGTCCTTATTTTCTATTTATCTGTGCATGAACAACAGTGCTTTTTCTTACAGTAAAATAAATTGTCAGGTAAATTTTAACTAGGTTTGTTGATGCATTTTATTTTTTTATTATTTTAGGATATTTTTCACTCCACTCCATGCAGTATAAAAGCTCTAAAGAACATCTTTCTGATTCCAGTCAGATGTCCCACACAATACTATGTATGAACCACGTTTTCTTTGTATTTGTCTATGTATGTTGTTATGCAGATGCATTTTGAGGATTTCCTGTGGCTTTTTTCCAAACTTGGATACTACATTCTTTGTGTGTCAGATTTTGATCATACCATATTTGTGGATAGTCTATGTGGCATGTATTCAACTAAAATACCTTACAGACAATACTTCAAAAACCTATAGTGTACTTAATGTTATGCTGATGTTGCATTGGACAAAAGGTGTATGCAAGTTTTTTTGTTTTGGATATAGCTAAAAAGTAAAGATGGTTATTATCACAAATCACAATTCTTATAGAAATGCTATGATACAGACATGTATCATATACAACCTTTAGTTCAGACCAACTGGTAATATAGTTCATAACACCACTGGGACGTTTAACTATACAGTATGTATCATTCAGCGTCACAGATATTCTAACATTTAGTTAAGTGTCGGTCGTCAGCATGGGTCCAGTGCAGTCCGAAGTACTGGAAAAAGGGTAGAGCAGCTGGCTACCAAAACCTGCATTCAAATGCAGTCACAGAAGCACTTTTAGCAAGAAAACACTTCTGATAACAGTATGAAATCTTAATAAGCTCTTTGTTTACTTAGTTATAGCTTCTAAGTCATTCTGAATTGCCTCTGAATCGTCCATGTTGTTCTGTTCAAGGCTAATGCGAGCTACAAAGCTAGAAAGCTTTTAACACAAATCCCAAGTACCCCTCTGACCAACTGTACTACTCGATGTGTGAGACACCTGCAGAAGTTGATATTCTAATGCAGAATAAGTGGAAACATAAAATAAATCTTGTACGTTTCTTAGAACTGACCAACCATGGTTTGTTTTCCTCAACTTTTGGCTACATAGTACTGTTAAGAATTTAAATCCATTTTCACCCCTGCAAATGACACTAATTGTCAGTCGCCAGCTCCGCCAATCACAGTTAGTTAGTTCTGCCAGTCGCAGACGGATGTGTGGTGGCGGAGTAAAATAACTGATTAAATAAACAAATCATAATCTCTTGATAATAAACAGTGTTTGTTGTATAAAAGCAAATCAAGGTCATGCTGAATGTCAGCGCGGCTGTGATATTTTGTATCTGTGATGCCTATGGCTGCATCACAGCCGTGCTTATATTCAGTACTGCGACCATCTTGTCATATTGCTTAAATATAGAGGCAAAAAACTAGCAGGGAGCAAAATGTAAAACTCAAATTTTGAAACTTCTTTTTACTTTGTAATACATCCAATCTTATTGGAAGGTAGTTTATCATGCCGTAAGACAATGATCCAAAACACATGGCCAACACAACAAAGCACTTCATCATGGTGACAAATGTAAGGTTTTACACTGGCCAAGTCAATCACCAGCCCTTAAACAAACTAAGCATGCATTTCCCTTCCAAAGTAAGACTGAATGAACAAACCCTGCAAAACAAACATCAACTTAAAGAAAAGTATAAGCTTGGAAAAGCACCTCAAAAGAAGAATGCAACAGTTTTGTGATGTCAGTTTTTATTACAGCTTAAAGTAGTTATTGCAAGAAAGATATATGCAACCAAATACAGTGGAACCTCGGTTCACAAACACCCCAGAGTACGACCATACGGTTTACCACCAAAAGATTCACCTAAAATTTGTCTCTGTTCACGAACTCCTCCTCGGAATACAATCCAGAAACCGCCATCCCAAGCTGCTGCCATTAGCTGAACAAAGGCATGAGTGCGTCACCTAGCATTGGTTTTGCTCCCCAGTCATGGATCGCACACATGATAAAATAATTTTGTGCAGTGGAGTGACGTCCAAGCCTTTGCTGAGAAGTATAATTCGAACAAAACTGTGACAGGAGTGCTACACCTTATGATGTCTTTTTTTTGTGCAGCGGGGACTCTCCTTCCAAATACTAACCTCCCCACCCATCTTCCTTTCATTCCTTCACGTCACGGAGTGTCCCTAAGAAAGGTGTGTGAATAATACATGTAAAAATTGTTTGCTCTCTCCTATACAAGTTTATAGTTAGTGCTGTTATTTTTGTGTAATCAAGACTTTTTCATACTTAGTTTTATATTTTGTGATATAAACAAAATACATCGAAACTTAAATACAGTTCATAGTGATGGAGAACGAATTAATTCTATTTATAAATATTCCTATGGAAAAAAACTGAGTTGCTCTACAACAAATTGGGTTTACGACCAGAACTAATTAAGTTCCACTGTATTAAGTGTTATTTTACTTTAATGAAATCTTCCTAAACTTTACAAAGGTTCCATGTTATAAGTTGTTTAATACATCTAGATTTAAATATCAGGAAATTAAATCTCATAGGCTGCAGTAAATTGATGAAAGAATCATGGGCATCCACCACTGTGTGGCGACCAAAGGCCAATCTACTTTGATCCATAAGAAAAACCAATGTAGCACAAATTTCTAAAAAATATATATTGTGGGCTATGATAAAAGGCTATCCATTGAATCCATAGAAAATCCATTGCATCACAACTTGCTGTACAGTATATGGGACTTAGCAGGCAAATCGTTTAAGATTGTTGATCTGACCACCAAATTCCCCAGATCTCAATCTGACCAAGCAACCATGGAATGCACCTGGGAACCCACACAATATTGGCACTTATGTTTTGGGTTTTAATGTTAAGGATAATTGGTGTATGATGCACTGAAGCTTATCATAAAAAAGAGCCAATGTTCTCCTATGGTCATGGTTGGTAATTTCTCTTTAAACAGTGCGGTTCAGCCTTTAAATTTTGCTTGTATAGCAAAATTATCATACATGTCATGTTAGATTGATGTAAAAGTTGCATGAATTCTATAGGTAGCCCAAATCAGAATGAAAAAGCCTGTCTATGTCATCTGTGCTGTTTAGACGGTTATGAAATGTCTGGGTCACTTTTAAACAAAAAATCTATTTTGAGCCCCTTTTGAATCAAAAGCCATATTCAGAGTTTCTCAAGGCCAGTTGTCTTCAGATTGTAGTCTTTGGATTGTAGGAGGAAACAAGAGTACCGGGAGGAAACTCACCAAGTACGGAGAGAACATGCAAACTCCATGCACACAGACATCGAGGCAGGACTCGAACCCAGATCCTGGAGGTGCAAGGCGACAGTGCTAACCACTAAGTGCCGCCCTTCAGTATATAGCATCATCATCATAATAATAATAATAATATTAATACAATTTTAAATATATTGGCCTCACAGTCCAACTACGTTTAGGGTGAACTTCATGTGCATTTTGTAGGTGTATAACTACAGAATGTACCCGCATTCTACCCCACTGACAAAGTGTAATGTTATGATGTTTCTTATGAATTATTTACAAGACCCAATGAAATGCTACTACCACATCTGTCCTTGATATTTCGCGAATGATCGGCACCCAAATGATATCTGATTAGCAGATGTCCTACCCACTTTTCATTATGTTCCATTTATGTATAGAATAGTGTAAGGCAGACAAAACTGAGCAGACAGTATAAGGTATACCAAGAAGCATGAAAAGTACATGCATGAGAAAAACCAAATACTTGATGAAATAGCCAATGTATGTTTTTTTCTCATACTGTGTAATGTTGTAGTACAAGTTTTTAAGGAGGGTACTGAAGAAAAAAGTCTAATGCACACTACACTGCTTTTCCAGTCACTGATTAAACTTAGGACTCTATGACTAACCAACCACACCAAACTTTGGCTCTGTGGTACATTGCTTGTCAATCTTTTAAACCTTGCGTGCCTATATTTTACACGTTAAAATGCAGACATCTTTCCACGTAAAATATATAAAAAGGCTATATCTTTGCACATTTCACCCCAGTGACCTGAAGGGAAGGTAGAATCTGGTATCCCTTTTTACCTGAGAATGTACGTATGCAGATTGCTTATTAGCAATTTAAAAAATATATATATAGCTGTCTCTAACATTTGTTCTCTGGTACTATTTAGCCTTTTTCTGCGGTATGAAAGATGTTCTTAAGTCTACTTTTGCTAAAAAAAATAAAATAAAAATAAAAAAGCCGTGTGTCTCTTTAAGGATGATCGCGCGCTCGAGGCGCACGGGCTGCAAAGCGTCTTTTTGGTTTCCTAGGAAACGTGGGAAAGGAGAGAACGCGGACAGGACGGTAAGGGGATATCTTTTTTTAATAAGTGGTTGATCGTTTCGATAATTTTGAGCAAAATTCCCACTTTTCTCAAATTAACGTGTGCAGACTAGAAGCAGAGTAGTAGACATCTTAAAAATCCACAGTGAAAGTTAGTCCGTGGGCTAAGTTTCTCCTGCCTTTGGTTATTTATTCTCACATGAATGGCTCATGAGTGCATAATTGTTCGCACCGTAACTTAATATTCTAACGCCATTTTGTCAGGTAAACTACATGGGCCATGTGCTTTCACTCTTTTAACTAGCTAGGTACTGTTAGGTGTTGTAATAGAGGCGTTAAAATATTGATTCCTTGATATATATTTTTTTATTAATTTATTTATTATTTGTAATATTATGACTCTGTCTCTCCTCCCCTGCATTTCTCTCCGGTAGACTGCACTTGGAAGTGTGTGTGTGTGTGTGTGTGAGAGAGAGTGAGAGAGAGAGACTTTCTTGGCTTACTAGTTTGCTCAATTATTTACCAACTTGCAGACCAACTTGTACCAAAAGAATATTAATGTACAGGACAGTCAGCCTTTTTACTTTTGTGCATCTTTTAACAAGGATTACTCACGCATTCTATAAAATTCAACATATTCAACAAAATTTTAAGACCCATACAGTCCAGTGCAATCTACTGGGTATTGTAAAAGTCTCTATACATAGGGGAACATTTTATGGGCATCCTTTGTTTGAAAAGTGCAGTATTCATTATAACCTTATTCATAATTCACATTGTTACTTCATCTACATCTTTGCATTTGTTTAATAGCTTGGTTTCTTTTTTGTGTCTACTTACAGAACACAATCTGAATGTGCCCTGGAGCTGGGAGTCAGATGGAGAACCACACACACACACTGCCATCCCTTTCTTCAACCTATTCCCCCACAAACCCCGCTAAAGCACTTTCCCTTTCTCCATCTCTTCCTCAGCCCTCTGCAACAGTACCTGCCTCACTTCCACTCTCTCCTTCTCCACCCCAGTCACCTCCCTTTCATCTCCTTCAGTCTTCAGGAAGGCTTAAGTCACACTGCCTAACTCCATCAACTCCATCAGATCAGGATGACTTGACTTGCCTCAACTGGCTGCATCAGAAAAATCTACTGCCTCTGTCTAAAATGCCCTTACTGCCTCAATTTGAACCACCCCCTATCTCAAATCTACCCTCTTCCCCGGGTAAACCGCCATACTCTTTCAGCAGTCTCATCTTCATGGCCATCGAAGACTCGCCAGAGAAAAGGCTTCCTGTAAGAGCGATCTATGAGTGGATAGTCAACAACTTCCCCTACTACAGGACAGCCCCGAGAGGCTGGAGAAATTCAGTGCGACACAATCTTTCCTTAAGCAAGAGCTTTCATAGGATGCAGAGAGACAGGAGTCAAGTGTGTCTCTCTCCCTCACTTTAAAATTTCTTCACAAAATGTGGATGTTGTGCTCATGGTGATACTCAGTACCTAAGTGTATTAACAAAAAATCTGTGCTTTTAATCACAGTCCATTGGAAAGGGGTCGCTGTGGTGCATTTG
Organism: Leiocassis micropogon; assembly: GCA_028565275.1. Lineage (NCBI taxonomy): Eukaryota > Metazoa > Chordata > Actinopteri > Siluriformes > Bagridae > Leiocassis > Leiocassis micropogon. The sequence goes on along the minus strand of JAOVVA010000037.1, from coordinate 18,498,597 downwards.
CCCAGAATATCGGCCAGCTCTTTTAGAGGTGCTTAAGAAAACCCATTACTGCCACAGCACCAACAGTAATTTGCTGAATAATCCTGTTTTGTGAGTATACGGATTTTTTTTTTTTTACTGTGACAAATCACAAATCATTTGATACTGCATGTGAAATAATGTTTATATTAAGTTTATATTTTTGGGTTAGTTTTGCAAAATTATTAAATAAATATTTAATTTATTGTGTTATACCACTGTTTTTATTATTATTATTATTATTATTATTATTATATTTTTTACCAGGTTGGAGGCAGCTGATCATGGCCGGAATCCTATGTGTGACACTACGGCAATTTCAGGTTAATAGATATATAACCTAAATAATATAATGATAAAAAAGTAGTTTAATGGCAAAACAAAGTGAAACTATTAGGTAAAATTGTGAAATGGTAAAAATTTTCCCATATATGCAATACTGTTTTATACTTCTTGCAAAGATTTGCGGTTTTTGTATGTAGTTGTCATGACAACCTGAAATTACCCTGGCAACCTATAGGACTCTTTACATCTGTCTTTTTAGCACAGGCTGTATAAAAAGAGATTTTTTTAAGCATGTGTCTGTGTTTACATTCTCCTTTTGGCTTGACTTAATGGAAATAATAGGCTGTTACAGTTTGGAGTATAACTTCTGACAGGAAGATATCTTTATTCAAGCTTGAGTTTATCATACTGAGGAAAAAGTGAAAATGAATATACACTGTATAATACACTGGAAAGCTTGTAGATTTTATTTTAAATCACCTATTCTGTTCTGTGTCACAGACTTGGACTCAAATAACCCATCTCTGTCCTCAGACACACCATGCTCTTTGATCCCTGAGCATGAGGAGCTAGTGGCCATACAGTCTGTAGAGCTTACAGAAGAGTCAGAGTCAGAGAAAGACCCACTGGCAGACAGTGGCTACATTGAATTCCACTATTATCAGTGTGAACAATACCAGTACCTGGTGCTGCCTGGGAACAACGACTTGGACCTGGGGACAGTTGAGATTCTCCAGCTTGATGCAGAGGCACAAGAAGCTGCAGGATCGCTGCTTGACTTAGCAGGAGGAAACCACTGATACTCTGTTAGAAATACATGGATAAGGCCATACAGTTTGTGTAGACAACATGTACTGTACATTTTCAGGGATGAAAAGAGATTATAGCAGGAGCTGTTTATGTACAGCTTTCATGCAGTACAGTTTTGTACAATGTAAGTGCAAAAACAAAAGCACATGTCAGTCCTGACATTCAAGAGGTCTCTGTAGTATACCTGTCTCACTATAGTATGCCAATGGTCTTAAAGTATGCTGTACAGTTGGTGTCTGAAATTTAAGATTTTTGAATTTAAAGCGCAAACCACTGTTGAAACAAAACAATATTGTTTTTGACAAATACATTTATCAGACAGCACTTTGGAGACATAGTTTATTAATTTATCCACTAGGTTTCAGGTTAATTAGGTACATCTTCACTAAAATCTTTGGTAGGTACCCCTATCATACAAGTCACTTTAAGTAGGTGTACAGGTACTGGAGCAGTGGAAAAAATGATCACCACCAGACATTTTCACCAGTCATACCAGCACAACTGCTGTACTAAAACATGTCTACATTTACATTTACATTTTTACATTTAGGCATTTGGCAGACGCTCTTATCCAGAGCGACTTACATTTTTATCTCATCACACATCTGAGCAGTTGAGGGTTAAGGGCCTTGCTCAGGGGCCCAACAGTGGCAACTTGGTGGTTGTGGGGTTTGAACCTGGGATCTTCCGAACCGTAGTCCAATGCCTAGAAAACATCTGATCCTAAAATAGTCCTTGCTCGATTAATGAATGCGATAGACTGCAACTGAAAAACTGATTGGTTTGTGTTGAAATGAGTTACTGTATAACTGCACTTACACACTTATTGTACCTAATAAACTAACAAATCAGTATAGTTCAACATATAAGAATTAACCTTCTTGTTTTCCAGTGGTATAAATGATGGCTTATGGTTTATAATGATTATAGTGATATTAAAAGAAAAACTGCCAGCAATTAAGCCTTTTGATAGGGATGTGTGTCCAAAGCATGTTTAATAATGTTTTAATAATGTTTTGCTTTGTTGATTTCTAACACTGTAATATCAACCTGTTCTAAAATGTAATCATGTCATTTTTATTCTATTTTGTTCTATTAATTTGTTTCATCTGTTTAGTGGTGTAATTAGCAACTTGAACCAAAATGGCTACAGCTTTTGATTATATGTAATGCACTTGGCAATAAACCTCTGCAGTGATTACTCTTTTATATATATATATATATATATATTTATTAATTTATTTATAAAATATATAAAATATGTCATTGATCTCCAGCCATTGCCAAAAGTTTTAAGAATGACACAAATATTAATTTTCGTAAAGTCTGCATCAGTGTTTTTAGATCTTTTTGTCAGATGTTACTATGGTATACTGAAGTATAATTACAAGCATTTCATAATTGTCAAAGGCTTTCTTCTGACAATTACATTACGTTAATGCAAAGTGTCAATATTTGCCATATCGCTTGTTTTTTTTCAAGACCTCTTCGTCCTGGCATGCTGTCACAAAAACCCACAAATTCTGACAAACTGCAAGCATCGATTATGCAAGACTGGACTGCCATCAGTCAGGATGTGGCCTAGAAGTTAAGTGACAGCATGAATCGCCAGGGCGAATTGCAGAGCTCTTGAAAAAAAAAAGGTCAATACTGCAAATATCAATTATTTGCATAAATGTAATATAATTGTTAGTAAAAACCTTTGACACTTATGAAATGCTTGTACAGTAATTATACCTCAGTATACCATAGTAACTAAACAATCTAAAAACACTGAAGCAGCAGAGTTTGTGAAAATCAATATTTGTGTCATTCTCAACATTTTTGGCAATTGCTGTAGCTTGGTTCATGCACATTTTTCCAAAAAACTCACTGCAAATTGGCTAGGCAGACACTCAGTCTCCCAAACAACTGCCAGTAGTTTATGTAGAAAGCCTCTACACACCCACGTTATTTTTTCATGCAGAATAACAGTAGAATTAACCTGTCAAGATCTGTTGAATAAAGTTGAGTAAAGTATTATTTTTATTAAATCACAAAAAAATAACTAGTACAATATGAAAGATATGAAATTACAAGATTAAGGTATAAAAGATTGAATTATACAAATAATTATACACAGTTAAATAGAAGTTATACAATATAAGCAAACTTAACAAAAATATACGAATAAGTAATAACAGTAGACAGAGTAAACCAATAAATAAACAGACAAATAAATAACAAAAAAAAAGTGTGTGTGTGTGTGTGTATAGCACAAAACACCAATATAGAAAGAAAAAAATTCAGTGTTCCATTGACTAAGTTGGAAGAATGTCGAGACAATAGCAGAGCAGACTTATGATTTTCTATTAGATTTAAAGATTAGATTTACAATTTAGGAGATTATTTAGACAATTTACATTTATGAATGTAGAATTTAGCCATTACAATATAAAAGTTGACAATATATTTAAATGTTTATTACTGTGACGGAAAAAAGATTATGTCCTTTAATATAAAATTGTAAGATTCCTGAATCAAGTAAAAATAAAATTTCCAAGTTGCCGCCAAAATGCTTGTACCATTTCACAAGTAAAATAAAGGTGAGACAAGTACGAACAGACTACGTCCTTCATGCGCGTCAGAGCGTATACTATAGTGTTTGTTGTTGAAGTGCATTCCGGGAGCTGTAGTTTTTGTTTTCGTCATTTCCGCTCCGTGGCGCGTTGAGCAGCGGCCTGACACCGAGGGCAGAGCCTTTACAACCGAACTACAACTGCCGTCTAGCACCGCGGTGTGGGCGCTTCAGCTCTGGCGTTGGGAAAAGTTGTCTAATTATTTCCAGACTACAGTAAACTCCAGTGTTTTTAAACTGAAGCTGGTAAAAAATTAATAACTTGACAGAAGTAAAGGTAAGGTAGGTCAAAACTTTGTAGCGCTGAATTACTTTTAAGCGTAGTTCCTGAGGGTTTGGCTTTTCTTGTTAAACGAGTTTGCAGCGAATCATTAATGATGAAATGTTATTTTAGTCTTAATTTTGTTCCTTTAGGATTTTCTGTATACTGTGTAAGTTACGCCACATAGTTTGTTTTTCTGAATGTCCATTTTATCCAAGAAAACTAACAACATCTTTGTTACTTTGTTCATTCGAGGATTTGTGCTAGTGTTAGCAAAACTACTTTTTTTGTGGCAAAAGTATTAACAAGCTTTAGCAACCGCTATAGCTTTTAGAGTTTCCGTAAAGACTCTTAAGCCCCAGCAAACCTGACACGTCGCAAATTTTAGTTTAGAGAGTCCTGAGGTCGTGCAGCTTCACTGTGAAACACACTCAGCCTGGAGAGCTCTTTGTATGTGTAATCGGGCGTACTTCGGGATCACTGACACGCCTAAACATGTTAGTTTAACTCGTGAGGATGTGTGAGTTTTTACAACAAAGTTTGTATGATGATGATTATGATACAAATCTAACAAGATGTGATTGATTGTGCTGGAAATCCCTTTTTCTTATTAATGTTTTTTTTTTTTATCTAACAACCGCAGACTCAACAGAGAGAAATGTGTGGCATGTTGACACTTGTGTTTTTATGCAGGCTAACCACACCTTAATCCACTAGTGCAGTTCTGTTTCAGGGAATTCTACAGATATACAAGTAGTAGACTGCTGGTGCTGCTGGTTGGTCTGCATTACTAGTAGTAAAAGACATGAAGCAGTCAAGCTCCTCTGACAGATGCAGATATGCAGTGATTCAGCTGCATTTTAGTACTTTTTTGGCAATTGCTTGCATGAGACTGGTGACTGGACCTATTTGCCTACAGGCGAGGGTGGCGAAGATGGCAAAAACAAAGGCTTTCATTCACAAGGATGTAGATCTCTGAGTGGTGTGGAGCGGAGCATGCGTTTAACACCTCTGAGTCTAAGTTATACATTTTGAGAAAAACCCAACAGACCGTTTGTTGTCTCAAGTGATACTTCCTAGAAATCTCTGGGTTTGTGACAGCATTGAAGCACTTTGACTTAGTGATGAATGAAGAAATATCAAAGTTACTAACACTATCTGTGTGCATGTTATACCCAGCAAAGACCCAAAGATGCCCGCTGAACCTGGAGCGGTCCAAATAGTGACCGTCAATAAGGAGGATCACTCTTTTGATTTGGACACGAAAGCACTCGAACGAATACTCTTGGCACCCAAAGTCCGAGATATGGAAGTGGTAGTGCTGTCAGTTGCTGGTGCTTTTCGCAAGGGAAAGAGTTTTCTCTTGGATTTCATGCTTCGATACATGCACAGGAAGGTCAGTCACTTGCACCTACATACATATGTACTGTACAACTCACCGTTACCTATATGATGGATTACTTAAGAAATGCAGCCATGGAAATATGAAAGGAGTAAAACATGAGGTGGCGTGCTGTCATAGGAAAATGATTCATGCTAGGGCGGTGGGGCGCCATATTCCCTAAAGCGAAATATTTTCTTATAACAACATGGCCCAAAGTGTTATATTATTTTCATAGCACATAAATTTGCCACCGATTAATTTTTTAAATTTACTATTTCAATTAATTAACAATTATCACAGTTTCGGTTACAGTTAATGGGACATTTTGTTTGTAGCAGCTGTAGGTACTTTTCTTCACCAACCTGTCTTTTTTACCCTCTTCCTCTCATGACATTAATAAAAGGGAAAAACAGGAGAAACCTGAAAGTGCAAAATTCTCAGTTCTGAAAACGTATGTGTTGGAAAACACACAGAAACCCAAACATCCTTCTATAAATATTGAATAAACTTCCCCTAATAGAAAATCACCTTGTGAATTATTTTATCTATGGTACTTTACTTTGTTAAATAACAATACAACTTTCTATTTATTATTAGATTTAGTGTGCGTTCACATTTTATTTCGGTTATTATGGTTTGGACTAAAGCATAAAATGATCCACTAGTTTTGGTTTGCTAGTATAAAGTCCTGGTTTGTTTAGCATTTACACTGGCATTTTCAACATTTGACCAAAAGAAACAATAGAAGGCATATAGATATGCATGTTGGTATCTTTACCAGCTGAAATCTCATGAATTTGGCAATGTTAAATGTATTAATCAGTTTTTTTTTTTTTTTATAATAATCTTGCCAGCTTTCAAAACTTGTCCAGTGCCATGCTACCTAACGTGCGTGATGTAGCTAGGGGTTATTTTCACTTCATGCCTGTCCAGTTGACCAGTGAAAGTTTTTGGGTACAGTCATCGTCATCATATACTGTGATACTAGCAAAGCAGACTTGCTTCATTTACATATCTTTGGTTTGTGGTACATTTACATTTGAACCAAAGGGCGCCAAAGTTTGTTAGGAAGCAGACTGAGACCCACGCCTTCAAATGGTCTCGATTTGCTTGCTTGGTGCGCACCGTGGTTCGTATGGCAGTGTTCACACTTGTTCACTTGAACTGCACTAAAAGGACAACCTCACCAGAGTTTGTTTCAATTGAACCAAACATGTTAAGCGTGAACACACCCTTATATTATGTTGTGTGTCTGCAAATAGGTGATGTATAATAAGTGTGTTAATAAAAACCTATCTTATTCTTGAATTTTTAATTAATAGCATGGCTCTGACAGCTGGATTTACTTTAATAAAAAATGTTAATCGATAAATTGCTTTTGATTTTGTAAATATGAAATTTCAATATGAAGGGGAATAGGAACATATTGATCATATACTTATGGAAATGATCAGTAAGAAGCTGTTGTAATCTGTAAGTTATCACTCTGTTGATTGTTACTCTGGAAATTATGAGAATACTTGAACATGCACAATGTTTGTGATTTTAGAAACGATATATCAGATATGAGAACTTCGCACTGCTGTAGTATACATATATTTTGTTTTCCTCCAACACTAAGTTTGTTAAAAGAAAAGCTCTGGACTCTCGAGTATTAAACACTGATGCCCTGTTTTATGAAGCCGTGCCTCTAGTGTTCTCTAAAATTTGGAAGGTTCTGTCACTAAGCGTGTCCAAGATCCACCTTATTCAAAGTAGGAGGCAATTTGACTGAAATGGCATGACTGACCACAGTTTCACAACTAACTACTTTAAACAATGCATAATTTTAAAACATGGGGCTAGTCCAGTTTTGTCAGTTCAATGATTGTGTGTTGCTCTGGAATAGTGCTATATGTTGCTCTGGCTGCATGTTTTAAAACATGTATTTCTTAAGCCCAGGAATGCTATCAATGTGCTGAGTCATGATTTGTAAGTCACCATTAGAGCATTTTTGGGTTAAAGGCCATCGATAAACAAGCCCAGTAGTTTCTCTCGATGTTAGGATCTCTCTGATTAATTGAAGAGAATCTTAACCAGTGAGTGATTGATTTTATAAATAACCTACTTTTACAACATTGGAAGATTTTAAACATAATTTCTGAGTGTTGTTTTACTGTTATTTATAATGGCAGTGTTGTACATATTGGAAGAAGAGTGAATGATGCAGGTCTTTTCATTTGAGAGTTTTTAGAATGTATAAGATTAGACACAAATTTTGGAGTAGGTGAGGTCAGGTAATCCTGTGTGCAAATTAGAGCTGGGTGATGCACACTGCCTAGGTGAAAAAAAGAATCAATTGATAGGGTAACCTGGTCATTCATACATACTGCCACATAACATGTGAAGCAGTAATTGAAGCAACCCCAGATTATAACACTGCCTTCGGGACCTTATACAGTGGCCACTATGCGTGATGGGTGCAACACTCCATGTGCTTCCCTTCTTCTCTTGACCCACCCATTGCTCTGGCATACAGGAAATCTGGACTCACCAGACCACATTAACTTTTTCTCTTTCTCCCAAGTTCAATCTTTGTGCTCCAAAGAATATTGAAGCCTTTTTACACCACCAGCTTCACTAACAATTGTTTAGCATTTTAGTCCCAACATTTATTATTGAGTAGGTTTGCTATTAAACATGATTTTCAACTTGATTTCTACTCTCAAATTTTATATTGCAACTACAGTGGTGTGAAAAACTATTTGCCCCCATCCTGATTTCTTATTCTTTTGCATGTTTGTCACACAAAATGTTTCTGATCATCAAACACATTTAACTATTAGTCAAA
>JAOVVA010000037.1:18453023-18483391 GCA_028565275.1 Leiocassis micropogon | reverse complement strand
GTCATTAGCACTCATCAGGCAATGTCTATGGGCAACTGACTGCACTCAGACCAAAGGGGGCTGAATAATTACGCACATCCCACTTTGCAGTTATTTATTTGTAAAAAATGTTTGGAATCATGTATGATTTTCGTTCCAGTTCTCAAGTGTACACCACTTTGTATTGGTCTTGAATGAAATGAAATTGATTTATGTTTGTGGCTGTAATGTGACAAAATGTGGAAAAGTTCAAGGGGGCCGAATACTTCACTATAAGCCACTGTATAATTAGCCACTGTATAATTACTCTTTACAACTGTGGTTATCAGAAAAGCATCTCAATGCACATCAAACCTTCAGGTGTATGGTCTATAACTACAGAAGACCACATCAGGTTCCATCATCTATGAACAAGAATCTTATGCTCACTACAGTTGTAAAGAGTAATTGTATGAGATACTATATCCTTCCTGGCAGCTAAAACCAATTAGCTATTTTTTTCTGACCCCTCTTATTAACAAGAGGATTCCACCCACAGAACTGCCATTACCTCAGTGTAGTGTTTTGTTTTTTGCACCATTCTCTTTAAATTATACAGAATGTTGTCTGAAAAACTGTGTGTTAAAAGAGATCAGCAGTTTCTGAAATACTTGGATTACCCCTGTGGCACCAACAGCCATAACCTATTTAAAGTCACAGAGATCACTATTAATGAATTGTTGGATAAATGCATTGAAAGCTAAGTGTACTGTAAATGTTCCTATAGAAGTGGATGGTGAGTATATATTTAGCAGAACATACATAATTGTTTTTTTTCCCGGTAGCTATTTACAGAGTATGGCCGACTGGCAATGGATGAAATCTTTTTAAAGCCTTTCCAGGTAAGGAAGGATTTTTATATTAGCATTAATGTAAGACCCAGGTTGCAATGTTTACTTCTGTCAACTACATTATATGTATGAATTTTAAACAGGGAAGTTACAATTGGTACAGGCATAAACCTCATTATTATTAATTATTTTGCTTATTTCATTTCTCTTCGTTTGAAAGATGTGTAATGCATCACTTTCAAAACTCTATGCTCTAATTATTCTGTTACCTAAACTTGTTCCAAATGGTGTTAGACCATTTTAAATGAATTATTTAAAATAGTTTAACACATTCTTGCTTAAATCTCTGGTTTAATGGAATCAATTTTTATTTTTTTTGTTCTACTCTGGCTTTCCTCAGTCACTCATGTTTCTGATAAGAGATTGGAGCTTCCCATACGAGTACAGCTATGGGTTCAAGGGAGGCAGTCAATTTCTGGATAAGCGGCTCCAGGTACAGTGCATGAATTTCACAACTGGTTTGAGAATATAAAAAAAGGTTTGCATCCTTGAGTTGTCAAAGCCATAATGCAGATATAAGGTGCAGTATTAAATGTATGACTTTACATGAGAAAATTATGTATTGTAAATGTTTGCAACATTGCATTTTATGTAATATTACACTATAGCAGTGGTTAAATAACACCTCCGCTTGTCCTTTCTTTTCAGGTGAAGGAATCTCAACATCAAGAGCTACAGTCAGTGAGAAAGCACATTCATTCCTGTTTCACGTCTCTTTCCTGCTTCCTGTTACCGCACCCTGGGCTAAAGGTTGCCACACACCCTTCATTTCAGGGACAACTCTGTGGTAATTACCACTGCATTCCTAAAGTCGTCTTTGCTGTCGTTTATCATCATCATAACATATTTCCTTCTGAAAAAAAAAAAAAGCCTGAAAAGGACATCGAGTGACATTTTATTTAACCTACTTAACTAACAGTCAATAGCTTTTAAGATTTTAAAGGAGTCTAAACAAACCTTACAGTAGTTTAGTGAGCTTACTAAATACAAAGAACAGTGGAGAGATTAATAAGAGCTTATAACTGACTTGGAATCTGAGACTATAAACATGGAAACACATTCTCACTCAGTCTGTAGAGGCGAGATTAAATAGCTGAACAGCACCAAGTTGGTAAAAAGATTTTCCCAGTTGCTAGTCTGTAGGAGGCTGCAAAGGCAAAAAGGCAAGGCTTAAAAGCATACCTGTCAGTCACTTGTTCCAGTATTTTTGACCACTTAAGGAATGGGTTAAAAAAAGGTACCGTAAGTTGTTAAACACTTATAGATGTACATATCAAGAAATAAAATCTGAATATAAGTACTGTATAAAGTTAATTTAATTTTCTGATTTAAGAGTTAAACAACTAAGAATATTGTACCTTTTGTTTGAACCCAACCATTTTCTAAGATCAAAAATATTGGAACAGGTGTCATTTCTTGTTGCCGAGGTGTTGTACTGTTTGTCCAAACAAGTAATAACACTGATTGTCTATTCCTAGTATGAGCCTGTGCATCCATTGTTAAAAAGGACAAACCAATGTCTGTTCGTGTGTTCTTTCTTACATATACACTGATCAGCCATAACATTAATACCATCTGCCGAATATTATGTAGTTCCCCCTTGTGCTCCCAGTGAGCCATGGACTCTACAAGGTCTCTGAAGGTGTGCTGCGTTATCTGGCACGAAGACTGGCAGATCCTGTAAGCTGTGAGGTGTGGCCTTCATGGATCGGACTTCTTTGTCCAGCACATTGCACAAATCCTTGTTTAGATTGAAATCTGGGAATTTTGGAAGTTAAGTCAACACCTTGAACTCGGTCATGTTCCTTAGACCATACCTTTACCTTTTTTTGCAGTGTGGCAGTGTTATTCTGAAGTCATAGCCATTAAGGAATAGTGTTGCCATGAAGGGGTGAACTTGATCTGAAACAATATTTGGGAATTTGGTACCCTGTAAAAGTAACATTTCTACATCCCTAAGAAATATAAGATTGAGTAATTAATCAGAATAGGCTACATTTTCTATTGCTTCATGGTTCATATCTGATGCTCATTGTAAGTGTTTTCAGCAGCGGACTGGAGTCGTATGGACAGTCTTGACCGTTCTTTGGCTCCACGGCCCCATACTCAGCAAGCTGTGATGAACTGTGTTGACACCGTTTAAAAAAAAAAAAAATTATTTAACTTTCAGCTACTCCTGATGCAGTATTTTAGGATAGGACGGACAGGCTATTCTCCCCTCCCCAGGCACATGAGTAATCCTTGGCCTCCCATGACTCTTTTACCTTCACTGGTTGACCTTCCTTGGACTACTTTTGGTAGAAACTAACCACTGTGTACCAGATACACATCACATAACCTGCCATTTTAGAGATGCTCTAACTCGGTCATCTAGCCATTGCAGTTTGGCCCTTGTCAAATTCTTTTAGCGCCTTAAGTTTGCAAACATTTTCTGCTTCCAACTTTGAAAACTGGCAGTTAACTTGTTGCCTAATATATTTCCCGATTGACAGGTGTCATTGTGACAAGATAATCAATATTGTTCAGAGTTTTAATGTTATGGGTGTGATATGATTTTTTAGTTATATATGTAAGACCACATTTAAGTTCCACAGACCCACAAAAACTGCTAAATTGTCTGTGTTTTGGTGAACCTTCTTGGCTGTCAGGACTGGAACCTTGTCATGCTGTGACTGCTGTTGCTGTTCTTCTGTCGCCCTGTTTTTACATTTGTGTAAATGAGTGTTCTCATTTTTTTTTCTCCACTCCTTAGATGTTGCTCCAGAGTTCAAAACTGAACTACGAAGCTTTATCCCCATGCTGTTAGATCCTGACAGACTGGCTGTGAAGGAGATCAATGGCAACAAGGTGACATGCAGGGGGCTGCTGGAGTACTTCAAGGTGAGTACAGCCATCATGCTAGTTAGTGTGTGTTTATTGCAGAAATAAGTTTTGTCATTCTCATGGATCTTTTTTTTCCAGTCTTATATTAAAATATACCAGGGTGAAGATCTACCACACCCAAAGTCTATGCTGCAGGTAATCACTATGCATGGAAGGTATAGGTCATTTTGTTATTTATTTGGTTAAGTGGATTTCGAAATGTGTGCGTTTGATTACTATCTAAAATAAAATTAAGTGATATGACCCATATTTCATTTGCTCCACAAGCATTGTTCTAACAAAAAAAGTTATGATCTGTTTTCCATTGGATTGCTCATCTCCTGACTGAATGAATCTGAATGAATCTGCAACCACCTGCACAGTCATTCATTGAAAGTCAACCCACATAACCAGTTTCTGTCTATAGAAAAACCACATGTTCAGAACAGTCATAGGTTTTATGTGTTGACTCATGCAGGCTACAGCTGAAGCTAACAATTTGGCAGCTGTGGCATCCGCTAAGGACCAGTATTACAGGAATATGGAGAAGGTTGGTATGTGACTTGGAATCAGTTCACTGCATTTGGTGTTTTTATATGTGTATATATAAGTAAACATTTCAAATATGAATTCTGATTCACAATGCATAATAAAAATGTGGCAATGCTTAAAGTTGTCCTATAAAAATATTTTGAACTTTAAGACACATCTGTACAAGTAATGGTATTATACCACCTTTCAGAAGATTATACAATTTATGTGATAAAGATGTACTGTGTGTTATATCCTATCCTCCTATCTTCTGCTAGGTCTGTGGTGGAGATCTGCCTTATGTGGCACCTGACTCTCTGTTAGATAAGCATAACTTCTTCAAGAACGAGGCTCTCCATCACTTTAGCAGCATTAAGAAGATGGGTGGGAAGGACTTCTGTGCCCCTTATCAGGCTCAGCTAAATGAGGAGCTAAATGAACTCTGGGAGTCTTTCAGCAAACACAACGAGGTCAGAGACAGGAACAGAAAACATACATATTTTTTTTATGCTAAAATATATTTTTTTATAATTAAACATTTTTTAACTCTTTTGTCTTTTCAGTCAAAGAACCTTTTCAGTGCATTCCGCACACCAGCGGTGCTTTTTGTCCTGGTTTGTCTTTTGTATGTGCTCTCTGCGCTTTTACTATTCGTTGGCCTGAGCAGTATTTCATTCGCATGTGACTGCATGCTGGGTCTGGCAATGGTAGCTATGCTCACCTGGGGCTTCATTCGCTACTCTGGGCAGTACCGAAATGTTGGCACTGCCATAGACCAGGCAGCTGGACTAGTACTGGAACAGGTATGTAGGAGATAAGGAAAAATAAAATTTCTTATTGATTAAAGGTTTGAACCGTAACATTTTATTGCTGAAAAAAGTATGGACTGGTTATTCTTTTTAACACTGTTTTGACAGTAGGCACTAACCATTTATTTCTTTCTGTCTAGGCTACAGAAGCGCTGAATAAATCAAGAGCCCAAACAAAAATGCAAGACAAAAAATCAAGATAGCTTTTATGCTCAGAGATTCCAACTTAGGAACCAAGCAGCACAAGAAGAATTCAACCATTGATTAGACAACAAATATTCCTACACACTTTCCTGAACATTGCACTTTTCATCTGTTGCAATGTATTTTGTCTTTAAAAGGTGCAATGATTATATTTTTTCTTGACAAATTGTATATCATATTTCACCTGCTCACTTTTTATGGTTGGCTGTACTTTCATTAGGAAATCTGGTCTTAGATTATGCAATCTTAATTGGTTATTGCAAAAGGCCTATTATTTAGATCAGCTATTCAGATCTTATGAAAATGTTGATTCTATCTTTTTTAAAAACAAATTTATGTTGTCAAAAAGTACACATCATTAAACAGCTTACCAGGCACAAGATTGCTTTTGCACAAGATCTATCCTCCTTAAAGGAGATAAAGTAATTTGTTTACAAGTACTTATTTTAATATTACCAAAGATCTTGCCCTTTGTAGTAAGATGTCATTTATCAGATGTCATAGTAATAAATGTCTTTTCCATAATTATATCTTTAGAGGATAAGCCATGGCTTTGTTAAAACTTGCACTTGATAGAATAAGTGTATACTGGTATAGTGTAAAATATAACACTACAGTGTGCATCATTGTTGAGCATCGATCATTTTCACAGGTGTGTTGGGTTATTTATACATTCCATCCTTTCAACAAACTTGAACATTGCATTTGATGTATACTCATTTGGAATTTTGTTATTGTCCTGTCTTCTGTTTTGGGAATTAAAAATTGTACGCATCAGGGAACATCTGGCCATGTAAGCACATTAAACTGTCTGTAGAGTGCTTGTTAGGAAATAATTTAAATTTGTTGTCACATTGTATTCACATGGTAGTTAACCAAATTAGAAAAATTATGTGCTAAGAGGTCCATTTTGAGTGTTTTTTTTTTTTTTTTTTGGTTGGTTGGTTGACAATGTTAATGGTGGTGTCACAGTTTTTCTATATCCTTTCTGGTAACTGGTATGCTCTTTTCCTTGTTAAATACAAGATGCATTCATGCATTCTTTTCTTTGTCTTATCATTTTCAGTTTTTTTTTTTTTGCTTGTTATAATATTTGGGCAAATATGTTCTGTTACAAGAAACTGTAGTCATATTACATTTTACCTTCAAGTAAATTAAGCACAAGTCTTAAAGTGTACATAAAGGGGAGATTAGATATATCAGTCTTCTGTGGGAACAGTTTATTTCAGTGAATTATCTGACTATTGTGACCACTCAGTTACAGATCTATCACATTCTTTATACACGTTACGCTACTCAGCCTCACTGAAGGCTTATGTTTGTGTATAGTAGATTTATTCATGTAGACAATGCGAAGGACCAGCTTTAAAACTGCCAAGTTATCATGGAAAATGAAGAACCCTGTTTATATAAAAATGTTACATTTCCTTACTCATCGCATTAATAAAAGTCATCTGCATTTGATTTGTGTGCGCTGTTAATTTAATTTGCAGTGTAAAGAAATGCAGTTCAAGAATATAGGGAAGGTTTTGCACATTGTCTCGTGTATTTTAATGTGGTTCCGAATCCATGCCGTGATTTACATAAGCGGTGCTGGAGAGCTGCCTATCGAAGCTTTCGGTCACATATGAACGTCAATATCACCAGAGGGCTGTTCTGATAGTCCGCTTTGGGCGTGTGTTGCTCGGTTATTCGTAATATTTAGCAACAAGACATTTCCCGGTTTTTTTTTTTTTTGCTTTCTAACCTTTTCTTTCCCCTCTTGGTTTTTTTTTTGCCGTTAAAGAGCGCTCCCTCTAGCGGCCGATGGGAGAATTGACACTACGCACACGCAGCAGAAATGGTCTTTTCCTTATATGGTGATAGGAGTCGCGAGCTGCTCGATGCGCGTGCACGGCCGCCGCCGTTTGCTTCCTTATTTGGAAGCGAGTTAAGCGAACCTTAAAAGGGGCAGAGACAGAGGGGCTAAACAGCGCGAGCATCAGTGACTGATGAAATTCCACATTTACAATTCGCTCTTTTCAGCGGCTCTGTAAAATGCGTCCTTTGTGACATATTATAACGCAATAATAATGATTTAGCGAACGGAGGCAGTATCAGAGAAGCCTGTTGTTACCCAGTGTATCACAGGCGAGGTGTTTTCATACCAAGAAGTGTGTCTGTCTGAGATCCACACAATACTCAATGTACATCTATTTACCATGCAAGTACAGCATATTAAATATGGCTCTAACAAATATTTGACGTGATCGCGTGCATTACACGTGATGCCTTGGGTTTCATAGTCCGTCCCCAAATTGTGAGAGACACCTGCACCCCAACACGCACGTCTGTCTACGGAACAAGTTGCAGGTGTATCCCTGCGTTTAATGTCATGATTGGATAAGCGTGTCTAATCAGCTAACCTAATCATTTTAACGATTAACGCATCAGCGGGTTTTCTCCCGGAAACAGTCTAATAAAACACCGTATCCCATGCACGTAGCATAGCTGTAGGGCACAAAACTCCACATCCCGTCGCTACGCCACATATCACGTGACCGTCTACGACACGCTCGTCCCCATCTAAGCGGCGGGTGCGCGCGTTGAAGGGCGCGTCCGTGTGAGTCAAGTGTGTGAGAGCTAGAGAGATCCGCATCACCGCTCATTCAATTCCTCCTTACACGCCGACTAACACAGAGACCCCGCGATGGTATGTCTGCATTTGTTCGTATTTAAAAACTGGTTCATACACGCTTATTGTGAACATTTCAGCGATTGTATTTTATTTTACTTTATTTTCTGCTTCTGCACACGGATTGTTTGGTGAAGATTTTCTCCTCAGTCTGGGGTGACACCATTCTTAGCCGTGTCCGGTAGCGCTGCTAGCCTGTTAGCTTCATCATTCAGCCTGACTTACGGTCATTTTCTTTAAGTGTTAGAATTTGATAGGCCATCCGTTGCCGACATCAATCCATTTTTAGTTTGGCATTTAATTTTATTTTTAATCCTGCATTCAAATTATTTCGTGTGAACGTGGATGCATGCAGTGAAAATGACAAACGACCCCAAAACAACTGGCGCCATTTCCTCGACCAGTCCGTTATTTCCGTAAATTGAGGCCCTAGCCAAGACCGATCTGGCGCCGCTGAGATTTCTTCGGTTCATTCAGCATTCTTTTCGGGCCTTACAACTCGAACATCGCAAGAAATGGCAGGCTATGGGAAGTCGAAGCCTCTGGCAGCGTGCCTCAGAGAGTCGGACGGAGAAGGAAGGCCGTCACTGCATGTGCTAATGCTAACAGGCTAACGGTCCTTTGTCTGAACGTGGGCATCCAGCGCATTATAAAGCGGGGAGGGAAAATGGTCCCGCTTATGCGTTTATTAGAGCAAATAATTAACCGACTCGTTTTATCATCTTAATGATATGGTTAATGGTTTTCTTCATGGTTTTTGAGTTTAGATGGCCAGCACATGCACCGACCCGCAGTCTGTGGCCCCACCCTAATTATTGATGCGCGCACGAGCTAGCCATTATTTCCTCATCGCTAACGAGGTTGGAAACGGGTGTAAAGACTGCCTCAGTCACGCGTCGAAGTAGATTTAAAAATAATTTTTAAATTGCCAAATAACGACGTTATATCTTTATTTTTTTCCCCCCTAAGACGTTGACTTGTTTGACACGCACGAGGAAACATGACGTTTCTTCCTGTCTGGGGCCCGCTTTATTTTCGGCTGGGATTCAGGTCCGCAAATGTCGGACATTTCGCCAGTATTTTAGTGATGATGGGTGTCTGAAAACTGCAGTCGGGCCTTGTGAAGGAGTAGCGTTAGCTTTGAGTCTCATTACAGACTACACTGAGAAGGCCGGAACTTCCTCTCCGGTTTGCAAATTCGGGCGAGAAGTGTGCGTCGCCAAAAATAACCCAAAACGCCACTGGGTTTAAGAGGTAGTAAAACGAGGATTTTTAGCAGTCGGGTTCCCTCCCTCACCCCCCCAATAATCCATCATGTATCACGTCTTAGAATCCGGTTTGGACAGGCTCTGACTGCCATTTCAAACGCTTGTGTGTCAGGTCCTGTGTCGTAGACGTGTCGACTTCCCGTCGTTGATCTGATGTGCGTGTGTTAGGTGCAGTTGTCTTGATGGAGCTGCACACATTGTGCTTGCTTGCATTTAGGCCTCCATCAGGTTTCCTGTAATCTCAGTTTTACTTTCAGGTGTGTGTAATACACCGTGAGAACTTTGGCCTTCTAATTATGGCCTTTTGTGAGATGGAAGATGCCTGTGGGGGAATGTATGTAATCTATATGAATGTAGCGTTCTACTTTTTGGCTGTTTTCCAGAGTGGCTGCCTTTTATAAATAAATTGCTTACATAACTTGGTCTCAGGCTGTGGTTTGTTGCAAATGTAAAGCCTGTTCTTTATGACCCCGAGCAAATCCATCCACACCCTTTTATACACACTTCCGTGTAGTGGCTCACTATTGCAGCACACCCATAGTAGCAGATTTATGAATCTTGGCAAGTGCATCTTGAATTTTATTCTGCAGTATTAGAGTCCACTGGTTATTGCGTAGTTCCTGTTCAATTAGTGTTTGGTTGTTTCGGTGTTAAATAGGCTTGGTTTACAGTACAGAATTTGATTGTGGGAATTCAACTTGAGATGTGTACTGCAGCGTCTGTTCCTCCTGTATGGACGTAATGGAAATCAGAAGACAGGAATATGTTTGTAGTGACTTCAGCTGTCTAAATTTCACAGTAGTGTCATTGTTTGCCTTGCTTGTGTAGCTTTTTCATACTGTGTGGCAGCGATGACGTTTTTATATTCCTTTGAGGTATTCTTAGTTGTTGAACGATAGTCAAAACCTGTTGGTGCATGATGGCACAGTAGTCAAACTGTGTTCTTCAGTTTGTCATTTAAACAGGGTGTGGGACTTGCCTTTCCTTGAGTCGTACCACACCTGATCTGTAGAGCTTCTGTTCTTGATGCATGGAGCCTCCTCATGTTTCTCCTTTCGGGGTTTTTACATCGCCTGACGTAGCAGATTGAGTCAGCCAGGTAGTTGCAAAAGGTCCCAGCTGTGCCACACAATGTTCACTTTATTATTCTTGGAGGCATGCATGTTCATATGCTGGATTTTGCTTAGGGATCAATAAAGTGCATTCCTACCTGGTCTCTGCATTCAGAAAACCTGTGTGCTAATGGAGATGCAACTTGGTATGTTTGTGTGTAGGCCTCCGGAGTTACAGTCAACGACTCTGTGCTGACTATCTTCAATGATATGAAAGTGCGCAAGGCACAGACCAGCGAAGATGAACGAAAGAAGAGGAAGAAGGCGGTGTTGTTCTGCCTGAGTGATGACAATAAACAAATCATTGTGGAAGAGGGTCGTGAGATCCTGGTTGGCGATGAGGGAGACCCCTTCCTGGCGTTCGTCAAGATGCTGCCCCCTAATGACTGCCGTTATGCTCTGTATGATGCCACGTACGAGACCAAGGAGACCAAGAAGGAGGACCTGGTATTTATCTTTTGGTAAGGGAAGCTTGATACTTCTGCAGCTAGTAGAGAATGTTTTAAGTCACTTTTAAACCGAGTGGTGTAGTGGCTAATCTGTAGTTTTTTTTTTTTTTTTTTTTTTTTTACCACTAGGGCCCCAGAAAATGCTCCACTCAAGAGCAAGATGATCTATGCCAGCTCCAAGGATGCAATCAAGAAAAAGTTTCCAGGTGAGAATGAAGTGTACATTTTTCATCATGTGCAGACCTGCCTATTTGTACATTTCTGCAGTGTGTTGTGGTGGTACAAGTCATTGTTTCCCACAGGTCTGTAATATGCTTGTGGTGACTCAGAACTAGCTTATTATATAGCATTTTATAGTGCTAAAGATTGTGCAATACAGTGACATCTATTTTTTTTTTTTAAGCATAACCTAGGTGATAAACTGAATTTTATTTGAATTTAAACCAACTATATATACATGACTCAAAACATGAAAGAAATAGTGCAGATTCATGTTAGTTTTTGGTTTTGTGTGACCAGTAATGTGTGCATTTAGTTCTGCATTTTTGCATGGTCATTCCCATATTCGGGGGAATGTACAACAGCAGTTGTTTAAATTGGTCCAGTGCCGTGTTGCCGCGGATCTGCACTGCTTTAGTTTTAAGGGTTAATTCTTCACACAAAAAAAATCTCTTTAAAAAAATTTTTTTTGGGCCTGCCAAAGTATACTCTATGGGGAAAGCTACAAGTCTAAACTTGGTTAAGCTTCTAAAACTTGCCAAAAATATTACTAAAATAAGTTTAATATAAGCAAATGCTGGCTTATAAAAATTGTTAAATGAAAACCAGAGGTTTGAGTCGGCCATGTTGATTGAATGCTGAGTCAACCGAGAGCTGAGAATCACTGTTGCTAGTGATCCTTCCAAAATGTAGCTTTTTTTTTTTTTTTTTTTTTTTTAAATGCAGTGGAAATAAACTGCACATTGGCTCATTGTTCAGCACTTTGGTTCTAGCACAGTAATTTTCTTAAATCATGAACTGGGGTTATGCAGGACTGTCTGAGGGTACTCTATTGATGTATTCTACCTCAAGCACTTGAGCTCGTCTTTGCATGACTTGCTTGGTAGTCTTGTTACAGAAATGGTGTAATACACACATGTAATTAAATTATGACTTTAAGTGTGATCCCTATTAGAGCTTTGAGTTTGGGCACTTTCTTTACACAGGTATCAAGCACGAGTGGCAAGTGAACGGCTTGGAGGACATCAAGGACCGAAAGACGCTTGCTGAGAAGCTTGGTGGTGCTTCAGTCATCAGCCTTGAAGGAAAGCCTCTTTGTGATTGAGGCCGATAATTGGGTGGGATAGAGCTGTATAGCTGTTCATTTCAACATGGATAGGGCAAGGGCACCTGACGGTGATGCTGGGGGTGGGCTGTAGTGGGTGGGGTGGGGGGGAAAGTGACAGTTTCCAAACTCCACACAAAAATTGGCTGTCATTCCATTTCACACGTACCAGGAACAAAATTGTAAAACAAAGGCTATTACTGTGCATGTATGCAGGCAGGTTTTGTTCTTTTCTGGTTCCTTTAGATTGCTTGAGAAGGATAAGGCAGAACAGCAACCATTACAGTTAAACTATTGCATCTGCAAAATACTGTTCACATTTATACAATGGATTTCTTTTTTTTTTATTTTTTGCCAAACTTATTTTTCCTTTAAGTATGTGTAGGTGATTAGGTGTAGTACAAAACTTACCCCATAAGTGATTGCATAAGATGCACCAAGATGTACTTGGGAACATGCATATTGTTTTTCCATTCCCTCTTCCCTTGTTTTACAGTTCCAAATGTTTTAATGATTCCAGCTCTTATTTGCAAATGTTTTGAAATCTGATTCTAAACTATGGCACTTGTCAGAATATTCACATTCCTTAAAAGCAAACATTCTAGATTAAATGGGAAAAGATTGAATTGAAGGAAAGGTGAGGAGCAATGCATTAGGACAACCTGTGTACAGAGTTCGAAGGATGTTGCATAGTGGATGTTTTGTATCGTCTCCTTATCTCTAATAAAAAAAAAGCACTAAACATCTGATTTGAGAATTTCTGTTAACTTTTTTTATTTTATAAATATGGGGTTCTAATCCTTTCTGAAATGTAAAAGGTGGTACATGGAACGCTTGATGGTTGCCTTGTAAGACCAAAATATAAAACCCCTTCATGTAATCAAAGGCAACCATTTCGGACTCAAGTCTATGGTATCTTATACCAAGCACGTGATTTAATAATTTGATTCTAAAAACACACTTGTGCATTTAAAGCAGTTTTTGTTTAATTGACTTGCTGACCTCGTGATTTAACTGCTTCACTTCCTCAGTGATTGAACAGCTGCCTAGCAGTCACAATGTTGTGACGTTTCTGAAGAATTAGGTGGTCCACTAGAGGGCAGTCAACCCCTGCGCAGAAGACCGTTTAAACAACCCGTCCACTTTCAGTGCTCTCGAGATGGTGTCGTAGTGCACGTGCCTGGCAGTGCGAGGAATAATCAGGTCCCATTTTGGAATTGCTAATTACAAGACCCCAGACAGTTTGTTCTGATGTGTATGACTAGTTCTGCAGTGTCCTAAAGCACAAAGGCCTCATTTCACTCACATGACCTGACCAGTTTCCTGTATGGTCAGCAAATTGACCACACATGTGGCTGCTTGCTGTGATTATGGTGTAAACAAGAAGGGTAACCCCTTGTTTTTAATTATTTTAAAACAAAGTATGCAGGAAAAATAAAGTCCTGGATCCAAGGCACCGGTGTTTTTGAATTTTAAATTTAAAGTTAATTTTAAACTCATGTCTCAGCTGAATATTTTTGATGGTTTAAACTTGGTGGTTTTAAATAGCTTCCATTGACGATGTGTGCCTGTTAATGTAGAACTGTCGCTGTATCTACTTCTGCATTCTTACTCATTTGCTAATTTCTATACCTTGCTCCTGTCAAGTAGAGCATTTGATGCTGAACAAATCATCTAAAAACATTCTCCACAGAAAGTTGAGATTTTAACTGTTCAACAGGGGAACCTAGGAGTGGTTACTAGGCCTTGAATTTAAATTATACTAAACTTCTGGGCCAGTAGGCTTGCCTGGGAAAAAAAACCTTAGTGAAATGTGAACTGGACATTGGGCGTTGGCAAAGAGGAACCAGAGAGTTTCTTTTTAAGTGATGCACATTTAGTGGAGAAATCATTCCATTAGTATTTACTGAACAAGCCTCTTTTTTTTTTGTGTGAGATCACATCAAACTACATGCAGACCTTCTTGATCACTGTTTCACAAAAACATGACCGTATTTAATGTGATGCATACTTTTTTCTGATTGGACATCAGAATGCCCTTTGCTCTTGTAAGAATTTTACTTGGTGGTGTTTGGCAAGGATGTTAACCATATACTGCATCTATATTGTAATACAATTTAGTGTAAAAATGTATGCATTCGTTTAGAGTTGAGTCTTTGGTAAAGTCATCGTAGTTGAGCTCTCAAAAACAAACAGCAAAGCAACACAAAAAGATCTTTGGTGCCAACCAGATTAGTTTCAGTTTAACACCTCTACCACTGAGCATATAATCTCTATAGTTGAGCTCAGCCTCCTTTTGCGTCAAGGCCAGACTGCAGGAAATTGTGGGCTAACAGGTCAGCAGCAGTTCCCAATTCAAGAGCTGCGTTTCATCAGGGCCAAGCAGTGAAATTAGTCTAGTCCACCCAATTTTAATTTATAACAGATTGTATATTCATTTTGGGCTGGATGATAAACCTTAAATTAAATATCCCTGCTCTGTGGATATGAATACTCCATATTGACATAATATACTTTTTAGAATTAAATAATCTGACCATGTAATAAGCGTATTGATGTGTGTATCTAATTCATTTCGTTTTGCAGAGAAATCTACAACGTTTATGAAAAAAAATCCTCTTTTTGACCACAAGAGGGAGCCAAACGTCTGTGTACGCCATTACAAAACGTTCAATTAAATTTCAATTCAATTAAAAAAACTTTTTATCCCCATGGGACAATTTAGGCTTTGTGGATTATGGTATGGCAAAACAGAGGCAACTATTTAAGATAGGTATCTTTTTGTTTATTAAAATAGAAGCAATTTTATAGAAATAGAAATCAAAAAAATATATTCATCAATGTGTCCACCTGCTCTCCAAACAAGCAAGCCATGTTTGTGTTGCATGCATTTTCTTGCTAAAGCTGTCGAAGTCTGAATTCTACAAAATGTATTCAGCAAAATCACAGAGGCTTAGATGCTTAGTGTAACATTGATCAGCTGTTTCTATACACAAATTAAATCCGCCTATTAAACACACATTTAGCTCACTCGTACATTCATCTCAATACTCCAGCATCATCATGATAAGCAGTGTTAAAGTGCCCCAGTTACCTCAACATTAGATACAGGTTAATATATCTGACAAAGACTACACCAGGTTATAAATGTGAGGATCACAGTCCAGAATGCTTTCCCCCAGGCTGAGCTTTGAGGATTCAGGTATTTGCTTTCTCGCACTCGGTTAGTCATATTATTGCAAGCGTGCCTTTCCACTGTTATACCATCAAAGTTCTCAAAAGTATTTGTGATTAGTATAAGGTACAGCCTTAACAAAGCAAGGGGACAAATTGCAGGGTTACTTTCTCCATTTAAAAAAAAAAAAATCAATCTTACTGATTGAAACAAACTTCATGGAGCTGGTTATCTGTTTTTATTTCAGAGAACCTGCAACAATTTACTAAGGATCCTCAGTATGCTGCTGGTACTATAGACTGAAATAAGACAACATAGGCTTACTACTACTATTTTGGGGCCAGGGTGCACATTATTTCATGAGTTGTATTTTACAGATTACAGAATGGCCATGTTAACATGCAAACATAATGAGCTTTGAATTACTTTTTTTGGAGGTAAATGTCATCTTATCATCAATAATGGACAATTAAAGTTTTGTGACCTTAGTGACACTTTTCAGCATTTGGGATTTGCTTTGCATTTCTGGGGAAGGATCGTTGCTAAAACAAGAAATGCACACATTTATGTTTTTAAAACAAATCCATTATTTGGTGGAAAGTTTACAGACACCTGACAATCACACCCATAGTTGGAAGCACAATTGCATAGGATGCTTTTTAAATTAAAATGTCTCTTCACATGACCTAAGGATGTGGCATGGCGTTGTAGTGATTAGCAATGTGGTCTCGAACCTCCAGGGCCGAGGGTTGGCACCCTGTCCGGGGTATACCCTGCCTCAAGCCCAAAGTCTCCTGGGATAGGGTCAAGGCCCCAGCGACCCTGTACAGGAAAAGTAGTATAGAAGATGAATGAATGAACAAATGAATGGACCAAAGGGGTCCAAAAATGTTCCAACATAATGCACTTGTACACAAAGTGAGGTCCATGATAATATGGTTTGTGAAGGTTGGAGTGGAAGAACACAAATTGCCTGAATAATGCTCTGATCTCAGCCCTACTGAAAACCTTTGAAATTTACCTCAGGCCTCCACACTAAACACCAGGGCCTGGCTTTTTTGAACGCATTTGTGGATAAATAGTCAAATCCCCACAGCCATGCACCAATATTTATTGGAAAGCCTTCCCAGAAGAGTGGACATTGTTATAATAGCAAAGAGAAGTACATATTGTGGTAAGGGATGTAAACGCATATGGGTGTGGTTGTCGGGTGTGCACAAAATCTTGGCCATATAATGTACATATATCACCTGTACCTATCTTCTAATGTTACTGTTATTTACTAGCTGATGTCTTTGCTGGAAGCAACACTGAGCCACCAACTTAAATTTTGAGCCATTTACCCTTTTTGCACTGTGAACCAAATACATCTGACAGTGAATAAAATCAGAAAAAAATGTGTACACGACTATTATAATTTTTTGACTAGCGATTATTAAATGTTACATTTTTATTTGAATGTTTTAAGTATAAAATGATTGATGACTCAAGGTTCTGCTGATAGAGTCTTTTAAAACAAATCCATGCTAGTTATATTGATTGTTATTATCGATATCTAAGATAGGTACACATTTAATATCAGTACTGACTTGGCTTAATGCAAGTGTACAATTCCTTAACCCCATCTCATTTCTCAGAAGTTCTAATCAAATTATCTAAGATGAATATATTAAAATGGAGAAGCAACAGTGTTTTACTTGTTTAAATAAATATCCAATTTAATCCAAATATGATATCTGATCCAATTTGGATTAACTTAAACTTTGACAATCAAATCATTGATACACTCTTTCCAAGATCTTGAGTTGAGTAATTTCTTTGTCTATAAAAAGGACCGACTGTAAAAGCGCATGTTTGTGGATGTTTTCCATTTCCTCTGTCTTCTCGTGCTTATCTAAATCAGTCATGACTGCAGTCTGCTCTGTTTCCATGCACCCAGTAACAGATCTGAGCAAATTTCAGCGGTGTGAAACGGACGGCGACATTGTAGTCACGGTTCTCGCCATTGATCTCCAACCACTGGTGTCCAGAAAAGATACCAATCACCTTACGCTCCCAGCGCTCCAGAGCATTGTCCCATACACGGCCATACACTCCAGAGCCACTGGCCCCGGGTCTCGCATCACAATGCTGGTAGATTAGATCATTACTTTCATCTTCTACAGGACAGAAACGATACACAAGCTCTCCAGGCCTATCACTGTCAAATCCGGAAAAATGAATGCGCTTTCCAGACAAATCGTTGGCAGAAGGGGCTATGGCAAGACGCATAAAGGGGTGGCGATGTGGCCAACGCAGCTCCAGAAGGGCATAGTCATAATCCATACTGACATCTTGGGGGCCTTGTATCCAGCCTTTAGGCACACGAGTCCGTCGCACCCTCACCCAGCGCACCAAGGGCTTTTTCACATCTTCTTTGGTGCTATTACTTGAGGGTGGGATGATAAAGCCAACTCTAAGCTTGCGTGCACCTTTTACATAGTCTTTTCCATCATGTACACAATGGGCGGCAGTCAACACATGTTGTTGGGATACCAGAACACCAGTGCAGCCTGTTGAGATGCGTACAGCTGTGGAGAAGGGGTAGTCCAACAGGAAACGGTCACCGCGAATGTTAAAGCGTCCATCCGCACCATAGATTTGCCTCCTTGTTCTTTTATGAGGGAAAGATGGGATTTTCTGCTTCCTCTTGATGGATCGTGCAGGAGAGACATTGCTGTCGGCATCTTTATCTTCCAGATCAACATTGGTTAGTGTACGTGAGCCATCGGAATACAGTGTTTCGAAACCCAGCAGCTCAGTTAGATGTTCTTTATCAATGCCTTCTACCTTGTGGTAGCAGCTGGCATTGCAGTGGGTGGTAAAGTCCAGCTGGGTCTTTGCACTGAAGTGGGAGCGAGAGAGAGCCAAAGGGGCATGAGGCACTAAAGAGGGGACGTGGGGATTGTGCGACAAGAAGGTGGTCGACACAGAAGACTTACACAGGAGAAATAAGAGGAGCTGACCTGCAAAACAGAAATGTGCTAAACCCATTCTCCAGTAATTTGCCATGGCTGAGCTTGGAGGAACCTGAAATCAGAGCAAGACCTGTAACTTACAACATGAACACAGCAGTTTATCACAAAGTTCACACAGTTTTATTAAAAGATTTGTTTCTATATGCTAAATTTCTACAATGCTTTATTGTATTCTTAAAGTATAAAAGGTTATCTCTTGAAACCAAAAGTGTACTTTGGTTGTCTCAAGATTTGAAATTACTGGAGCTGGATTAAGAACGCTTCAACACATTTTCAAAACCTGGAAGGATAGTACTGAACTGTCAACTATGTAAGAAATATTGTCAGAAATAAATGATGGCACAGGTATATTCCAGGACTTAAACTGTGAGAGAGTTCTAGGAGCATGAGAAATCCAAATTTTCACACATGAACTAACCAGCACACTGTGTGCTATAATCAAAGCTAACGGTGATTTTTGTCCAGGCAGTGTATATGCATGGCATACTTTAACACCACATTTTGAGTGAAACACAAGCCCCCCAGTTATGTCAGATTAACATTATAGTAGGTAAAGGGAAAATGCAGTGACTCAGGTTCAGACAAGGCTACAGTCATCTACACACTAAACACAAAACGAGTTCCAAAGATTTTATAATGTTGTGTCAGGAACATAATTTTTTTTGTTTAAAAAAAAAAAATAAGTACTACATTCTGAGTTAAATGAAATGAAATAAATTAATTTCCTTTTATGGTAATAATGGCTAGTGGCTTATTAACTTCAAGAGCAGACAATTTGTCAGTGTTCTCTTAAATGGTTTCTAACCTGAACTACTGAAATGTAAAAGAAACTAAGATTTCACTTCCACTTTAAAATGTATCCTGCAAATGGCTCAATTCTTATACCTGTAGAGACAATCTATTCAGATTGCAGTAAGATGTGAAACTTACTAGTAGAGTGATAGTCTATCATCTACAGCTGGGTAAGACAGTGGAACATTGAGAACCATCCTATGTTCAAAGGATGACCCGATTCTGTCTCAGTAATATGTCTCAGTAATATGTACTTTGTATCATTCACAAGATGCGATGTAACCTATAGCACGAGAACGGTAGTGAGTCATCAAACACCATCAAAAGAAGATGTGATCAACCATTATATTCATTACAAATGGTTTCAGTATATTGTATTTAAAACTGGAGTGGGAGGGTTTGTTGTAGGAATAGTATAAATGATTTAGTCCATGGAGTAGAAGTATTGAATACCGTTATACCATTAAAATCTACTGAAATTTGCTGAAACATGGAACTACATTTAGACCATATTCTCATGCTGTAAGGATCATGCACATGGATTTCCATGGAAAACATGGACTGTCTTTAGCTATTAATCTGATCCTGGCTGTTAGGCTGGGATCACTAAGGATCAAAAAGGAGAGAAAATTGCTACTGCCATTTTTCTGTTGAAACTTGTTTTTTCGTTTTAGTCCAGAGGTGTGTGTAAAATGTTTTGAGCTGTTTTTTTTTCATTAGTCTGACGGTCTATTTTTTCGCACTATCTAGCTATCTATCGAGAGATGAAACCCGTTTTTGACAATAGTGGTAAATTTCGGTAAAAGGAATATAATTTGTAGGGAAAAAATGAGGATGTTGAAAAGAGGCATGAAAAAAAGAAAGAGGTTTAATGCAGCATAACAGTAACAAAGTACATGAAGCACTTCTGACTACTCTGAGTCGAAAAGAATAACTTTCAATATCTGGACTATATATATATATATATATATATATATATATATATATATATAGAGAGAGAGAGAGAGAGAGAGAGAGAGAGACATAGATAGATAGATAGATAGATAGATAGATTATTCTTTTGAAAGTTATTCTTTTTGACTCAGAGGCATCCGAAGTGCTTCATGTACTTTTTTTTCCCCCCTACAAATGATATTTCTTTTTTCCCCCTACAAATGATATTTCTTTTTTCCCCCTACAAATGATATTTCTTTTACTGAAATTTGCCACTGTTGACTAACAACTAAGCCTGATTGTGCTTTATAATCTTCAGACGTATCAACACGAAATGGTTTCATTGTAAGAACACTCACTGGTGTAGGGATGCCATCACACGTTACACTCCTATATTCTACACGACGTGTCGTTTGGGCCATATTTGACCTCTGTGTCCCGCCTCCCTGAAAATCCCAGAGAACAACCTGTTTCCCATCACCCAAAACTCACCTCGTCTTTTGTTATGTTTCACATGCTGAATGGGTGTCCTGCCATCATTCCCCACGCCTAACGCGTCTTAGTAAACTCAAGGAAAATACAGCGTGTTTACTCAGCTTCAATAGCACTGAGGCTGTACAAACCAAAAACGCGCTACGTGCAAATGCCCAAGCAGATCGTTTGAATGAGAAGACGGTCTCCTCGGCAGTGTCAGCACTTTCCCAGGCTAGCAAGGTAAAGCCGTTTAAACTCACAGCCTGAACACATTCATCATAATAATTGTGGATTATTATTATTATTATTATTATTATTATTATTATTAAAAACGCGGGCCAGTCGCCGTTATTCCACTTTTCGCACAGGATTTGTATCAATACGTCATATTATACTGTTAAAAATAAATAGACAAACCAATTACTTTAAATGAAAAGAACTCCACCTTGAAGAAACTTTCTATTCAACTCCAAATCACGTCTTCGTCTTCAAGTGCACCGGCTGTCCGAGCTCCGGAGTTTCCTCCCATTTCGTCTCCACTTAAACGCCACAGAGTTTCCACAGTGTAAAACTCCACGGTAACGGCAACACAGAGTCCGCGCGCGCGCCTGTCCGTTAGTCTCTTTATTTATTTCATTCTATCTGCACTCAGGTCCCGTAAGATGGAGTGTGTTCTCGGAGAAACGCACGACAGCGTGAGTTGCCTCCTGAAGTCTCTTCTGCCAAATAAGCAGACATGAGCCTGGTGCTGCAGTTTAACCTCGTGGTCCTAGCGCCGCGGTGTGTGTGTGTGTGTGTGTGTGTGTGTGTGCGCGCGCGCGCCCCAAGATTAAATGTGCCAATTTAGTCGTAATCCAGACTACACACAGACAGACTTAACAAGGAGTAAACATACAGCCACAGTTCCACGATGAAATGTATACACCAAAAAAGTGTTACTATTATTATAACCAGTAATACTATTTGTTTCCATCTTTTCAGATGAGATTATATACATCTTGTGTTCATGCTTAAAAGTGAAAATTCCAAAGAAATTTCTAATTTTCAAAGAGGTTTGATTCTTTCTAAATCATAGGTTGGATTGTCCCAGAGAAAAATGGCTAGAAATCTTGAAATACCCCTATCATTACCAAAGTTATAGATCAATTTAAAGACATGGGTAAAACAGCAACAGGGTCATGACCTGGTTGACCTGGGTCTTCTAAAAGATGTCTTCGTGCTGTTTGAAGATCTGTTGAGAACAAACATCTCATTCTATGCCCAGGCAGGATAATGCTGCTGAAGGAAAGT
The DNA here is from genome assembly GCA_028565275.1 of Leiocassis micropogon. Lineage (NCBI taxonomy): Eukaryota > Metazoa > Chordata > Actinopteri > Siluriformes > Bagridae > Leiocassis > Leiocassis micropogon. Next base: position 18,461,608 of record JAOVVA010000037.1, on the reverse strand, counting down.
CAACAATGCATTAATATGTAATCCTTACTTGCTTAAAAAAAAATTGGTGCATACATTCTTTCATCTTCCATACCACTTATCTTGTTAAAGGGTCACAGGGGCCTGGAGCCTTTCCCAGGAAACTTTGGGCACAAGGCAGGTTACACCTTGGACAGGGTACCAATCCATCGCAGGGCACACATGCTACGATCAATTTGGGAACAGCAATTAGCATGTCTTTGGACTGTCGGGAGAAACCGGAGTACATGGAGGAAACCCACCAAGCACAGGGAGAAAATGCAAACTCTACACACACAGACCTAAAGCAGAATCGAACCCTGGAGGTGCGAAGCCACGGTGCTAACCACTGCCGCCTTGGTACATACATTTGATTAAAAATCTATGGGTGTAGCATGTCTGGGTATGGGAAGTGTACATAAAAAAACTACTCATTTACTCATACGCCACTGATCATAAGTTGAGCTTGACAGTCTTGGTGGGATGTGCTGCATGATGACAAAGTTCTGGCAGTGTCAGAGTGACCACAGGTACAACCCTTGTCACCATTCACCAGTTGCAGGATAACATAGAATTATGTGAAGCTCACAGGACAGCTATAAATATGGAGGTTAAAAGGAAAACAAGGGCTTAGGTTAATGCACAGAGCAAGCTCACTTTGAGCATGTTTCTTTACAAGCCTGGATCTGGTTGAATAATGTCCCAAGCATAACATCATAATTTTCTTTAATCTGAGCTCTATTATTAGGCTATAGGATAATACTACATAGAATTCAGCCAAGATTTTCCTTTTTTTAATTTTTTTTTTAAAGAATAATCTCATCTTGTGTCCCAAATAATAATCTTAAATCCAGCTGAAGTCTCAATGGGAAAACATTAAAAATCAGCTCTTAGATTACACTTTTCTAACAAAAAAGATGTTTAAGGCAATGCATGGAAAAAAGGACTTTCCTGAGATCAACACACAAAATACAAAATATAGGCCCTGAATATCATCACCACAATAGAATCAAATACGAGATTAGACTAAAGTAATCACATTTTTGCCACTGACTGGTTGTTCCAGTGGATGTTTTAAAGATTTATGCCACCATGAATTTTGTTGTTCCAAGAATATGCCATATAAAAATTAAAATGTGCGCCACTGCTATAGAAAGACTTTCTAACATTACAATCAGCAGTCCACTGTGTTGTACTGTATATTAAACATTGTGAAAATAACATTTGGATTAAGTGGTGGAGATAAGCCAGCAGATAGAATGCGGCAATGATGCCATAAAGGGGGGTTAGTAAGGATGATTCCAAGAGCTGCTAAAGTGACTGGGGATATAAATTCTATGGCAGTTAAAAAGTGTTGTCATGATCAAGGTTGGGTGCCTTTTATATTAGACTTCTAAGGGGCCCAGGATCACTAGCAGTTCCCCTTCATTGTGGCAACAAAAGAGCCTAGACACATTTTTTAAGAGACCACATGGAACACATTTTGGAAGACATCAAATGGCATTTTCCCTGAATTAATTCGGGTTAAAAGCCTTATGTGACATATGACACAGATATATTATTTTATTAATATATCAATTTGTTCAAGAAATGCAGTCAGAAGAGGTTAAATATAAAATATAAGATGTTATTCAATCATTAGAATTGTTAAATAGGATAATACTTACTTTCCGATAAAAAAATAAGAAGCTTTTTAAAATTAGCTGCTTCTGTCACGTGCTATCCAGACACACCACCATTTTGAAAATGATGTTATGAATACACAAATTCACAGATTGTCATATGATTGCAACCAAAAATTGTTCACTATATTTCACATAGGGACTTATTGAGTTAAAGTCAAGGATAAGCCTGAATAAGAACATCTAAAGTGTTTGTGACATGTGTGTCACATTGGGTTGTTTAATGTATTTGGACTGTGCCTCACTTGGAAATATTTTCAGAAATACATGTATCTGGGCATGTAATTTCATTTGCTTCTTGATCTATTTCACACATTTAAAAATGTATAAATCTCTGGCCTTGTCTTCTACAACATACACTACATGTCAAAAGATTGTAGACACTTGACCATAAGAGGAACTTGAATTTTTTTTTTAAATCCTGTTCTAGATTTAGTCCTCTTTTGCTATTATAAATACTTCTACCCATACGGAAAGGCTTTTGATTATATTTTGGAGTATGGCTCTGGGGATTTGTTTCCATTCAGCCACAACAGGCAGGGTTGTTGGTTGAGGAGACCTGGGGTGCAGTAGTTTCAATTCATCTCATAGGTCTTCAGTGAGACTGAAATCCATGTCTTTATGGATCTCACTTTTTAGACAGGGCGATTGTCATGCTGGAACAAGTTTTGACCTCTTAATTCCAGTAACGGGAAAACATAATGTTACAGTATGCAAAGTCGTCAATATTTGACGACCTACACACACACACACGCACTAAAAACCCTTTGCAACGGTGTTTGACTGATGGTACTTAGTTAGTAACCTTGTAATCCAGTTTAAGGATCTATCCAATGACAGAAACAAAGCACTTTTGTAAGTTGCTCTGGATATGAGCGTCTGCCAAATTCTTTCTATACAATTGTGTGCTTCAAAATTTGTGACAATAGTCTGGGAGAGATGCACTTGGGTGTAATGGTCAGATGCCCACAAACATTTGGTTATATAATGTAAGACCGTACATACAATTTGACAGAAGAATGCAAATTATATACTTTCTTAAAAACATGTTCAGTTGTGATTTACTGATCAATCAAACACTCATGACTGTGTCAATGTCATTGTTAGAAATTCAGTACTTTTCTACTATAAGGTTCAGCTTTTATGCCGTTTATTCAGTTGTTGCTATAAAATAACATAAAAACATAACAGACAACACTGTTATGTCACAGCTCCTCAGTGCTTAAGCTAAATAGTGAGTATTCCGTCTCAGAGGAATTCTCAGAGAATTAATACAGGATCTAGGGAGCACATGATCTGTAACGTGAGAGATTTCTTTTCTTTAATTTTCTTGATTTTTATTTAAAGATCTGTGAATTGCATGTTGAAGCATTATAACAAGTAAAAACACTGTACTTGTGGTGGTGTTTGGGTAAGTGCAAATGTGTAAGGCCACAGCACAGCTTGGAGCAGTGATAGGATCGTTTAACAGCCTGTGGGTCACTGTGGGTTAGCAACATGTGCTCAGTTTGTGTTGGCACTGAATGCTCTGATATCTTATAGTTAGATATTTTCAAGCATGTTTTTTTTCTAACATCGCCAGGTTTTTCCCCTTTGCTTTGCAGCATAAGTTCTTCTAAACCATTGACATTTATCATACCATGTCACAGTTTATTATTAAAAATTGAGGTGTGCTCAAGGAGCTCAACACTTCCAGTCGGCAGGAATGCACCACCTTGGACCATCCCCAGCGCTATGTACAGTGGAGCTCTTGTTCTTGACCTGTCCTAGGCTGTGGGAGGGGCGAAGGGTGAAGAAAGAGCTCACAATGACTAGGGAACTCTGTTAATGTGTGCCCTTTTCCCCCTGAAAGCCACTCTTTTATCACCTGCAGGTTCAGATATGAACCCTAGGCTTTAGTATCTCTTTCTGGTTCTAAAAGTCCTCTCTCCCACTGTTATTTAGGCAAATTAAAAAAATACATTTTGGAGAAAGAATATAAGGAGAAAATGTGTTTACCTACTATGAATGTGTGCTTAATGTATTAGCCTTAGCTTGTCACTTGTCACTTGATATTTCAGAAAGATGAAACTACCCTTATTGTGCAACTGGATAAAACAACAGGCATATTAAATAGTAATTAAAAAAAAAGCTTGCAATGAAAAGTACAGGCTAAATCTATGCATTGACTGAGCGAGCATACCTTAAATTGCAAAGGAAATGCTTCTACCATCAAACACAAGTTTGGACTTGTGTGCATGAGTTCTGAATTCTCAGTTTAATATGCATTACCGGTGAACTATGTTTCATGGGACTTGTCATAGAGTATAAAAAAGAATCAGAAAATTATGTAGTTTTATAGAATTTCTGTATATATTAAATAAGACCACAAATCTATACAGAACCATGCTGTTAAACTGGTCAGGTGAACATACTGATATCCACACCTCCACTTTCAAATGAAACATTGTGAAGAGTAAACAGCCAGAATATTTGGCTTTGTGAATAAATTAGCCATTAACCATCAAAGCAAAGGGGAGCTGTCTAAGTACAGGGCTTTCTCTGCACTCTGTAATCTGTTAATTGGCCTCAGATTAAAGTGCAAGAAATGAACTACCAGCAGTAGAAAGAATCTTTTGGAACAATAAGCACTGAGCTTGACCCTCTCTCGCTCTGTACACTGTCACTCATGGACTCAGGAATGTGAGGCTTCTAGTTACGGCAGGAGACCTGAGCTGTGAACCCAAACAATGTCCCCTTTCTTCACCCTTCCATTTTATGCCTTCTTTTTTTTATCATCCTTTTAATTTTTTATTAGTCTCCATGTGTTTTACACCAAAGGGCCCCTTGTCTTGCCTTAAGACCATGTTCTTTGATTATTTCTTCTATTAGTTTCCTCCTAAAAATATCTCATTGCCCCTCTTTTCCACCACACACATGCCCATACACACACAGTTTCACTACAGCTCAGCTGTCCTACCAGCAAATTATTATGATTTTCTTTTCATCACTTTTCCTTTGTTATCCTGTCATCTTCCTGCTCTAGAGGTGCATAAAGAGTTATTTTTAATTTTGACATTTGTGTGTTGTATTAAGCTGACTTAATGCCATTACAGTCTAGGATATGTGAATCTAGAACTAATCCTAAAGTATTAATGAATTTAATGAGTCTGGAAAATCATAGTGCTGCCTAAAATATTGCTTGTGATCAGACTACAGATTACCATTTGATTCAATGTACATGGGACAAAGTTTATCGAATGTGAAAAACAACCATGCAGAAATGTAATATATGGACATATTTGTCCATATATGTCCATAAATCACTGTATCACTATACACTGTATAGTCATATATGTTAAAAAAACATAAGAATTTCTATAAATGGTGTATGTATGCCCTTCAATGTCAAAATTGTGTGTTACTCATACATCTAACCATATGGGAACAACATACAGCACTGTATATTGCTTCTATCTCAACAAATCATTTTTAACCAGGTGGTTCCAGTGTAATTTATACTTGATTAAACAGCTGTATGGCCAAAAGAAAACCACTTGTTAGTAAGGTTAGTGAGGAAAAAATGGAATGGAAAAAGATCATTCCAAATAGTGAAAGGTTGATCTGGGATCATGAGGAATCATTTTCTCATGAATTCAGCCATGAATTTTCCACCATATTGTGTTCCATAATCAAAGCATAAGAGGTTAAATGAAATATTTGTCTGTGTTACTTTCGGCCAGGCAGTGTAGTAAACTATATATTCCAGTTATAGTAGCCATAGGATAGAAAACATATTGCACTACTGCATGACTCACTGTGAAAACAGTTTTACTGTCTAACCACAATGCTTAGCGAGCTTGACATTACATTACTCCTTTCCTATAAAAAGATATCAGTTTTTCCATTAAGCGCTTTTTGCAATCATAGCCAGTCTCAACTGCAGGAACGTTCTGTCATTCATATAATACGGCAACTTGTGCAAACTTCTAGTTCTTTGTGCATGTGATCAATTAAACAATATACTTTATTCATAACTGAGCGAAGATTTGCTCCAGTTTGGTGTTTGTATCTGGGAGTTGTGTTTGTAACTTCTTTATATATCCTTTGAGGGCATATTTTTGGGTGCATGTTTATAGTACTGCATATTTTTCATACGCTTAAGTGATGGATTATGTAAGTTATAGAAATATAAAAAAATATAATGTTCTTTCCTACTGTTTAAATAAATACAAGATTTTATTTATCTTAGCATTCATTAAAATAAAAATAAAAACTCTTTCTCCCACTCTTTTTGTTAATGTTTTATTATCCAGCTAGCTAGCTGTCTTAAAATTATTGTTTCTGTAAATTATGGACTTTTCTACAGTGGAGTAAAACAGTGTAAAACAGTGGTTTTCAAAGCGGGGTCATTAACCAGCATGGGTTCATGAAGTCTAGCCAGGGGGTCCAAGGGGGTCCAAGTTCAGACCTCATGTATTCAAACAGTGGAAAGAAAAAAAAAATCTTCATAGTTCAGTAAATTTGATGATGATGATTAATGATGTCATTTAATTGAATCCATATTGGTGGGGTCATGTGCAATTTATTTTACAGTTAAAGGGGTCACTGGCTATAAAACATTTGAGAACACTGTCATTTTCATTTGTACCATGTACTACGTTTAGCTCCCTTTATTTTGTTATGGGTTTCCGTGTGAGTTTCACTTCAGCATTTTTAGCATACTGTTTCAATTTTTGACCTTGAATAATACTGCAATCCCTTCAGAGAAATATAAATAGGCTTCCAAAAAAAAAAAATAGCTGAACAAACAACTATTACATTGTGATACAGGCAGATTAATGAACATAGTGGGGATAATAATTCTGTGCAATTCTGCATGGGGCTCAGGCAACACATTTAGTCTAGATAGGAAACAAGAGGCTTACTGTAATTTGGTTCAGGTAAACAGCTTTTTGATCTGAATCCTATTATAGCACTACAAGCAAATTTTCTTCAGCTAAAAGAGATGAAGCAAATTTAAGGAAATTATAGCAAAGTGTAACATTTTGACACTATGAATGCTGGAAAATGCCAAGATATTTTCCAAATGAGATCAAGGCAATACTGAGATTTTAACAGGTCAAAAAGGCCAAAATTGAAGACTACAAGACTAAAACTGCACTTAATTCAGGCACACAGCCCTGTTTTGTCCTGGCTTTCTTGGAACATTCTTTATGGTTTATTAAACTATTTTAGGAACAAAAATGCTGACAGTGCTACACTAAGCAGATAGCAGTAAAGAAGCAAAAACAGTCAGAGTAATAGGAAGTGAAAAAAAAAGAATCCTTTAAAAATATATATAATAAAAAGATCCTAACATAAAAAAATTTACACACACACTACCAGTCAAATAATTGGGCACATCTTCTAATTCCAGGATCTTTCCCTAAAACAATGCTGAAGGCATCTAAACTATGCAATAATCTCCTTTGAACAGTTTATATTGAGATGTGTCTGCTACTTATGATCTGTAAAGCCTTCATAATGGCTCTAATCTTGCTGAGTTGCTGTAAATTGGTGATTTTTGAGGCTGGTAACTCTAAATGATCTTCTCTTCTGCAGCAGAGGTCAGTTTTAGTCTTGCTTTCCTGGGATGGCCTTCATGAGAGCCAGTTTCATTATGGTGCTTGATGGGTTTTGCAAATGCACTTGACAATATTGTTCTTGCAAGAACTATTCCAGAACAGCTGACCTCTGTATCTTAAAATAACAACTGACTGTTTTTGTTGTTGAGCTTACTTAACTACTTGTGTAGTTCACTACTTGCTATATGTGTTATTTCATACTTTAAAAAAAAAATCCAGCATTGTTATAGAATATAGAAAATAAACCTAAATTGGTGTCCAAACTTTAGACTGGTCCTGTACACACAGTCATGGTCAAAAGTTCGTACCTCCCTCTTTTAATTCAATGTTGTTGTTTTTTTGTTTTTTTTTTAAATAAAAACCTAATAAAAAATCATCTGATCATAGAGAGTGTTATTATTAGGCAAATACAACCTCAGATGAACAACATCATATAACTTTTTCACTGTGCAATTATTTATTTAGTAGTTAGTATTTAGTATTTATTAATTAGAAGAAGACTGAACAAGTATGGTTTCTTTAGAAGGGATGCCAGAAGAAAAACTCTTCTGTCTAAAAAGAACACAGAAGCATGACTGAGATTTGCAAAACTGCATCTGAACAAACCACAAGACTTTTGAAACTAATACCTATAAACAGATGAGACCAAAGTGGAGTTTGGCCTTAATGCCCAGTGTCATGTTTGACAAACATGACACTGGGCATTATGGCCAAAGCATTTTAGCAGAAACACCTCATACCCACTGTCAAGAGCAGCAGTGCAGTCTCTGTTAAGAGCAGAATTTGGGCATGTTTTGTAGCCACAGGACCTGGGCATCTTACAGTCAATAAATCAACCATGAATGTGAGGCCATCTCAACAACAGTTAAACGACAGATAAAGCTTGGTCAAAATTATTTCATGCAACAGGTCAAATAAATATATAAATACCAACTGTTGGAAGGATGCAAAATTTCCATCAATATAGAGTTCAGACAATGAGACCAAACCTTTTCTAGCCCAAACTTTAAAAGCATCATCCATCATAGATGGAACAAACATGTAATTTTTAGCAATTGGGGCAGCCCGTGGTAACTCTTTAAGGGAAAACGATGAATTGATTCCAGATTTTAACTGAATGTATAACAACTGGATTAGAGGTCAAACTAGATATTGGTTGAATAAATGATATTTTAGAACACAATAATGCTATTAGAGAAGTGGGCCTAACTGAGGCCCCCTAAAGAATTGTCCAAACAGGGGGATTAATGTCATTATTTAACCAGAACATCAGTGCTCTTATATTGGCTGCCCAGTAATA
>JAOVVA010000037.1:18442660-18452923 GCA_028565275.1 Leiocassis micropogon | reverse complement strand
TCCTGCCCGTTGAATACCCTGGATATCGGCTCTTTGTCTCAAAGTTAAAGCAAGTGGTTCCATTGCGACTGCAAATAGAAGTGGAGACAGAGGGCATCCCTGCCTCGTGCCACGTTGAAGCTCAAAATAAGCAGATATGCTGTTATTAGTACGCACAGCGGCTAATGGAGATGTGTATAAATAAATAAATATATAAATATATCACAATACATATTCTGTCATCATGCCAAATTACAGTACATATTCTGTCATCATGCCATGTTACTCTGTTTCGGTCAAATTATTGGCCTGCATTAAGAAAATAAAACAACTAAAGAGAAAAAAGTAGAACTCATAGCTATGTTTAATGCTGAAAGTAAGAGCATTTTCACACACACAATGCGAAGAGAACTCAATGGTTTGGGACCGAAAAGCTTTGTAGTTCTTACAAACCACTTATCAGTGAGACTAATTGGAATTGGTTAGGGAGCATAAAGAATGGACTGTGGACTTACCCTGTTCCAGAGTGACAGGTGCATCAGGGTAAGGGTAATGCACCCATCATGCAGACTGCCTACCATACAAGCCTGTGGGGGCAGTGTTATGATCAGCGATTGCTTCGATTGATCAAGTCTAGATTCAGCAATGTTATGTGCCCAAAAAATAAGTCAGCTGACTGTATGTAAAAAGGTTTTTTCTTCCCTGATTACTCGGGCATATTCCAATATAAAAGTGCCAGGATTCATTGGGAAAAGTGGTTCTAGAAGCATGAGACATCGTTTTCACACATGGATTGGCCACCACAGATTCCAGACTTGAAGCCCATTAAAAATATTTAGAATGTACTGGAGAAGACTTTACACAGCAGTCTGAGTTTCCCATCATCAATAAGAGATCTTGGAGAAAAATTATGTGACTCAGGACTGTAATAAATGTTGTGACATTGCATAAGCTTGTTGAAACAATGCCAAGGCAAGTGCATGCTGTATCAAAGCAAAAGGTGATCAAACAAAATATAAGGGTTTATATTTTTGCTCGCGCTGTTTGTGTGTGCGTGTTTGTGTTTGTGTGTATTAAGTTCATATACTGTATATATTTATATATTTACAGTATATATACAGTATATCACATAAAATGTGCCTTTGAGTACAATTCACTCATACTGACCGCTGGATGATCAAGATGGTGCCTCATGAACTCTCAGGGGATTTGAGAAATAGAATTGTTACTCTCCACAAAGATAGGTTAGGCTACAAGGTCAGTAACACCCTGAAACTGAGTTACAGTACACTGGCCAGGGTTATACAGGTTTTCCAATACTCGAAAGGGTCGATCAAAGAAGTTCAGTCCTTGTGCAGACCTAGGAGTGCTGCCAGCATTGCTTTAGAGGTTGCAGAAATGGGAGAGGTCAGCTTTTCAGTGCTCAGACTATACGCCGCACAATGCAACAAGTTGGTCTGCATGGCCGTCATCCCCAGAAGGAAACCTTTTCTGAAGCTGGTTCAAAAGAAAGCCCTCAAACAGTTTGCTTAAAACAACCTGCTCAAGAGCATGAAATCCTGTCCTGTAGTCTAATGAGACTAAGATAAACTTGTTAGGGTCAGATGGTGTCCAGTGGAGGTGTGGTGACGATGGTGAGGAATACCAAGTAAATTGTCTCTTGTTTACAGTTAACCATGGTGGTGGTAGCATCAAGGTCTGGGGGCTGCATGAGTGCTGCTGGTACTGGTGGGCTGTTGTTTATTGAGGGAAACATGGATTCCAGCATATACAGTACTGTGATATTCGGAACATGATGCCCTCCCTTACAAATCTCGGCCAAACGGCAGTTTTCCAACATTATAATAACCCCAAACGCACCGCCAAGATGACAACGGCTTTGCTGAGGAAGCTGAGGGTGAAGGTCCAGACCCTATTGAGCACCTGTGGGGCATCCATAAGCGGAAGGTGGCGAAGCACCATGTGCCTAACATCCAGCAGTTCTGTGTTAACATTATGGAGGAGTGGAAGAGGATCCCAGCAACAACATGTGCAACTCTGGTGAACTCCATGCCAAGGAGGATTAAGGCCATGCTAGATAACAATGGTGCTCACACAAAATATTGGAGACTTTGGACACAGTTTTGACATGATCACGTAGGATGTACTAATTTTCATGGCCAGTTATTTATAAAATAATGTCTGCATGTCGAATTATTGTTAGAGGACAGTAAATCTACAAGTTGCACATTGAGTACTCTAAAGTATGTCCAATTTGTATTTCTATAGTATTGTCCCTTGAGAACATATAATAAAGTGGTTGCTGAAATGTGAGGGGTGTACTCATGCTGCATATATATATATCTATAATATCAGCTTCTTTATTTGAGTAAATGTCATTTCGCCAGCAATCCTTCTGTTATTATTTCAAGTATTTGAAGCATTTATCTATGACGATAAAGAGATGCTGAAAACTCATCAGCTGGCAACATTGCTTAAACACATGACTAATGGTTTAGCCATGATGGTGGACGGATGAGAGTTCCTGCTGTGAAGGCCTTAAAATTATAATGATAGGAATGGTGAACACAAGACAGCACATAAGTGAAGGACCAGACACAAGGCTGCATCTCAGTGATTCACAAAACGTTCTTCAGGCCCAATAATTTAATCTCTTGCAATGTTAATCTCAGGCCCATAATACATTTGTTGGCTCCTTCAGCAATTCCAAGCTCCAATTTTTAACCAGAAGATTACACTGTTTTGTTCTGTTTTTTTTTTTTTTTTTAACAATGTTTTCAAATCCTGAGCAACGATACAGCTGGATGTACTTATTTAGTTAGGGGTTTCATTTCATCACAGGCTTGTTTTTTTTCCAGATGTTAATTTAGGGAGATACATTTACTGCATTGTTGATCCAGTTGAGTGGACATGTAGTAATCAGTTGTTATATACCGTATATGTTAGTCACATTAAATTTATATACAGTATATATGCAACAAAACAAATCTATATATTTTTTTATTTTAGTCATCAGGATCAGATCCAACCATTGGTGTAATATAGGGCATCGAATAGACTGTGACATGCATCCAGAAGTAATTATCAGAGTTTTATCATTAGCCAAACAAAATATTGTCTGCTGTCTGTGTCTGATAATGTGATACTCAGTAATATGACATTTCCCCTCTCTGATGCTGAACAGTAAACAAAGACACATGGCTTACACTACTGTACTCTCAGTTAGTGAAGAACTTATGTTTAGGAAAAAATTCAAAACAAATCATAACACAAAAATTGTAAATACTTCCATGTAACAAATGAGTTGTTTAACCATGGGCACTAGTGTCGCTAGAAATTAAATTTGTTTGCCGGTGCAGTTTTATAGCTCTTTTCAAATGAAAAAAATTCACTTTGGTGCCAGGGTAAGACAAGTGAAAGAAAGTAGAGTGGGTTGACCGGAGGAGACAGCAAGGACATTTTAATGTTTACTAAAAGATAAACAAATGGAGAAAGGAGAAAAGTAGGAGAACGTGGCGTCTTTTCCTACTGCATTCTTTCCTTCATCAAGAATTCGCTGAGGTTTTGGCAGGCGTCCTTCATTACTGGCTCCTATTCCTGCTCCCTTTTGGAAGGGCAAGGGAGTGTGTTTGGTCCCTGAAAGGGCTGGAAGAGTAGTGTTAGAGTGTGTCTCTAAATCGTTTCATAGCCTGAAAGGATCCAAGGCCCACTCAAAGCCCCTTTAATGTCATACATACCAGCAATCAGACTGAGACTAAGTACACTATCACTTAGCACTTGAAAACAGAGAGAGACCTGTAAGCCACTTAAGTGCACAGTATGCAAAGCACATGAACTCTATTAAAACAATAGAATACTGTGGACAATCCTTACATGGGGCTCATGCCACTAAAATAGACACCCTTGAATAGTAACTGATGCAATTAGACCATTATTGTCTACCTAGATTCAATAACTTGTTGAAACTGCTTGTATTGAGAATCACTTAACAATTGTTGATTTTGAGAAAACAAAAAAGCTCAGTGTTCCAGTATATAGAAGGCATTACCATTACACTTTGAAGTTGAGCTAATGGAAAGGAGCCATAACTGCTTTTTCTTTTCCCCACATGCACTGTGACTTCAGGTTAATAGCATCAGCAAGACCATTTTCACTGTTATATATAAAGAGATCTTAGAATGGTCTGACAGATCCAGTGTCTTGCCAAATATAACACAGTAGAGAAACCCTCATCCCTGTTCCTGACAGCAGGAATCTATTTGAGAGAAGCTTAAAAAAACACACCGTGCATTATTAAAGTGTGGATTTTGATATTGCGCCTATACTAGCAACGAAACCAACCCTGCATGCATGTCGTAATCTGCACAGAGAGGTCCTGTCTACCATTAATCCACATCATAGATAAAAAAAAAAAACATCCACAATTAGATATTAGATTGTACTACAGATATCACTTAACGAACATTACCCCAGTCATAACCTTAGTCATAAATTGAAAATGGTTATGTAACTGTTACACAGTTTGGCCTTTTTCCTTCATTCTAGTTCACAATAGCTAACAGAAGAACTTTCCACTCCCTAAGACTGATAAATAGTTAGCACTACTGCCTTGACAGCTAGAACTGAAATAGTATCAGCCATCCCAAGTGTGAAAGGAACAGTGTGTGTAGTTCGCTGAATCCAGTAAAAAGAAAGATGTGATGTGGCATGTACTTTCTTTTCATGCTTTATGCATTCAGACACTCCTCAGGATAATCGTAGAGCTCCAAAATGGTTTTAAAAACAAACACTGCTGCAATTATAGATCATTCGGCACACTTTTCTTCCCATTAAATACATATACTTGATAGCATTCGAAGTGTTCAACAGTCATCTGGAATTTTAGCATGAAAGTTTTATGGTTCCTGGGTCGATCCTGAGCACAGATTACTGTTACGGTCTTTTGCATATTCTCATTTTGTCCTTGTGGGTTTACATCCATCTCCATAAATATGCCGGCTCTAAATTGCACCTACAGTAGATCTGTATGGATGAGTATTTGCTTGGCAACCTCCCTACAGTGTATTCCTGCTTCATGCTCATTGTTCCTGGGATAGCCACTGAATTCACCATGACCCTGACAAGATTGTTAGTTGCCAAAGAAAGAAGGAGGAGTTCAGAGCTGTCGGCCTTTTAGAATTCTTCCATATCACACTGAACCAGTTCTGATATCAGTACATAAGTAAGATTTTATATGGAACAGATGTGCAATGAAAGTTCCAATCTATCATTAACTCCTATATGGTTTAAAGTCTCACTAGCATGTGGTCCATCTGCTGATGATGTGCAGACTCACAGAATTGTCACACTTCTTTCCAGTTACAAAAATGAAGAATATTTTCTTCTGAGTATGTGGAAGTAATTGGAAAAAGACTGGACTGCAGCTGCCTGTCCTTTCTTTTAACCGCTATGCTTCTATTTGTTTCAGCTGAGCTTAAAAAAACTCCTTATCAGGAGACATATTCTCCCTAATTCTTTGGCCAAGTACACACTGATACTAAAACAAACCTTTCCACAGCTGACTATCAAATATACATAGAACAGAAGCCCAGTATAGCCTCTGCACAGATAAAAAAAAAGAACCTATCAGACTCAGTGTCAGTTTATCACTCTACACCTTTAGGATGAATAATGGGTAAGAATAAATCATGTTCCTAAGTTTATTTAAGGAGGACCCCAGCCATGTGGGCGTTAGGATTTGTGATGAAGCTCTGGAGCCATAGAGTCCATCCAGCTCTGGGGCACTTCGTCATCTGCTGGGGCTTAAATGCACACCATCTGCTATTATGCAATACTTCCTAAATGACCTACACTAATAGGTTTCATGAGGGATTGGGGAAACCAGGCTAGACTGTAAACTCCTGACCTCACTAGAATCGTGCCGGTGAGGTGGCAAATTTATGAGCATTTGGGTGGGTGTTCACAGTGCTTTCATATGATTAAGACTGATTAAATTGCTTCTTTTGCAAGCTGGAGCCATTGTTTTTAGTTTTAGTGCCTTGTACAGCAATGTACGATTATGCATGAATACATTCTTCATTGGACAAAGCAATGTTTTTTCTTTCCCCCAGTTGATAGTTTTCTATTATTTTATATATTTCTTCTGAGACACTTTATAGCATAATAACCCTGAAAAGCTTTGGTATATTAAACAATAAGTGGAAAAAAACATTTTATTCAAACTCTAAACTACAGCTAATAGGTTTGAAGACGTGACAATGACAGATTTATAACTGAGAGTATATGTAAGAACACAACAGAGTGGCTTCCTCATTAGCTTTCTTTTTTACAGACGCTAGCAGCTATGCAGGAACACCTGTCTAAGGTTGCACACAGCTTCAGGGTTGATTGTGAGAATGGGTTTGTTTTCTATAGAACCAATAGGTTGAATGAAGCCTATCGGCCTATGCTTGGAATTTACAAAACATACAAAATGGTATCACTGTCAGCAGGAAACAGGAAGCAGGTATAATCCAAACAAGGGACGAAAAAGTCACTCCTAATTCATAAATGATGCACACTGTTCCTTTCATTCTTTAAGGTGGAGAATCAGGACCGTTTTGACAGCAAAGGCTTAAGCCAGCTCATTTTTCCAAAGCAGTCAAGCCTGGTCTTGACATGTTTTACACATAGCTCACATATAACAGAAGCAGATGTGCATAGGCATTTGTACAGATCCTTGTGTAGTGTCACTTTCCACCATAGTAAATCAAAATGGTTACATCTATCTATCTATCTATCTATCTATCTATCTATCTATCTATTAATTATATAAAATACACAGATATACGAACTGTACATACTGGTGTCTATATACAGTATATATTTTTATTGTACCGAAAAAAATATTGGTTGAAAACAAACGACAATTAAAGTCTTATGGCTTATGACACTCTCAAATTTTCTAGAAGATATTCATAAATTTATTATAATTATATCGTATATGATTCACTAAAAACCTCAGCAATATGACACATTTTAGAAGGAGGAGACTTTGTTCTAATGGGTTAGACTGTAATACAATATAGGTAATGTCACTCTAATCTTACTCACTCACTCATCCCCTGTACAATATAGAGTCACGGAAAGCCTGGAGCCTACCCCAGGGAACTCGGCGCACAAGGAGGGTTCACCCTAGATGCCGTTCCTGTCTGTCACAGGGCACACACACACTCACACACTATGAAGAATTTTGAAATGCCTGCATGCCTTTAGACTGTGGGAGGAAACTCAGAGTTTAAGTAAGTATTCTCCAATGCCTGTTCTTTCCATCACACTGAAAGTTTTTCTAACCAAACATTACATTACTGATATACTTGAAGCAGGGGTTAGTCTGTTGCTTAGAAAAAATTCAGGGCATGTAGAGTGGTCATATTCATATGTTAATATCTACAACCACAATGTTCCAATATATTATAATTTTATATATTAATATTATTAACATAAATTGAATTTTAATTACCACTTATTAATATTAATATTTCAATTACCATTCAAAACCTACAGGATAAGAAAACAGCTATCAGCTGGTAAGACTGAAGGTTAACAAACAGGGAACCTCATCACAGAACACCTTTATTCATTATTTTTTATTATTCTGACATTCCTAATTTATTGTTATATTTATTTATCTTGGAAGATATTTGATGAGACATGAGGTGGGTCAAATCATGTGTCAAGTTCAAATGCGAATGAAGTCCTGTGTGACTCTAGTGCTTAAATCAAGTGCCCCATCTCTATTATACAGTAACAAAATTCAAAAATTCTTCATACCTCAAATGCCTATAGACCATTAATTTCTTTTAAGTACAAAAATATCAAAACTATTATCCATTGTAATCACACAAACTACAGGAAGATAAAAAATAATCTTATACAGAAAATCACAAATGCTGCAATAAATAATTTATTTTAAAAATTGCTTAACATACCAAAGAGGAGCGTCTGTTGTAGATTAGTTGAAAACAAAATGATGAGATGTTGAAAAAAGATCATCAAAATATTTTTATCATCTACACACCATATGAAATGCAGATGAGTTTAGATTTGAGCCAAACACTCCAAATCTGAGGCAAAATAAAGAAACCCTTGCGTAACACCTTAGTGTCTGGGACTTCTTTATCTTGTCCTCTGAACAGTTATAATGCTTTTGATTCTGTGCTTCGAAGCCTTTTTTTTCTTCCCTTCCTCCCTTGTGCTATTCATCCTGCAAATGGTGCTTCCTGTATAGTTGGAACTGTAAGCACAGGGCATCCCAAGAGGCCACACAAAACCCTTAGTGAAGCCCATGTATCTAACACCTATACAATCTTTCAGTACTCTAATAACTGGTCCGGCCACAATACAACTAGGGACTCTGCGTTTTGGTAATCACTACGACGAGAAGTAATTTCCACTTATGCTCAGGACGCATTTATCACTGTCTGGTGAAATAAATTTACAAGAGGATTGTGGTGTTTTGCATGTGGACCTCCCACATGCATAAACTTGCTGTAGAATGATGCAATTACCATTTTCCCTAAACAACTGAACAAACAATGTAGGCCATTGACATATACAGATTTGCTTAATAGTTTTATGTGAACTTTACAAGAATTAAAAGTATGTGTGCACATAGCTGTCCAAATAGATATACTATTTTTAATCATATTCATTTAATCACAATTACTGCAGCTTAAGGAAGAAATTGAGATGGTGAGCACTTCTGTTTGCTTGATAAACACAGTTTAACACGATCTCTGACAACCTCTAATTCAGGATATCATAATGGTCTACTCGGCTATCTGAGAAATAGTGGAGATGTGCGACTAAATCCCAATGAACCATCCAAAGGTGAAGCACAAGGTTAACAGCCCTGAGATCTCAGAGATATTTCACAAAACAGACAGCCATAAACCTGCCAGTCAGTGGGGACTATGGGGAGATGCGTCCACATCACAGAAGAAAGAAGGATCCAGACAAACTCTAAGCCATGTTTATGGTTCATGCAGCTTTTTACAATTTAGCAGAGAAAACATGTTAAAGGTTCCTTACTTGTACATGAGGATAAAGCAGGACAGAACATTCCAGTGGTCTCAGTCCTGGGTGGACATTTAACAGTTCAAATCTGTTTTAGACGGCATGACCGGGACATATTCTCTATGCGAAATAATCAAAAGCAGGAGTCTTCTCAGAATTGAAACAATCCAGCTGACTCTGTATACTGAGGTTCTGTGCAATGTGCATATTCAACAGCTGGATAATTTGATGCTTAGCTGTTTTCTGTCATGAACCACGAGCCGGCTTGCTGTAGGAATGGAGACTCTGAACCATATGTCAGACATTTATCAGCCCTTGGCTGGCCTTATTTCTGCTGCATTTCCTCAGAACCACCTTTTTTTAGAGAGAGAGAGAGAGAGAATGCCTCGTATAAATGCTATTATTCCACAAACATTTCCTTCTATTGTCAAAGAATTCTTAAATTACATTGTAAAAGCCAAGCCAAACAATCTAAAGATTTTAATCTTCCATCACTATCCAGCAAACATGCATGTATTGCTGCAATAGTCTGGGTTTTTTTTTACAAGTAAAGAAAAAACAAACCTGTTTTTATTGTTTTACTGTAAAGCATTATCCCATATAATAAAAAAGTCTATTTCCTGAAATAAGAATATTAGTGTAAAAAACTTAAATACAGATTTAGATAAAAATAAATAGATTAAAAAAATTAACAAAAAAACAAAACAAACAAAAACACTGCATTATATATAGCTATAACTGCCACAACAATTACTGAATTCAATTTTATTTAAATAGCACTTTGGACAGCTTTAGAAATATAAAAATATTGGATATATTTGCTAAAGTTGTAAAAATATTTTCATTAATAATTTTAGTTAAAAAAAAATATCTTATTGGCGCCACAGTGGCTTAGTGGATAAAGTTTGTATGTTCTCCCTGTGTTTATTGGGTTTCCTCTGGGTACTCCGGTTTCCTCCCACAGTTCAAAGACATGCAGATTAGGCTGATTGGTGTTTCCAAATTGCCCATAGTGTGTGAATGAGTAAAGTGTACGTGTGTGCCATGCGATGGATTGGCACCCTGTCCAGGGTGTACCCTGCACCGTGCCCCAAGTCTCCTGGGATAGGCTTCAGGCCCCCTCAACCATGTATACAGGATTAAGCGGTATAGATGTTGTTGTTGGTCTTTCGGCTGCTCCCGGCAAGGGGTCGCCACAGCGGAATACCCAGTCCGCACTACAACTTG
>JAOVVA010000037.1:18393200-18412770 GCA_028565275.1 Leiocassis micropogon | reverse complement strand
TGACCCAGACAGGCTGGCATTCTATGATGTTCTCACCCCATACTGCCAGCACTACACATAGCAGAGTGAAAAACACACCTACACATAGAGAGAAAGAGAGAGAGAGAGAGAGAGAGAGAGAGAGATTAAAGTATTATTAAATATTTGATGAAATTGGACTTATGGATTTAATATATTTATGGTATTATAGGCATTTTAGTCAGTTCAAATTTTTTCGTTGACACATCTTCTCAGGCTCCCACACATATGATGTTGACTGAATTTGAGACTTTTTTTTATGTGAACAAGACACAGCTTGTATTAAAGCTCAGGCCTCTAATGTTTTGCATAACGTGACAACAACAGCTTGCAGAGAGTTGGCTTGTTTTCTGAGAGGAAATTGCATCAGCTCCGTTGCTGATATTATATTAAAAATGAAAAGAAAAAGAAAGAAATTGGTATATTAGTAAATATAAGGACTTCTTATATAGTCATCGAGGGAAACTTTGCCCTGCTTAACGCATTAAGGGCACAAGTGATGCTTCAATTTTGCTTAACTGAAAAATACATTAGAACATATCTTTTTCTTTTACGTTGAGAAAAACAAACCCAAAAATAAACATCCGAAACAGGTTGACATATTTAGCTTGATCAAAGCTCAATTTTTTTCAGTGTATGATCAAAGTGCATAACAGGAATAGGCGTAGTCACTCAGACAAGAAATGCACTGCAGAAACTGAACTCTCAGAAAAAAACTGAGTTCTATGTATTCTAGCTACATGAACACTACATGAAAAATACCCATAAGTGCATTTGTACTACTTGATAGAGATCTAGCCATAGAACGCTCTTTTGCTTCTGTTGTCACTCTGTTCTGATCTGTCTTCACAATGATCTGCCATGCTTCTAGCTGCAGTTTAAAGCCACGTTTGCTGTAAAATCTTGTGAAACCTTGTTTCCAATTGAAGCTTGCTTTCTTTATCCATTGCGTTTACTCCTATTTCTAAATAATTTACTCAATCATATAAGAATTTTTTGGCCATTTGCTCAAAATCCTACATTTCCAATGGAGAATCCCTTTTGTAGGTGGTTGACCTACACACGACCATGGCTTCCTTGAGGTAGCCAAAGCACAGTGTAAGTGTTTAAACATAAAACACTAAAATATCAAAAATGTCTCAAGTAAGTTGTTAATATGCATAAAGAAACGGAAGCTGCTTATAGACAGAGATTGCCAGTGAAGGAACTATTACATGTAATAGCTGTGGTGACGTAGACAATAAGGCCTGAGGTCCTGGTGGGTGACTTTGAGCTGGGCAGCACCAAAAGTTTGGGAGAAAATGTCTCATCAAGTGGGGTTGTCTCCACTTCGCTCTGATTCTCTCTTTCTGCCAATGTCAGCAGCTCCGTCGAGTTTTTGTCAGCGCCAGAATTCAGGCTGCCTGGCTGATACCTACAAATACAATAAAACACATAAATCATGCAATATTAACACATTTATTTATTCATAGTGTGACACATTTTTTATCCATAGATAAAACAGCTAAAATAAAAGTGATGCCTGGTTAAGCAATACAATTGATCATAAAAACATTATCTTAATTATGAGCAATATGCAATGTATTAACAATTTCATGTTGGTATAATGTATATCATTATTAGTTACTCTTAGTAGAATATTAAGATCAGTTAATCGGACTAACAGTCACAAACCATTCATGATGCCCATCAGTGCCTGTCTTTGTATGTGTTTGTATGCCGTATAAAAGTGCACCAACCTGAGGATGAGCACACAAACTGCCACGAGTGTGTAAGCCAGCAGGGTACCAATAGACATCAAATCCACCAACGCAGCCAGATCAAACAAGAAGGCCATCAGCGCTACATTGAGAAAAACAGAGCATTGGATTTTATTCAGTAAGAAGAAAATAAAGCTGTGAAAACACAAACAAAGACCTGAGTATGAGTACCAGTAGGCTTGGGTGATATAATGATTTTATCATCCCTGCATATTTTTACACTGGCACGGTGTCCAGAGATGATTTAGACAAGCACTCGTCAACATTGAAAGATACTGACAATTAAAATGTTGGCCTAAGGTGGACCTAATTGGGCTGCATATAATAATAATTTTGGTAAAATAAATTTACAAGGTAAAATAAAAATCTATCAATTGATTTATTTATTTCATATTATTATTTTTTTTCGATCAGTCTATAAGTGTAACGATTATTTTTCACAGTTAATTTAGTAATAATTTTCTGGTTAGATTAATCAACTTTATCCTACATTTTAATCCAATAATCCTTTTATTAATCCACTTATTAAAAAAAGTCAAGAATTAATAAGTCCAGCAACCATGAGGGTTGTGCATACAGTTACAGAATTCGACGGGGAGTCAAAAATGAACCGCACTCTGGTTGTAGAATTACTTAAATTGAAAGACATCACTTTTCAATGCATGTTGTTCAACTGTCAACAAGTTTCATATTTCTTCATTAAAAATGTTTTAGGCTGAGCTGCGAGCAACAAATGCACCTCTGTCTTCACTTCTTCATCAAAAGCGAATCTGCATCCTTGTAGGACTGCTTTCAGGGTACCAAACAGGAGAAAGTCAGATGGAGCAAGATTAGAACTATAGGGAGGATGCTTTAACACCTCAAAACATAGTTTGTCGACAGCGAGGGCTCAAGAGTGTGGACATGCACTGTCAAGAAAGATCTCAAAATCCTCGGATAGCGTTCATCTGCATTAAATCCGAAGTTTAGGCTTCAGCTCTTCAATAAGCATCTCACTGTAATGAGCACTGTTGATCGTTGAAACTTTTTCTGATGATGTTCCAATACAGGCCCCTGAGAATCCCAGAAACCTGTCACATCAATTTTCCAGCTGATGGTCTACTTTAGAACTTTTTCTTCGTCTGCATTTGCAGATGTTTCCATTCCATACTCTGCCGTTTACTCTCAGACTTTATAGTTATACATCCATATCTCATCATGGATATCCGATATCAGATATCCAAATGCTTCTTTTTGTGCTCTTTCGTGAGTTGTTTTAGCACCAGGTGCATCTTCAGACCACAAAAAATAAATCACTGCACTTCTTTCATGTAAATCACAAGTGGGATATCCGTTTTTGCTTGCACCGCAGCTACAAATGAACTGATCTAACACATTCACACCTGCACAGCAGTGACTGGGGAGACAGTAGCCTTGAATAGAAAGCGCTTATAAGACGGTGCGACCGACAGAAGTTTTAATATAAACGGTGTGCGGATAGTTTTTGACTCACCCTTGTCGAAAAAAAATCTTTCTATTAATCAAAAATAAATAAATAAAACAACTTGCACACAGCTTTGCCTCTTTATGAAACCCCAAAAAACCCTACAATAAGAATCAGTGACATTTTACCATTTTACCATTTATATTTATCACTTATTTGGACATAAATTCTATGTAGGAAGCAACAATTTTAAACTTTAACTCTATGTAAGGTAGTTCTGATAGTCTATATGTGCATAAAGTAACTGCTTACGGAAGCCAGCGTATTTAGGTAACCAATGTAAATGATTACAGCCCTCGACATTAGACTTAATTTGTATAAACCTGTCATGGTGTGGGTGTAATATTACTACATTTTAAGACAGAAAATTGTGAGACGCGAACAATCAATATCACACAAGCCTGGGCCTGAATAGCACTTCAGCACTACCTGCTACAACGCCAGACACAATGGTGGCAAGCACAGGGGTCTTCGTTTTCTTGTGCATGCGGGAGAGGAAACGGAACAGCAGACCATCCTCAGCCATGGCAAAGATCACACGGGGCATGGGGAACATGGAGCCCAACAAACTAGAGCCAGGCAACAATAATACTAATTAACATGCACACATTACTTGCATACTTTCATGCCACAGAAGTGGAACAATTAAAAAGTAAATGAAAAAAAAAGAATAAAAAGAATGCAAACATAATTGGCACATTCATTTCACTGCTTTCACCCTCATATTCTTTTCAGTTTAAAAATGACCCCTTTTATATTTTGTTGAGAAATAACTAACACTATGAAAAGTAATAGTACATTTTCCTCCCTTAACACTTAAATTTTTAAACCTGAGTTTAAGTCTAACTATCAGCAGCAGGTGAATTCTTCTTTGCCTATTCTAAAATTATTGCAGAACTATATTGCTATAAAATCAGAAAAGATGGGTCAATGTCATATTTGTGTCAAGTAGTGAAAAGAACATGAGGCTTAAGTTTAAAAACACACATACCTGGTGGAAAGGGCGCAGAGGGAGCCTACGGTCACTATGTAGCGTGCAGGCATCCAGTTTACATATTCAAAAGCCTCAGGCAAAGGGCTGTTAGTGTTTAGAACGTAGTAAGGCATCATGAGGGTAAGAGCTGCAGAAACTCCAAAGTAAGCAACAAAGCAGATGAGCAGTGAAGCCACAATGCTTATTGGTATCGAACGCTGGGGGTTTTTGGCTTCTTCACCTTTACATAAGAAAAATGAAACCAGTTAGTCGGAATGATTTACCTACCCAAAGGCTACATGTTACACTAGATGTGGTGTGTGACATACTTGTAGTGGCAATGCAGTCAAAACCCACAAATGCATAGAAGCAAGTGGCTGCACCAGACAAAATCCCAGAAAAACCAAATGGTGCAAAACCTCCCTCGCCAAAACTTGTTTCACTGAAAAACACAAGACATATGCATACATTTATTCTGTAATGGAGGAGCAAAAATGTGAAAAATAATCAATAAGATCTATTGTGCAGGTATTATTGGATTTACTGCTTGTGAATCACGAATAGCTTTTCAGAACTGTTTGTTCTACAACATTATCCATGTGGCCTTTGTTCAGGGTCATAGTGGATATATAGGATGTGCATGTGTGACCCCTACATTTAATGATGTACAATCAACACTTTCTTGGAAACAACACCTTCTGCTATGACTTGCACATCAGAGATGTAGTTGGTTGACTCACTCTGGTACTGGAGGGCTTTTGTTGTTTTTGATGTCCTCCTCAGTGATGCTCCAGTTGGCAATGTCGCCTTTCACAAAGCCAGCAATGATGACAAAACTCAAAACCACCAGGTTGATGCCTGTAAAGATCTTGTTCACCAGGGCTGACTCACTCACGCCAAACGCCAGCAGGCCTGCAGAGTGGGAGGTGAGAGCTTCAGAATGGCTGCCATTGCTATCATTTAGAACAGACGCAGCCCAGACTCATTAACAACCAGAGCAGAGGCATTTGCATTTAACTGCAAACTTTACATGCTGCAGAATACACACATGGTATGAAAAAAAACAAGTCTTATTAGTATGAAAATTTAAGTGCTGTCAGCTTATTAACTTGTAGACAGTGATATTTTGTGAACTGCATTGTCTGTGTATTTGAAATTTCACAGCAGAGTCAAAAAAGAGGTAATTTTAACTGAAAATGTATAACTTAAAAGCTGACGTGGCATTAACACCTGTTACAAGATTCAAGGAAAATGAACTCACAAGTAAGCAGCATGACAAGACAAAGCGCAAACAGATCCGGATACTTCGCCAGCACGTTCCCAGTGTGTGTAATAGACATGTATTCACTGAAAAAGTTTGAAATCTTCTGGTGCACCAGGTTATCGAAAGTAGAGCTCCAGGCTCGAGCCACACTGGCTGTACCTAAAAAAGAAAGCCAAAAATAAATAAATCTTAAAAACAAACAAGCACTTCAATGTTTTTAGTCATTGCAGATTGATTGCAATAAAGCCTTGTATACTGATACATTTATAAACCCTCACAGACTGACAATTAATTCATCTATTAGGATTCAACTGACAAATCCACCCATAACAAGTGTTACCCAGCTTGTTTTAATGTCAAGTGTTCAAGTTAATTGCATGTTGCCGATGCACTTTGCATATTCCTGCATTCCCAGTTGCATCATTTATTGGTACATACTCCATCAACTCACCAATCACATAGGATAAAATGAGGTTCCATCCAGTGATAAACGCCCAGATTTCACCCACTGTGACATAGCTGTAGAGGTAGGCGGAGCCTGTTTTTGGAACACGTGCCCCAAATTCAGCATAACATAGACCAGCAAGCACTGAGGACAGAGCTGCAATCAGGAAGCAAATCACAATAGCTGGGCCAGCCTTCTCCCGGGCCACTTCTCCAGCTAAAATATAAACTCCAGCTCCTAACGTGGCTCCAACACCCAGAGCAATGAGGTCCAGAGTGGATAGACAGCGAGCAAAGCGAGTCTCCATATCATTAGTGTCCATCACACGCCTACGTATCAACATCTTTCCAAATGCGATCAACCTTGAGTTCGTCATGATGGCAAATCAATCAGGAACGGGAATGATAAGGATACTGAAGAAAAGACTGAAAAGAAGAAAAAATAAGCATTAGTGGGTTGAATACTCACTGCATTATTCAAAACCTGATCAGATCTTGTTGTATGTACAGTATGTAACGAAATAAATATTCTAAACGTATTAATGGATCCTAGCACAGCAGTGTGACAATGTAATGTCGACAATATACAGTAGTGTACAATGAATAAAATTCTAAAGAAACATCTGTGCATTTGTATCTTATATGTTAACTGCTCCATCATTTTGAGTCCCTTTGGCTCTGTTTATCTTTTTTATCCTCTTCTTTATACTAAATTCCTAATTTTCTCAACACACCATTTTAGACAATATACAAATGAATTTAAACATTTATTCAGACTTAATGCAACACTTAACTTTTTTTTTTATAAAAATACCAACACACAGATTTACAATAACATACTGTACACAAACATACCACCTATCTTTCACAGATTAATTAAAATCTTTACTATTTAACATTGTTCTGTTTTTTACATTTCATAGTTATATTGGCATGACAAGAAATGCCTTTTATTTAAAATTTTATCCTAAACCCAAAAGATTCCACCTTAGGATGAAATTAAAATCAAAAACATTTTGGTCTGAAATTGTATTTTTTACCTGTTTAATTTTACTGTATAATGGGTGCCAATGAACCTTTCTGCTGTCTGTCTGCTCAAGATAAAACACACCCAGATACATACACAGTAACAGCGTTCTGTTACTGAGGACTGAAGGAATGCTTTTGTCTGTGTTAAATGAAAAGAACAAAAGACTAAGAAGGGGAAAATTTAGCATTTCCTGTTAACCAGAACATAAGGAATTCAAGCAACTGAGGGCCAAAAATAAAAACTAAACAAGGAAGTATAGAACAGGAAAAATGTCAAAGACATTTGTGCCAGGGATGTGAATGAATAATCATACAGGAACAAATTATCATGCACTTCTGTAATCCAGAGCAACCATGCATGTTTGTTTAGGCACTCCCTGACAGTCATAAACCTAATGAGAGAGGAATAAACCAGCACAAGCTTGTTTAAATGTTGTTCCATGCTTTGCTCTAAAGGAAATGAGTTACACTGAGATTATTTCAACATCTTCTCATAAACTAAAGACATACAAGTAGCTTCTGATCTGCCAAAATCTAGTGAACATTTGTATTTCATAAATAATAATAAAGACAGTAAAATGTTTCCTTTCAAGAAATTCAAATACAAAACAGAGATTCAGTTAAGAACATAGCAAAAGTATTACGGATAACTTATTTACTAGACCTCTACTCTGTGTATATTTAGCAGATTTACTGGCATCACCTAAAAGACTTTCTATTCATAGTAAAAACTGAACCGAAGGAAGTTAATTTTACTGTATAATGGGTGTCATGCGTAGCATGGCCTACATTCAAATTCCAACGAATACTACTGAGAAGAAAACATACACGTGTAAAGGAAGTGGCTAAGGCTCACAGCTAATTTTTTTTTATTTTTTAGCAAATTAGCAGATCCATCACCTTTGCCTCTTATGTATAGATAGCAGTGTAAATGCACTATATGTCATGACAAGAATGCTGACACTGTTATATGACATAAATTAAACTTATTTGTGAAGTTTAAAATGGTCCTAAGAGCAGCTCTCATTCATTAGACTTCTGATATGGAAAAAAGATATATCTCTATCTTGTTAAGACAGAACAAGAGATGTCAGCTGTCCCACAAGTCTGTAAGACTTGGTGTAAAAACAGCAAGTTCTAATAATATTAAAAATGGTCTTGCTGCTTAATAAGTATGACAAATTTACACTGGAACAAGAACTCCCACGTTCAAAAGAATTCTGATGCAACACTCTTAATAAGTTAAGTCAGCTTAAGTCAGGAGAGATCAGTGGATAAACATGTCTAGGTATTTTGCTTCACAGAATAGTGATCTATTATAGTTTTATATAGATGTATATATAGTATATATACACATCTATATATTGTATCGTATGTATATTTATCTCTTATAGTGCTCTGTATAGTGTAATGATCTGTAAAGTCTTCTTTGTAGAACTTCAGATGTTACTGTACACGTCACACACAAAGATTCACTGCTTAGAAAATGAATGAACTGAACAACAACTTACTTCGATTCTATAACATATAGTCTAGTGTCTGTAGACTACAATCTAGTCTATAGTCTGTTCGTTATCGTGAATGTATGAAACAAACGAGGCACATTACAGAGTAACTCCTGATGATGCAATCACAGGGATTCAGCTCGTGGTTTGATTTATTTGCGCGGCAAAAACAAAGGGAATGAAATGAAATAAAAAATATAATAATGTAAAAGAAATCTCTCTACATATCCATATGTGTAATATCA
Organism: Leiocassis micropogon; assembly: GCA_028565275.1. Lineage (NCBI taxonomy): Eukaryota > Metazoa > Chordata > Actinopteri > Siluriformes > Bagridae > Leiocassis > Leiocassis micropogon. The sequence continues at coordinate 18,404,049 of JAOVVA010000037.1, read as the reverse complement.
ACAAACTACAAAATTACACATTTAGTCAGTTCTCATCCGGAGTGTTTGACTAGACTACTAGAAGCAAAACTGGCCTTTTCTAACCAACTTAAGATAGTCTAGTGAAAGGCTAAGATAAGATATAATAAATGACTAAGTATTTGAGCTATATTATGATCAATATTTGAAATGATAGAATATATAATTACCTGCGTGAGTGAGAGTGAGAGAGAAAGCTTTACACTCGCAGATGCGTCCAGAGAGAAGAAGAAGCAGAAGAAGAAGCGCGGGCTCCGGCTGTTGAGGAAATACCAGCGGTGACTCAGACTCCGTGACGTCGCTACCTGTCATTGTGCGCACGATTTTCACTGCCTCTCTCTCTCGTCTCCATGTCTTCTTTCGAACTTGTAGAATTAAACAAATAAGAATAAAAAGAAAGAAAAGAAAACAATCTATCACTGTTTCTGCTTTTTGATATATATTTATATAACTGAGACGGTTTATATCGGATAATGGATAGTTTGTGGACAGACATTTGAAAGCAAAATGAGGTCTTTCCGTTACATGAGAAAAACGCGGGTAACGCAATGACGTCATGTTCCATTCGTTCCATCATTAGAAAAGATATAATAATCTCATCACACCATACAGTATCTCTGATCATTTACCTCTAACCACATTATTGTCCAGATTTGAGAATTGGCACTTCAACATGTACATCCCCACCTCTGTCAGTCTAAGCAACCCAACACTGGAACAATTTACTCAGCTTACTTATTTCTACATCATTTAATATTTTTATTTGTTTGCTTTGTGCACTGAGTAGCCTATATGAATATGATTTAACCGTTATACCTCAGCCACCACTGAGTGCATTGTCTTATGTGTGAATACAGTGAAAAAATGAAGGAAAAAGAAAAACACTCACATTGGCATGCTTACATTGTGTGTGTGTGTGTGTGTGCGGATGATTGTATAGTATTGCCTCAGTTTTTGTTGGGAAATATGTACAGCTGGAATGGTACTTTAAAAAAAGACAAAAGAAGAAAAACTGGTAAATAAACAACACTAGTTGTATGACTGAATGAAAAAAAAATGGTTTGAATGAGTTTTGATATTAGCTTGTGAAGGTGACATGTAGAAACTTATTCTTTTCCAAATTTACAATCTAACCTCAGTTTTAGCTACTTTTAGGGCAGGAGAAATGAGTCTGCCTCAAATGTTTCAGTGAATCTGTCCCGGAGCACGATGATAAAAAGTTCACAGTCCAATACAGCTCTAAGACAAAATGGCATCTGTTCAAGTGTGGAGTAAACATTATATACTGTAGCACTGTCCGCCTACCAGCATTTTCTTGGGTTGCCTTTAAATGAGGTCGCCTGTGGCGAAAGCGAGTACTGTACATCAGGCTGAGCTTTTCGCTACTGAAATCCCCGGATCACACTGTGCAGCATCTACAGCAACAGGTAGAAGCAGGGGTGCCAAAACATTGGAGCAGTGTGAGGAGCAGAAGCGAGTTGACCACACACTCCTTTCGGAGGTAATGGTATCACACAGGCATCAAGATAACCTCTTATAAACTGTAAAATAATTCAGATAGAGGTCAAAAGCTTTTAACATTACACAACAAAATGAGACCTCATGGACTTTGACAAAGCTGATAGTGCTAAAGAGGTGAATGAGTATATTAGAAACTCCTAATCTCCAGGGATTTGACACACAACAGTCTCTAGAGTTTGCACAGAACTACTAAAGGTCAGGGGAAAATTGACTGTTTTTGAAAAGATAAAGTTGCATCAGTATAGCAATGAAAATATTAAGAAATAATTGTGGTGGAGGTGATAAACAGTGGTAAGGAAATGACCATCACTTACTCTACCCAGAATGTTCTGCTCTCTAATACCTCAGAGTGAAACTTGCTTTCAATGTAGAAAACTTTGCTTAGTTAGCGTTTACATTTACAGATTTAACATATGAAAATAAGAAATATGACCCCCCACAGGCTTTACAATTTATTGTTTTTACAGCTCCCAGCACATGATTTAACTAATCAACTAATTAATATTCTTTTTATGAATTGAAGTGGGTGTAAAACCCAGGGAAGACAATAAAATATGTAGGACACAGGGTCCTCCAACTGAATATTCAACCTAAGGAATATGGTGGAGGAAAAACTGAGACTGCTTTGGATGACAGTGTATGAATACACAGGGTAAGTAAGCGTATTTGCATTTGCCACCAAGTACATTTTGGGTGACAAGGTCATAAAATTTATGTATCAGTAGATGTACTGATGGTTTTGTGGGTGGCTGTTCTCCGTCATCACTCCAGTGAATTCCTTAATTATTCCGGCATTAATAAAAAAAAAGAGAAAAAATTGCAGTCACTGGCTGTCTGGAAAAACCAGTCTTTGTCACTACAGTTTCCTCATACCAGTGTATCAAATTTCTTATCATTCTATTTAACTCTTCTCATAAGGAAGCAACTACATGAATAGTAGTTTGAAAAAAAGCTGCTGGCATTTCTCATCACAAGAAAGGCAATTTACAAAAAACAAGTTACTACAGGAAGGCATCAACCTAGAATGTTACGATGTAATCATGATTTTTTTGCTTCAATCTTTATTTGAATTTCTTTCTATACACGAGGCTTTGTTCCACCGATCCTTGCAAAATGCTAAAATATACTAAAAGAAAAACCATACAGCTCATTCTATATTGCACACACTGTGCTGCACGGTAGGTTTTTCTATCCTAAAAACCCTTATGTAATCATTGCACAATAGCAATTACGGGCAAGCACAGGAAATCCAAAGCATGTTTGACTAGTACAGGATGTACTCATGCACCTTCCCTGACGTAACACCACCATCAGCATTTACACCAGAAAAAACTATGTACACACTAAGAAGTACTGTACATTGTGTATTGTATCCCAGGAAAAAAAAAAGGAAATGATTAGACCAGGAGCTATTAAAATATAATTCTGTATACTGCATAAATTTCAGTGTGTTTTTTGACAAAATATTTGTACATGTTTGGAATTTCTGTCTGGTTTGAGTGAACAGGCCGTTATTAGCTGCAAGTCAAAAACCAAACAGCGTTACTTTGTGTATCTTTAATTCATGAAATACCAAGACAACAAAAACATTAAAGAGGGAAGCTGACCTTTTTGACTGGACATCAGCTTTGTTAAATACTAGTATATTTATATATAAGTATATATCTGATTTAAAATGTCTGTAATTTTGCTTGCTTGTCTTAAATGGTCAATGCAGAGTAATTGTAAGTATAAGCAATTAATTATAAATAATGAACAATAAACAGAAATACTGTACGGATTGCATATTGTACACATATTTTAGAGAAACAGCTACAGTTAGCCTTAATGTGTAAAGCCATTAACACGTTAGTTGATTTAATTAAATAAAAAAGCAATCATCCAAGTTCACATTATACAAAAAATAAGAATAATTAAAATTAAGAATTACCAAAAAATTTATCAAAATTGTTAACCTCTTTTATTACAAAAAGACAATATGGGAAAATAATTAATTTATTATTTTATTAACAATAATATTCAAGTTTATTATACAAAATACTTAAAGTCTGTAGATCAGACGTGTTCCTCTTCCCTAATGATGATCTGCGAAAAGATTATGGTGTAAATTTAGCATTGTAAATGGTGCTTAAAAATAGGTACACAAATTAATGGCATTAAAACCAAAAGTAATTGAGTCAAGCTGAGAAAAAAAAATACCTGTTCGTAAATTCTTAACCTCCTCTAAAAATGACTCCAAGTTTTGTTGAAGCAAGACCCACTTTTTACAATCTGAAAAAGATGGTGTCACATAGATTCATAACATCATAAAAGCCTAAATATGATGAAGATATGTTTGAAGTTATTTTAACAATGGTACACTGCCTGGCCTAAAAAAAAAAAAATAAATAAAAAAATCACTCACTTTGAAGATTTCATTCAAATCACCCTTGACTACAGCACACTATGAGTGCCATCTGTATGAGTTCAGATGTGTAAAAATGAAGCTGACTTAATTTCATCGCCATATAACATTGCTGAGCCTAGACCCGACCAACTGAAGCAAGTCCAGATCATAATACTGCCTCCAGAGGTTTGAACAGTGGACAGTATGCATGATGGGATGGATTCATGCACTTCCCTTCTTACCCTGATGCATTCATCACTCTGTACAAGGGACAATCTGAACTCATCAGACCACATGACCTTTTCCATTGTTCCTTATGTACGAAAACAAGTGGTTTCCTTATGGCCACACAGCTGTTTAGTTCCAATCCTGCAAGGTCTGATCACATTGTGTGATGCTCCTTACTTTCACTATTAAACATAGCTACAGTTTTAACTGTTGATCTCCATTTATGTTTTTTTTTCCTGACCACATTTCTTCCACAAAGTTGACGGTTCAGCTTTATCCTTCTAGGTTTTGACAATGTGTTAAGGGATTCCTCAACTAGTTACAACCTTTAAATCGTCTTAGTTCTTTTTATTTGCTTGATGCAGTCCAATAATTTAACCCTTCTGAAATAGCTTTTTTTTTTGGGCCAGACAGTGTAGAAAGACTGAAAGACTACAATGTCCAACATGAATACAAACCTGGTAGCTGACCAAGTCCTTGAAGAAATCCCCCCAATTCCTTATGAAATGTGTGTAATTTCTCTTGAAGTAGTAGACAATTTCCACAATCTGTGTAAATGAAAAGGGATTATGGGTGGGGGGGTGAGATTATTTAGGAATGCAATACAATTAAGTGTTAGTAGAAATAGATTAAAGACATTACATGGATATTTCTTCAGTCCGATTTGAATTAAACAGAAGTATTGCACAGATTTTAGATTCTACTATTTGTTACTCAGTTGCTGTTGATCAGACCAATTTAAAATATGCACACAGGAAATGCTGGCACATCTACTAAAAATGCTGCAAGTCTGACAGATAACAGTGGGGGAGAACTGATTGCCCGATAGTGATTGAAGGGGCAAGCAAAAAAAAAAAAAAAGGCAGTCGAATACAGCAACGTGTCTAGTATTCTAGATCACATACTTGTACCAGTGTTGGGTATCTTTGATGTAATATCTGTAAGAGGAGTTAAATTCTTCTGAACACCTTCCCCTGCCTCTGAGCCTGTGGGAGCTTCAGCACAGCTGGGCTGGTTCTGCAGATCTGAGTGAGGAAAATGACTTGATCAAACATCAGACTGCTAGTCCACACAATGGGCCACACTTATCAATATCCCATTAAAGTTGTCTGAAAATTACAGTTAAACAGCTAATTTTGAGCCGGATTTTTATACGTTTTAATGCTAATTTTCTTTGTACTTGGGTGTGTCTATTAATTGCATGTAAACTGTAATCCATGTTCCTGCAACAGGAAAAATTGATCATTATAATCATAGAACAAGAGGCCAGGTCTTCTTAGCTAAGCATTTGTTAGTCTTCTTGCGCATGTGCATCCATCAGGCATAGCATTACAACACAAAACATTATGCTCAGTTTTGTGTAGGTCCCCCTTGCGCCACCTGGTGAAGCATGATTCCACAAGACTTTTGGGTGCTGTGCATTGCAGGGTGGGGGCTATGTGAAGCGGATTGGACTTGTTTGTCCGGCACATGCAGGGGAGTTTGGGGGCCGAGTCAGCATTCTTGGGTAATTTGCTTGCTGGGCCCCGTGCATGGTGTCTTGTAGTGCACTGAGTGTTCTGGTATTTTTCTACCATAGAAATGTTTTTTGGCAATTTGTACTGCATTGGCTTTTCTGTTGGATCGGTCCTGGCATTTGGTTCTCGCGGACATGTGAGAGCCGTGGGTGCCTATTATTCTGGTTAATATTATTGCTGATCAATAAATTTATACACACTCAGGAGCAGGACCAGTAGGTTTTTTCAGAATTTACAGAAATATTAAATGTCTGGTGTCAATGCGAGTACAGACAAATTATAAATAAACCTGTTTGTATACAGCTTGATGAATTAGGCACAATGTATCGCACTTATTAGCAAAATGATTAGCAAGTAAATAATTATACCAGTTTTTTTCCTTTTGGCCAATGGCAAGGCATCATTGCTTGCATGCTTCTGGGAAAAACCTGGAAGCAGGGAATTCCTTGTCCTTATACCTTTAATTAAAGGAGAACACAGTAAATAAAACAGAAGAGCGTTGCACATACAATAAGTCTGCTTAAACAGGTAAAAGGAATATCTACATTTGGAAGAAAAGACTATAGTAAAGCACCAAATAAACCAGTTGGTTTGTTGATGGTCTGAGCATGACCAGTTGCTTCTGAGGGAACAGCACTCCCAAGTGGCTTAAGACCAAATCTTCCTCGACCATAGGGTTGCAAACCAGAGGGTTTGGGCAAGGTCAGACAAGTATTTCCAGTCTTTTTTTCTGCAAATATAAAATAACAGTACAAATCTTACTACAGGAATTCATCACTATAAAATAACACTCCATTTTGCAGATATGTGGTATAGCCTAAACATATGTTCAACAATTTAAAAAATTAAACGATTGCACTTTTACATATTTCATTATTTTACCATTTGAGAAGCTGAAATTGTCCACAGTCTCAGATATTGCAAAGGCATGTTTGAGTGGGTATTTAGAAAAAATCCATCAGACAAAGAACGCAAACTCACACAGCAAGGGAAATGCCCAAATGTTTTTTTCCCTGCCTTTATGCAACTTAAATCTGTTTTCACAAAATATCTGCTAAAACCCCATATATAACAAGCTGTGATGCACTGGGTGTTCTGATATCCTTATATCATAACCAGCATTAACTTTTTCCTGCAATTTGTGCTACATTAGCTTTTCTGAGGGATCTGACTGGACAGGCTGGCCTTCGGTCCCCACAGGCATAGATGAGCATTGGGTGCCCATGATCCTGTCACCAGTTGATAATTGATATAATTGATAATCAGTGTTAATATTATATGGTGTTAATATTTTGGCTGATCGGTATAGCTCTCAGTATTTTCTACATACTGGGCAAAATGTTCGGTTGTAAAGTCAAAGCCACAAATATGATGTTACATGCACTTCTATTATACAGATGTAATCAAAATACAGTGCGAAGACAGGATTTCAAACCCTGTTTCAACCAGGCAGCAACATATGAAAAATATATAATAAATATTAAATAAACAGTCTGTTGAATAAAAATAGGCCTATATCTGAGAATGCTCCTTTGGTTATTAAAAATTATATTAAACTAAATCACAAAAGGATAATATAGGGAGCCTGTTTCAACAACTAATTGAGCATTTGTTTGCCCATCACTATGTTCAGGCATTCACTAGTTGATGTTTATTCCAGTCTGGGGATGCAATACGAAGACTTACGGTTGACCCTTGCTAATCAATGCATGGTTATTAGTCAGACACACTGACATTACATAGGTTGTGGCATCGCGTGTATACAAATTCATTAAAACGTGAATAGGAATGAATTGTAGCATTCCGAGTGCTTAACATTTTGAAATATGGTCTCAATTTCTTTTCTTTCTGTCTCCCTATGACCAGTCTATGATGATTTTATTTTTTATTCCACCTTATACACATTAAAACTAAATGTTGTTTTCTCGGAATTACAACACACAATGTAGTAGCATGGTACAAAGGACTACATAAAGTATAAATGAAAGAGTGTAAAACAAGTGCAAGATCATTAGTTACAAAAAAGTGTCATGGCAAAATAGGCTACAGGGAACACCATGCTTCATATCTAGTCGATAAATGCCATACAATTAGACAATGTGACTTTAACGTCTAATTTATATCACATGTAAAAGATGCATGACGAGTATTTGGCACAGCAGGATGAAGTAGTGTACTAGACTGCCCCCTTCTGTGCTACCTGATGTTAACATCACAACTAATAAGCTATTGAATGTACTGTATTACAGCTAAAACTTTAAAACAGCTAAATCTGCCCTCGTACTATAGGGCAGTACTATACTGAATATGATTTTAAAAATCTTTATGAGGGTAAACACCACACTATGCGGTTACTAATCACAAATAACTTGTAAAAGGACACAGAGTCAACATTACTGATAAATTCATTTATTTACTCATTTATTGCATGCACAAAATCATTAAATAATTGGGGAGGGAGAAAAAAAATCTTACCTGCAGTCAGATTACATGCAGTGCTGGAGGCAGCTGAAGACTGCAGAGGGAAAAAAAAAAGTTAACTAACACATTATGTATCGTAATAAGTCCGAAATTAACTATTACCCCCTATATGTGTACAGTTAATGCTCCTTCACAGCTCCTTCAAACTTTTTATTAGTTTTGACTAATGCTTGGATGCTCAAACATCGGATGGTCATGCACTGAATTGATAAGCACACTTTGCGAAGCTTATGCAGCAATTAATCTTGTTCAGAGAATGCGAGTATATTTGGACTGGTGTCATTTCTTTGCCTTATACAGTATATACGTTGTTCTACGGTTTCATATAGTGTTGCATTTAACCACAGTCGAGAAAAACTAAAGTGCTGTGTGCATGCTTGTTTTAAATCACACAAACTTAATTTTTCTGTAGGCTATGAAACGACAAACTGTTATAAAAAAAAAAAAATGTAAGTTGAAAATACCAGAAGGTTTCCCAAATACAGGTAAAGCAATAGAGGCAGGAATACAAAGCAAAAAAAACACACTGAAAGCCAATTCTTTCTTAAATGTTACTTCTACCCGCTGCTGGGTAAACCCCCCCCCACCTCTCAACCCAGTCAGTGAGATGTTTAAAAATCCCCAGAATGCTGCTGAGATTTACAGATCAACTATACAAACTATCAAAATAAATAAATGCAATGTGGACTATATTGCTGCATTACGCTACCTATAAACTGAATTAAGGTTCCGCCCAAAATGTGACAAAAAAATATAAGTAAAGCAACAGAAGATTACATACAAACATTTCATTACTAATGCTGGAGTGCATTAAAATTCACAGCAATGCTACTGAGCCTGATGTGCTCATGCCAACACCAAACAAAGATGGCAGCGTGACTGTGTGCTGAGTCACCGTGTGCTATTTACATTTGAGCTTTAGCGGTGCTATAGTGGGCCTTTTTCATTTATTGTGAACAACAGTTGAATCAAATCAAAATGCTTCAAGAAAACTGTTTATCTTGATGTGTGTTTAACAGTGTGTGTAACTTTTTATGTTTACCAGTCTGAGACTTTCTTTTTTTTTTGTACATATATTTTTTGTTTTTAGCCACACATGGGCCTAGACTGTGAATTGTCGGCCAGTATTTTGTGATGTAGGGTGCATTTTTAAAAGCTTCATTTTTTTTTATCGCTTTCTCACCCTTTTAGAAATGCTTTTAACACAACACAAGCACTATTCTGCTTGCTGTGACCATCATCTGTCGCTTTTTGCATTGTAAATAAATCTTTTCTTTCATGCCTTGATATTTTATTTCTTTTTACTTTTTCAATCATGTAGCTCTTTTATTATTATTTTCATTATTCATTTCATATTATTTTATTTCAGCCTTATTGACACAACATGTGGATTCATATGGTAAACAAAAAGCATCATAGCATGGACAAGTCAGTTTCAGTAAATTAATCAGCATAACTTTAATGTAACCTCTTTAGCTAAAAACAAAATCCTCAAAATTCATAATCATTAACATTCTGAAAATATAAAGCATGTTATCAGCATTATGGAAGTGGCATTAAAAGTACAAACTTATCTGTTTTTTTTTTTTTTTTTTTTTACAAAGTCTGAATAGACAACAAGACAATAGACAAAAAGACAACCACAAAATACATGAAAATGCTGTGTTTAATTTGTCTTTTTGTCATTCTTGGAAGAAATGATTTTGGACAAACTGGCATTATGGATGTGACATTTCGCTATGTGGATGTAACATGTCTAAATCAGCAGCAAAATGTTTAATGAACACAGTTAAATAGTGAATTTAAAATAGTAAATAGTAACACATTTGAAATAATGATTATGAAAAAAACTAAGGAAAAAAGCAATTGTTGGTCATTTTTTGGGGGCCTTTCTTCTCTCTTTCTCTTCATCACTTTTTCTTCGTAGCTGTCATAATTATTGTGCCTTTGTGCCATTTGATGCTCATTTACAGGTACAGATGCAAGTTTGTCTCATGGTAAGGTTGCCACTTTCATGGAATTGCCCTATCATTATTATTATTATTATTAATATTGAAAAGGTTGCTCCCGAACACTCAACCGACAAAATTTTTCAGATCCTTAAGTTTTCCACATTTTGTCATGTTTCACACTTACATTAAAATGTATACTTTTTTCACCTTATCATACTCTGCACAATCCTCTGCAAAAAAAAAAACTTTTTATATTTTTTTACTTTATTTAAAAATTAAGTCTGAAATATTCCATTTACATGTTGCAAGTATTCTGACCCTTCACATAGTACTTGGTCAAAGCACCTTTGGAAGCAATGACAGCCTCAAAGTTTCTTATATTCCTCTTGGTAGAATCATTCAAGCTCAACCAGGGTCAGTGCACAACCATTCTCAGGTCTTTCCAGAGATGCTCTATTGGGTTCAGGTCAAGATTTGGACTGGGTCACTCCAGGAAATGTTCTGAAGCCACTCCTGTGTTTTATTGGAGTTATACTTTGGCTCATGGTCATGTTGTACTTAAACCTTCATCCCAGCCTGAGATCCTGAGTACTCTGAAGAAGATTTCACTCATGATAGCTGTACACAATCTACTGTGAGACCTTCTAGAGACAGGTGCATGCCTTTCCTAATTCGTCAAAGAAGTCAGTTAGGTACAGGTGGACTCTGGTCAAGCTGTCGAAGCATGTCAATGACCACTGATAGGA
>JAOVVA010000037.1:18375813-18387620 GCA_028565275.1 Leiocassis micropogon | reverse complement strand
CACTTGTTTTATTGTACCCTTTATGCTCTATTTCCTTGTACATTGTAAATATTTGTTTACGTGTTTGAATGATGTAATGAAATAAATAAATACATCGGTCATCAGTTCCATTCATTTATCACACACATGCTGAACAGAGCGTTATGAACATTCATTAATAAGACGAAAACGTTTTGGCATCACACCACTTTTGGAAACTATTACGCAAGGAAGATTTAGAGCCTCTGGATTTGTGCCATCCCTGTTTACAAACAGCAAACATCGGCGGAACAGCATCACCCGACTAACTTCATTTCCCAGACACCTCTTTTGCGCATGCGCAGGAGACTTTGGCTGGCCGTGGTAAACAGACGTCAGAAGGGAGTCTTCGCCTCGAGTCAAAACAAAACAAAACAAGATCCATACGATGAATGAGTCTTTGGATGTCTGAATCGGTCACACGACGAGCAGGATTGAACCCTGACTACAGCGGCAAGCCAGGTTCCATGAGAACATCCGCTTTCTTCCACTTTTACAGAGGGGATTTTTAACTAACCGGAGGAGTTAGCCAACTAGGTGGCTACCTAGTTTGTTCTCACGTTGAAACTCTGGTGTCGAGTTTTTTTTTTCCTTTTTTCGTCTGGACCGACGAGCTGCTGACGACGGAAGTCACAATGTGGGCTTAAATTCTTGCACTTTCGAATTACATGAAGTACGTACATATCGGTCGGAATCGGCGAACTGTGTACGGACGCATTCGGCGTAGTTGCCGCGCAAGCATCGTGTGTGTGTGTGTGTGTGTGAGAGAAGAGAGTAAGTGTGTGTGTGTGTGTGTGGAGAAACATGGCAGATGGTGACACGCGCCTACACACAGCGTGTCGGAGCGGACACACTTGAACGAGAATAACACACCGTTTTACTTTAGTTCTCTTATTAGGTATATAAATAATCGTGACTAACTGATTTAGGTAACTACATTTCCTGGAGAGGTTTGACTGGTCGAATGGTCTAACGCACACTTAAAAGGGCGACGATCTGGGTGGGAAAAAAACAGTATAATACAGATAAATTTACTGATCTAATCATATCAGGCTTAAAATTGAACTCCAGTGGAAATCAGTGCCGTGTAATGACAAATGATTGGCTGATTTTGACAGACATGATGGTGCGTGTCCAACACGTACCCATAAACACACTCCTCCTAAGCGCTCGTGTACAGTGTCTGAGTTATATAGTCATAGTGTGATGAATCACTATTTCGTACAAGAGTTGTTCAAAATGGCCTCATGTACATTGATGACTTGAAAGTAACTGATATCAGTTGTTAATAATCTGGTGGAAAGTCAGCAGTTCAGCTGTGCGTTTGATATTTTGATGCAATTTTATTATTTACAAAATTGTCACATTGTTTTCTTTTGTCCTTCTACATCAAACGCTTTCCCGCCTATTTCTTGTTGTCATAAAGTTTAGTTTTAAATTCGTGTACAAGTTTTAGACATATTTATTTTAAATATATATCTATATTCAAGCCTTCACCCTGACAGCTCTCATGTTTTAACGTATTCAGTACTGTTTGTCATGTGGTTTTCTTTTGTCCTTTATGTAAACAAAGAGACCCTCCATGTCAGTCGGAAGGTTTATGATCATTACTATTAAGGAGATTATTTGGGCCCTTTAATCTCCAATCTGAGGATTACGCACCGCTATAGATTTACATACATAAATGCACACAGATTATTTCATCTCTGCTTAATCCGCCTCAAAAACAACAAACAAAAAAAATCTATGTGTTTGAAATCAATTATTTAATAAATATCATTACAAATCAGCCAAACAAAAAAATCACCACCCGCATATCTCTTAACGATCGGACAGCATTATTAAGTGAAATCTACAATTTACGCCGAGTTATTTTACTGTTGTAGTGTTTTAGAGGAAGAGAAGTAGCAGGTACGTGGTTGTTATTTTCAGATTGTAAACTGTCAGACTCTTTCCTGAAATCGGAGTAATTGCTCTGCACAATGGAGTCGGATAAAGCACCCCCGATTGACCCAGATTTCGAGCCGCAGAGTAGACCGAGGTCTTGCACATGGCCGCTGCCTCGGCCCGACATCTCAGCTGTCAAAGTGGAGGGGCCAGACGGCGCCGAGTCCGCTGCTGGAACCCCGCCTGCTGAGGAAGATAAACAGGAGCCTCAGCCAATCGCATCCGAGCCTGAAAAAGCCGCCGCCTCAGAGGGAGGGGTGATACCAGGAGTGGGCGGGGCCACACCTCGAAAGGGTTCATCCCGGCGAAACGCCTGGGGGAATCAGTCCTACGCTGATCTGATAAGCCAAGCGATTGAGAACTCACCAGAGAAGCGACTCACTCTGGCACAGATCTATGACTGGATGGTCAAAACTGTGCCATATTTTAAGGATAAAGGTGACAGCAACAGCTCTGCTGGATGGAAGGTAGAGTTAAATTCGCACATATACACTCATAAAGTTACAAAAAAACAAACAACATGTGCATTCATTATTCTGCACTACAATTATGTCATGTTTTAGTGATAATCATTCACCAGTATGTCCTATTAAATACTTTACTAAAAGGTTATTAATGCTTTGATCTGGAATAATCACCTCATATTTTTATTGTGTGTGTGTGTGTGTGTTTTTTTTTGCTTTCACCTAGAACTCAATTCGTCACAATTTGTCCCTGCACAACAAGTTTTTGAGAGTGCACAATGAATCCACTGGAAAGAGCTCTTGGTGGATGCTTAATCCTGAAGGTGGTAAGACAGGGAAATCCCCACGACGCCGTGCTGCCTCCATGGACAATAGTACTAAATTGCTGAAAAGTCGCATGCGGGCAAAGCAGACCAAGAAACAAGCAGCAGCAGGGGGTGTTGGTGGTCCTGGCAATACCATGCAGGGTGAGGGTGTGCCTGGGGCAGGGAGTGCAGACAGTCCCGGACCTCCTGGACAGTTTGGAAAGTGGGGAGTGAGCAGTAACAGCCCATCATCACGTAGCTTGGACGACCAAGACATGTGGACAAGTTTTAGACCACGCACCAGTTCAAATGCCAGCACTTTGAGTGGCAGGCACTCTCCGATTCCCCCAGTGAAAGAAGATGAAGATGACTTGCCAGAAGATGGACTTCTGAGTGGGTATCCCACTAGCAGTCTTCCACCTACATTAGCTGAAACTCTAATGGAAGAACTGGACCTTATTGATGGGCTTACCTTAATGACAGCACAGCAAGGCAGTGCAAGCCCGAGCACAGCACCGCAAGCACCACCTACTCCACTGCCTTCTGCTTCTACCCTTTTGCCCCGTGGGACTAATTTTACATCTTATTGTCAGCTACAGCCAGTGAAGGGATCTCAAGGACCATCCCAGCAAGGATCGCCAAGTTCTGTTCAGCAGCCTGGGGAGTCCAATACAAGTATTTCAAACTTTGGAAACTCCCTCTTTAACCCACTGCCGGGTCCAGGATCTCGAGGTGGTTTCAGCACCCATGTGCCGTCCAGTCTTGAGGCTCTCCTCACCTCTGACTCGCCCCCACCAGCTGATATCTTGATGACTCAAGTGGACCCTCTGATGCCTAGCCAGGGAGGTGTTAATCTTTTGGGTCTCGGAGACCCCATTTCTGGCAACCAGGCCAAGCCTGGTCAAATGACGTTGGGCAAGAATATGGATACTAGCCCAGTGCCACAAATGACCCTTCAGCCTCAATCCCAGCTACAACCCCATCAACACTCTCAAATGAACTTTGGCATGGTGCTGCCCGGCATGGGACAAGATCTCTCACAACTGCCGCCCGTGAAGACCCAGAATCAAATGCCAGGTGGAGGTCTTCTTCAACATGGAGCTGTCCCTTCTGCAGCCGGGAGTGGAGGTCTTCAGGGGATAAACCAATATGGAACACAACCTTGCTTTCTGCCCTCTCACGATCGTCTGCCCACAGACTTGGATATTGAAATGTTTACAGAGAACCTGGACTGTGATGTTGATTACATCATTAACAGTGACCTTATGGATGGAGAGTCGATTGACTTCAACTTTGACCCCATTGCACCAGGTGGGCAAAATTACCCTGGGCCAGCCACCACACAGAGCTCATCTCACAACTGGGTGCCCAGCTAATTCTGCTAAAGTCTATGAGCAGGTACGGCCATAAATATTAGCATTTTGTCTAATGCACTTTTAAATTATTATCCAATTTTATGTGCAACATCCAATATCATTCTGTTTTGTTTTGTTCTTGCAGGTCAACCCTAATCCATATATGGAATCTCACATGGTGCATTAATTAAATTGTCACCCCTTCAGTTTTTGTTTTTGTTTTGTTTTTTTGCCTCCACATTCACCATTGTACCTCAAAAACTGCTTTGGCTGAATATACAGACATTAGCCAAATTTTTAAGATGTTTTGGCACCTTTTTTTTTTCTTCACATAAACAAACCATACACAAGTGCCAATACACACGGGGAAGTCAGCTGTTAAACGCCAGACCCAGATGATGTCTTGAAAAAAAAAAAACCTTTGAAACTTTGCTGTTTTCTGTTCAGAGATATTGACTAGGAAAATTAAGAGAAGAAATTAATGGTGGAGCACAATTAATAAACTACTAATCAAGTTTATTACAATAATGCCTATTACTAATACCGACGTAGTAAAGGGCTGAGATGGTACCTTCCCTAGATGTAAAGACAGCTGACTTGGCCTGGAGGATCAAACTTTATACTGATACTTGAGGATCCTTTTCCCTTGGTCACCAGCTAAACAAATGATTGGAGTGAAAATCATGCAAAATCAAGCAGCGATTTATTGATCAATTGGTTGGAGCACAGACTTGACACCGTATAATCATCTTCAGCGTTTTAAACGAGGACTGTCCCAGTGAGCCCGGAACATAACAAATATGTGGACACATGCTGCGCTCAAGTAGTACACACTCAGTGTGGTACGAAGTGTGCTCATATTTTTGCATCGGAGGCAAAATATTTTGAGGAGGTTGATATTGATTATTGTCACTATAAGTAATGCTTTTAATTTAGCTTTTATGATGACTCTACTCAGGAAGGTGTTTTTTTTTTCTTTTTTCCTTTTTCCTTTTCTCCCCCTTGTGTCCTAAAGAGTAGGAACTGATCATTGAGTGAGAATTTAATATTGATTAAATTGTTATTAGTATGAAGAAATGTGATTATACACAGGGCATTTTGATTTTTACCATAGAATTCTTTTGGTTGGATTTCTATGGTTTTTACCACTTTGCCAACTCTGTCAAACTGAACGGCATTGTGTTTTATCAACATGCCCATTTGCAGGATATAATATTTGAAGGGTTTGTGTGTGTGTGTGAGTGTGTGTGAGATGAGTATGTTGTTTTAAGTACACTTAAATTTAGCAGAGATGGAGAGAAAACAATCAAAAACAATATTGAATAATTTCATTCCAAGGATGAAACTGATTGGTTATTTGACAAATGCTATATATGAGGTGCCCTTATTCTACAGAATCCTGTACAGCAGTACACAAAGGGGCAAAAGTCATACTTTTCTTAGTGATTGACTTTTTCTTATTTAGTACTAATTATCTTTTGTATGGATTTGTTAAAAGGAAACAAAATGATGTATACTGACTAATTGTATTGATTAATTTAGATCGGGGCTATATCATGACAAATATTCATACTAATCAGAAAGTACCCTCTTCAAAGTACAGAAACTATTTTTAACGGTCATTTTCTATGTAATCTATTATTTTTGTAAAAGATGATATGCATGTAGATTTTATAGATAACCACAGGAACACTAAGAAGAGCATGTCAGACTGGGATGGCTTGAGAGGAAAGTATTGCAGCTTTTATATATGGAAACTTTTTCTGTCGAGTAAATGGGTTATAAGTTATAACAGTATAACGCTTTGCAAAGTAGAACTTGCCGTGTAATTTGCTACTAAATTTGGAGCAGGTTTTTTTTTTTTTTTTTTTTTAAAAAGGAGAATGAAGTACTGAGCTGTATCACTTTGCCAGGCAATTTAAATTCATCTTAGAAAACTGGCAAAACAGAAAGATGATGATGATGATGATGATGATGCAATGTTTAACTCTCAGGGTTTTAATAAAACAGTAGTAATGTTAATTAAATCACTAATATTGATTTTTAAAAAAACCTTCCTGATGGAAGCGGTAAGATAATCATGATTTTATAAAAGCCACTCAGCCGTCAATGGAAATGTTTTAACATTACAGAAATACAGCTTATGCTCCACTTGAAAATAAGAGCTTGTGTAAAGTGTACATTCACCGAATCTTGGTATAAAAAAAGTTATAAACTGCCAACAAACACTAGCATGTTGATGTAGAACAAACCATGTATCTCCCTACGCTTTCTTTTTCTTCTTTGAGCTGTTCATGTAGAAATTATGTAGTTTTTTTTTTTTTTTTTTTTTCCGTTTGTTTATGTAGCTTGAACTTTTGGTTTTAGAGCTGGATATTATTCAACATTTAACGGTAATAATACAAGTATATCAGAATATTAAACTAACTGTTAAAGCGCTCTGTTCTTGCAGAGAATGGTTGTCTCCTGTCAGTTGGTGCTAGACACAACAAAGGCGGCCATATTTAGATTTAATGGCCTTTATTTTATGCAGCACATTTTATAAATATAGACCATAAAAGATAAATTCATCTTTATTAATCCTCAAACACTTGTTACTTTTGTAGATTCCAAGTAATTTCTTAGAAGCAGAAATGAGAGATTAGACCCTGAAAGAGGTTCTTGACAGACATCATGTACATCTCTTGAAGTCAGTCCTTTTAGCAAACAGTGTTACTTTTTTAAAAATCTTTATCTGTATTTCTACGAACCGTTTACATTGCTGCTCTTGTCTTTTTGGGCTGTCCTTTGTTCCTCTGAAGTTTGACACGTGACAGTGTCTGGATTTTTATGGTAAAATCTTGTAAAGGAGTTGAGAATGAACCAGCAGGCAAGGCTTTGAGAAGTAGGCTGGAGTGCTGAAATAAATTTTGCACATTGTCTTTTCTACACTGATAAAAATCCCATTTTGAATATTTGCAAAAATTCTCATAAATGTGATCCAACTTAAATAAAAATGTGCCAGAAAAAAAAAAAATAGCACGAAAAAGTGAAACTCAACCTTCTGTCAAAACTAGTTCTCAAGTTTCGATTCCTATTAAAAGTAGAGAGGACTACCAGCTTTCGATTGAAAGCCGACGAGATTGAATTCCCAATAGACAGAGCTTGAAACCTTTTACAGGAGTTTAAATATCTTGACCTCAGATCAGACCTCTGTCCCATGCATCCTCATGTTTAATCTTCGTTTCTTATCGTTTTCTTTCCTGTACTCCTGAGAAGGTCTGATGCATATCCCAGTTGATAAAACACTATTTCTTCTTGTTTGTGGATAGGTTTCGATGTTGTTTTTGGGGAAAGGGGGTATAAAAGTTTGGTGAGTGTTTAGCCAGTTCACTATTTGTGTATTTCATTCATTGCTTTATATTAATGTTTTTTTTTTCCTTTTCCTTTTCCCCTGCTCTTCTTACTTTATTATTGTTAGCCAGAGGTGACTGTGAAACCAGTCAAGAATATCTGAAATAAACGTAATCAGTTTAACCCAGCTGCCCTCTTGTGTTTCTGATCATGTATATCCAAATCAGTTTATTAACAGCAATTATATTTTACAGGTCTGGAACAAAAGTAGTGATTTAAAGGACATGACCATATTAATTTTAAAAGCCTGTTCATGAGTTCATAAACTGAACCCTAATTCCGAGCTTCTTATATGGTTATAAAGTCAGGTCCATAAATATTTGGACAGCAGCGTGGTTTCATTTCACTGCGTTTGTTCCCCACCACAACAGATTTACAATGAAGCAAGCATGATGGGATTTAAAGTGTAGATCACCATCTTTAATTCAAGAAGTTTAGTGATTAAGTTCTGGAACACACGAACATTAAAGTTTCCTCCCTTGGGATGCTTGGCCAGGCCTTTGACTGCAACCACCTTCAGTTTTGCTCCACTGGGTTGAGGGCAGATGACTGACTCCATGATGGAACATTTCATTTATTTGCCTTGGGTTGCTTGTGCTGTAGGTTATGTGTCACTATTCATCGGCGCTGTGAAGCACCGCCTATCAGTTTTGCAGCGTTTAATTGAATCGGAGCTGAAAGTAGAGCTCTATACATTTCAGAATTCAAAGAAACTTTGAATCAACAGATTCCTTGATGTAGTGGTTTAACTCTGTCTATAGGCAAAAGGTGAGCCAATGAAATATTAGTCTTATTAATTTTTTTTCTCAAAAAAAAAAAAGCAGGCAACAAAAAGTCCCGGTTTGACTTGAACACTCCAAGTACGCTAGGTGCATTCAAGTCAAACCGGGACTTTTTGTTTTTTAATTATTTATGTTACATTGCTAAACAGAACATAAGTGGCTGAGCACGTACATTGCTTATTGTTGAGAGAATTAAATGGGATCACTACGGCTCACTAGATGATTTTTGTCTCCGCGTCATTCAGCACGAACCCAACCACATTCTCTTTCTGTTTACTGCGAACATGTAGTGAAGCTCTTGACCTGTATCTGCATGATTTTATGTACAGTGTTGTGCTGCTGCCACTTGACTGGCTGCGTACGTGTTCCAATTAAAGTGACCAGCGAGTGGAGCCTTGCTTTTCGGTTTTAAATAAATAGATCAGTATTTTTAGGTACAAACGGACAGAGGTACATCATGCCATATGATCAAATAATGATGTGGGTGAATCAAAGAAACCTAAAGTTGAGCTGTGTCCATTGGCGTTTATGTATTCAAGGTTTCCATTTCAGGGAACTCTGAAAACCAAAATAATAATAATAAAAACAACAATAACCTGCCACTAGATGGCGGAAGTGCCACAGAACAGGTTTAAGGGGTAATCTATGGAGCTGCAGCAGATGATTGCACAGAAATAACCCCCTCTCACTGTGGGCCAAAAGTAACCTGGTCTAATATGTGCATTAGAATTTGATAATAATAACAACAACAACAACAGACACAAGTGGTATAGCATATCTTTATAGAAAAAATAAGTTCTTATTTCAAGGGAAAAAAAGATTTTTTTGCTTAATTTTCCTTGTTTTGAATTTTTTTTTTCTATTCTTTTTTTAAACATCTCTACATTTACGTGGTAAATATTAAACAACTTGGCTAAAGCCACATTTGTTCAGTCTTTTAGTCTCCACAAAGGATCAGAAGGAAAGCCACATGATGAAACAGTCCACTGCTGCTTATTTGATGTCACAGAAGAAGGCAGTGAGTGAGGAACCGATACGGACATGCTGATGGCAGGCGAATGACAGCACATTAGCTCCATAACAATGTGGAACAGCTTGATTGTGCTGGGGATCGGCCAGGCATGTGAAGCAAACCAGTGTCCCTGTTCTGTCCGACTGCTCAGGAAGAAGCAGCGTGTAGACAACCGTCCGGACCGGGTTCCCGAACAGGGTCGAATCCAGCATGCTCTAAATGCACCTCCAGCGTCGCAGCGACACCACCAGTCCACGTTTGCCTTACTGGTTTAAAACTAAAGGCACTGCACTTAACGATCTCCATCGCTTCACAGAGTCCAGCGCTTAGCTGAACACACAGTGGAGATTCTTCACTATACAAAGTTTATAAATCAAACAAGACAGTCCAAACGTTTAGCATTAGATGCAATCAATCATTGTTTTTTTCCCTCTCTGATATGTGACTGGTCATTCCCCAATAGTCCCACAGTGCTGTATTAGATCAAAAGATTCAGCACTCATGTCAGCCATCTTATCCCACCTCCATTTCCCTTCCAACACAAAAAACTATCAATCAACAATGATGATCACTGGCTATGTTTAAACAGGTGCTCATGTTTGATAATTTTGTAATTCACAAGTATAAGGATGTACTATAAAAATCTGTTCTGATCAATATTTTGTCCAATTGCAAATAACCAATCATATGAGAGAGAGAGAAAAAAGGGAGGGGGCTAGGGGAAGAGAGAAAAAAAAAAAGAATATTACACCGCATCTGAACATAGCCATAGTGACATAGTAATGCAATATGTTTAAAAATAAATAAAACGACATTGGTGCCCATCTTTCTTTGCCACATGTACCCTACACAAGCAACACTTCTGCACCAATACAATACTATCATGGCTTTAACTAGTAACGCTTGGCCTTTTCCACAACCAAAACTTTTGCAGTAAGTATGGCATCTGTTTGGTGCCAGTGAACGGAGGCCTCACTGGGACGTTTGTTCCAATAACTATAACAGCTGCTCAGAGGCAATGCAGGTCACTTTATGCAGTTCTGTGCAAAATAGTCCAGTGCAAGGAAACAAGTTGTGCAGGTCAGTTACAGGAAGCATCACAGCAGGCCTGATTTTTGACCTTCTTCGCATTATAAAGTATCACAGATGACAAAGGATCACCGAAATCTTTTATGCAGATAAATCAACGAGAGAGGAAAAAAAAACAAGAAAAAAAAAAGTTGTCCTTCATTTGACTAGAGAACCAACATTGAAAATAAAATTTTGGGTGGAGTGTAGGCTACAACATGAGCTCAGTTATGCAGTAAAATTCCTAAAACAATTACGCCAATTGGTTTAAAAGTGCTGCTAGACTCTTACAAACCACAAACGTGTGTCTGATATCTGTCCCCTTCACACCGACACCGGATAAACCAGCAGCACAACTGGCATTTTAACCCGAGTCAACCGAAGCACGACCTATTTTCATTAATCAGTCAAATGTTGTAAATGTTTGTGCCCAAGTACATTTACTCAAATCTTAAAAGTGCCATTAAAACAAAGTTATAGCCATGAAACTAATTTTTTCCTATATCATCTGGTGTTTTGTTCTAAGCTTAAACTTAAATGAAAGATTCAAAAAAGAAAAAATGTTGAACTTCATCAACATTCGTCTGTTCGTCTCAGCCTCAGTAAACACTGCCTTCGATTTTAGGAGAAGTTGAGTCATCTGCCTTTTTTTTCTTTTTTTTTTTTCTTTCTTGTTGCACCGTTCAATACTCTATTGAAACTGACAGGTTCTTTCTCCTTTCCTCGGTAAACAGAGGAGCAACAGGCAAAGCAACAAAACAATTAAAACAATCTCAACAACACAAAGAACAGAATAAAGATAATTGCACATGAACAATCTAGAAAAAAAAATAATATTCAAACTGAAGAGTAGAAAACACACACACACGTACATAGAAAGTAATGAAGGGAACAACATGCAAAAAAAAAAAAAAAAGGTGAGACAGGAAGAAAAAGATTGTTTCTGTCTTCAAGGATCACCTCGAAGACACTTCACAGCAGTACCTTTTGTTTAAGAAAAAAAAAACAAGATATGGAGAAGAAATATTGCTCTTCACAAGTCCTCTCCACCTTTTTTATCGCCTATTTCCTTTCCCCCCGTTGTCCCTCGTCAGTTTTGTTTTTTTTTTGTGTTTTTTTTGTACCATAAGTGACTGTGCAACTCGTCCCCCCCTCCCCCTGCGTGTGCCTCGGTGTCTTAGGCGATCATGTACTGAGTGATTGCTCGGAGTGCGTAGAGCAGCTCAGCCTGCAGCCGTGCCTCCATCACCAGCAGGTTCACGTGTACCTGTGCAAAACAAAGCCACTGCATTAGTAATGTTTATTCTTTTTATATCAACTTTAGATACGTTGCCATTAGGGCTGCAACAACTAATCGATAAAATCCATAATTATCGATAATGAAACTCGTTGTCAACGAATGCCGTTATCGATTAGTTGGGCTGCTCACGTTACTGAGGAGCGCGACCACAAGATGCACAAAT
>JAOVVA010000037.1:18327468-18351977 GCA_028565275.1 Leiocassis micropogon | reverse complement strand
ATATAATTTCATATAACTGCATATCCCAAAGTGTTGTATTATTCCTTTATGACAACAATTAGCCAGTTATTATTATTATTATTATTATTATTATTATTATTATTTTATTTATTTATTTATTTATTTATTTTACAGAACATCATGTTTGATTTATGGGCAAGTTTAGATATACAGTGGTGTTCAAAAGTCTTGAGCCACCCCTTATTTTTTCATATTTTGCTTCCAAAGAGCCAGACTTCCTTGTATTTTTACGTACTCTTGAGAAATAGTTCTCCAGGATTCCTGAAAGATTTTTCTGACTCTCATTTTCAGTCTAGTCCCTGTACCTGACAAGTTTCAAAGGAATGTTTTTGTACGGTAAGTTACACAGTGACCTATGAATGATCAGGTCGGTGATTAATATACTAGTGATGCTGAATGCTGAGTGGTTGGAACAGATGAGAGAGGAAATGAGGTTGCTGCTGAGGTTGTTAACAACCAATTTTTTTTATTTTTTCTTTCCTGTTGAAACAAATTCATTTGTTCTAATTTCTTTAATTTAATCGACATAATAAAATAAAATTTTAATTTAATTAATAATAAAAAATAATTTAATTTAATTTAATTTAATAAGAAGAAGTAAGGGGTGGCTCAAGTCTTTTTTTCACAGTACTGCCTAAAGGCTATACAACAGCTGCTGATTGTGTTATTTATTATGATTGTTATTATTATTAATACTGTTATTGAAAGTATACTGTTTTACTTTTTGTTGTCAGCTTGTTCTTTGATGTTTATAGAAATTGGTGAGGAAAAAACAATCAAAGAAGATTATACTGTATGTTATATGACATTCATTAAGGAAAGAAAGTGAGTATGATAATATTTTTGTATACAGTAAAGGACTTAGTTATGCTGGTCATTTTCAGAAATCAAACTAAAAAATCAGCTTCCTTATTTTGACATATTTCCCTATTTAATGCCCAAATAGAAGACTTGACAACACCATGTATTATGGTCATTATGGAATAGATTTTGCAATGGTGTCTTTTTTTGAATTTTCACTTCCTTCATGAAAAAAAGTTGTTGTTGCATTCTAACCACTTTACCACCCGGTCAGTGTAAGTGCTACCTCAGCTTACTGCTGATATCTAACTGGGCATGTCAGTCACCACTTACTCCTTTACACTTTTCAGACTTCTACATTTCATAAAACCAAACAACTTGTTTTGAAAGATCAGAGGGAAAAAATTGTTCTACACGATCACCACACTCACAAAAGACAAAGATGTTTGCTGACATTTCACTCACTGCTGCACAGCTGCATTCCACCCACATTTTGCAGAAATATGTCTGGAGCAGCAAAAATGCTCCCACACTCAGGACTGAGTTTTTACCGAAAATTACAACCACATTCATGACTGAAGGAAAGAAGACAGAAATATAAGATAAGGGATCAGTTGTGGGTTGAGATGTCTATAAGGCTCTTTATCTAAAAGGCTTTTGCCTTCCTGAGATGTTAAATCCACATCTACTCATTCAAGCTGGCAGAATTAAGCTTATATGGAAACGAGCATAAATGTTGGCACAACACCCTTGCCTACACCTTTCTAAATATAAATGTGCGCCTTGAGTGTTTCATCAATTTACTCCCAGCTTGAGTGAAAGCGTGGTAACAAACAGGTATTCATACAAACCAATCACAGCTGACTTTGATGACATCATCTATTATTAAATGTCAAAGCAGGTCCACTGGTGCTCAGAAGTAGAGTGAGATGGAGGATGGAGATAAAAGGCCTAAACGAAAAACAACTGGAAAAACAAATACTGCTCCTACACACCTTATAACTGGCACACCTCAAATACATAGACATCATATCAAGACACACTACCAGTCAAAAGTCTGGACACACCTTCTAAATCCATGGTCTTTCCTGATTTTCATTTTGATCTACATTATAAAACGATGCTGAAGCCATCCAATATATGCAATAATCTCCTTTAAACATTTGATATAGAGATCTGTCTGCTACTTATGCTCTGTAAAGCCTTCATAACGGCTCTAATCTGGGGTGCTGTTAATTGCTGATTTTAAAGGCTGGTAACTCTAAATGGCCTTTTCCTCTGCAAGCAGAGGTCACTGGGACTTGTTTTCCTGGAATGGTCTTCTTGAGAGCCAGTTTTATGATGGTGCTTGACGGGTTTTGCAAATGCACTTTACAATACTGTTCTTGCAAGAACCTTTCCAGAACAGCTGACGTTCGTGCCTTAATATAACAACTGACAACTTTCACTGTTGTTGTCATTTTAATTACCTAATGCTATACTGTATGTGTTATTTTACAGTTAAAAAAATCCAGTATTGTTCTAAAATGTAGAAAAATAAATCCAAACTTGTGTCCAAACTTTTGACTGGTACTGTACATAAAATGGAGTCACTGACAAACACATAATAGAGCGATTCCAACATTATGGATATGACATTTGGGCTCACTAATGAACATAAAAGTCTCGGAGCATGGACAAGCCTCAGAAGTCATTAATCATGTACACCTTGAAATTATCTTGCAACTTTATCAACTTTATGGATGTGATATCAAAAGAACAACCTTTTATAAGAAAATACATGTTTTCCGAAAACTCTGTGAACTTCTGTGAACTGCAGAAATCATTACACGTCAACTATGAAAGAGACTTAAAGAAAGACAAAAAAAAAAAGTGTAGATTTGAAAATTTCATTTTTGCAATAAATAATTTTGGATAAATTGGCATTTTTTAATGTGATTTGTGTGAACCGTGAATAAACTACATAAAGAATTCAATGGAGCAGTGAATTTTAACATAAAACATTTAAAATACTAATTATGAAAAAAAACTATTAAACTATTAAACCATTTCCTCTGTCTTTCATTAGTTTTTATCATTTTGTGCATCTTTGTGTGCTCTGCATTGGACTGTACTGTTTAATTGCTGTTAGTAAATATGAACACGTAACATCTTTAGTGTATCGGTATGATGTGGTCAATAACCTTAATTAGTATGGAAAGCAATTTAGATGTCAATTAACATCATTAAAAAATTACTTTATTTAAAGGTTAATTCCACTTGATCTTGGTCACCAGATATAAAACATCCATGTGATGTTAAATGTAAAAATATATGTAATAACACTTTGTTGTTCACTTTCTCTATGACCTCAAACCTTCATCACCTCAAAACTCAAAGCCATTCTGGATCGAAGGAGTGCCAGCAAACCGTTCATTTTTAATTTTTATATGTATTTATTTTTACAATATATTGTGAACTATCATGATAAGCACAATGCTATATTCTCATATGTTGAAGATGTTGTGTGTCATCATGCCTTAACCTACAGAACTCAATACTCAAGCTGTAACACAAGCTTATACATTATTTATTCATATAAAAAGCAAAAGTATTTAAAAGTAATTTATACATTTTTATATGCAGTGTATACAGTGCTTCACAAAAGTATTCACAGCACATATATTTTTTCATATTTTTTATGAAGCTTGAAAGCCGACAAACATACATGAATATGAGCTTTGTATGTTTGAATATGTATAGATACTGTATGTCACAAAATGTATAACATAAAACACATATGGCATGAATTATAGACAAGTTACATGTCATAGTTTTTCTGTGGTGTGTACATTTCCATTTATTTTAATTTTAAACTTGCTAGGGGTAAGATTTAGACTTAAAAACTACAAACCACCTTAAAATTTAAATCTTAGAAATACAAATGATATGTAAATTAGGTCAAAATTGTCTGTTTCGGTATTCCAGAGGAAAGTGGTCAAACCTTGCATTTAGCCAGGCTCTTTGCCATGATTATGAGGTGAATTGAGGAGAAGTTAGAGGAGTTGATTGTAGTAAAAAAGTGCCACTGAAGCTTTTATGTTTTTCTTAAAGCTAGGTTTTATTAATGAAAACACTTGGTACTGCTAGTTACTGCTACTAGCTAGTTAAGCTAGTTAGGCTTGAATGCCCAAGTTGTCCAAGTAAGATTTTACCTTTATAATATTATAATTATAATGTATTTTATAATTTGGTTAATAAATTTTAATTATAATGTTCTTATAATGTAACACTCTATACAGTCTTTGATGTGTCAGGCCTGGAGTGACACACTAGCCTATTGATATTTGTGTTTGGCCTTCATATTCACTTTATATAAATTTTGAGAATGGTCAGATATAAACTGATGTGTTTTAAATAAGGTACAAAGCTAAACTCTGCAGTAATGCATGCCGTGAATGAAGTTAGGTTGCTAAGAGTCGGCAGCAAACAAACATCAGCTTCCAAGAATACTAGAAAAATAGTCATAACAGGCAAATACTAAACATCAAGTGCTTAATGTCACTGTAAAACGTATCTGAAAAGAACTTAAAAGCTTTTGAGCCACTTACTGTACCCCACTTAAATTCATCCAACTTCGTTTCTATTCAAGTGGCAACATCAAATTCTGAAAAATGAGTTTAAAGCAGAAGTGCAAAATGTGCAAAAGAGCTCCAAAAGTGAGTCATACCCTATAGACACCCGGGTTAAAATGTCAAACTTCAAAACAGATCTAAACACATTTGCAGCCCAGTACTGCAATAACAACAACAACAGCAACATAAGCCATAATTTTATCAATCAATCAATCAAACTTTATTTATAAAGCACTTTAAAAAAAAAACAAGGTCGGCCAAAGTGCTGTACACCGCCTAACAAGAATAGGTTACATCACAAATGAAATAAGTGTCAGTTTAATAAAACACAGGAATATCAGTCAACAAATCAAACTGAGTTGAAAGCAAGCGTAAAAAGATGTGTTTTAAGTGATGACTTAAAAACCATAAAAGATTCAATCTGTCTAAGATGCAACGGCAGATCATTTATCTATGTATTTATGTATGCATTATGGGCATGGTTTGAATGACATGAAATACAGGTTTCAAACCGCTAGCTTTCTGCTATGCATCACAAAGCTAATCAGTTAACTGGAATCAATCAGTGAATTAGACATTTTGTTGTAATTTAACTTACCACAGGAAATGTAGGAGTTTACGTGGGATGTCATGTAGGATCATGATGATGAAGTTTAGTCAAATGCAAGTCAAATTGTGTTAGCACATACAGTAAATTAAGATTAGTCACCTTAGCATTTTAGCAAAACTAAAACTAATCTAGCTAGCATGTGGTAACTCAGGTAAGTAGGTGTTTTTCAACCAACAGGTAGGCTCCATTCGCTCGATCAATTTGCTCATTTATGGATTAACTGTGATTTAGGTGGAGTCAGCACCTTCCAAGATGGCGACCACAGCTTCCACAATTGAGCTTCAAAACCCCACTCTGGGTGACGTTACTTAGGGTTTGTACAGTTCTTTTTTTTATATAGCCTATTTTTTATCGATCCTTCCATTTTCAATCATTTGATTAGACATGCTCTGGATTGGTGAGTTTAAACTCTGGTTTTAACTGTCACCTAATTTACATACAATCTGTAAGTTTTCAGAAAAGAAATCATGAATGGAGATCACTTAAATAATTGTGAAGGTGCATGGTAAAAATGAACAGGAAAAAACATATCTATGTTTAATAAGAGCATACATGCACACACAGCTGTGTGGCCATAGGAAAATCACTCAGGAGGGAGTGTTATGATCTCGGGCAGAACCAGTCAAAAGTTTGTACACAAGTTTGGATTTATTTTCTACATTTTAGAACAATACTGGAGATTTTGAACTATGAAATAATACTTGTGGCATTAAATAATTAAGTAACAACAATAACTAGTTATATTTTAAGACATAAAGGTCAGCTGTTCTGGAATAGTTCTCGCAAGAACAGTACAGTATTGTCAAGTGCATTTGCAAAAACCATCAAGCAACATGATGAAACTGGCTCTCATGAAAACCATACCAGGAAATCAGAACCAAAACGTACCTCTACTGCACAGAAGTTCATTTAGAGTTACCAGCCTCAAAAATCACCAATTTACAGCACTTCAGATTAGAGCCGTTATGAAGGCTTTACAGAGCATAAGTAGTAGACACATCTCAATATCAAGGTGATTACCTCATATTTTGGATGGCTTCAGTATTGTTTTACAGTGTAGAGAGAAATAAAAATCAGGAAAGTCCAAGGAATTAGAAGGTGTGTCCAAACTTTTGACTGTTAGTGTAGTGTTAGTTGGGTTTACATAAGTATTGGCCCCTTTTTATGTTTGAAACTGCGATTTTAGTTAGGTGCAACTACTTACTATTAAATTTAAACATCAATTTGAACAATTAATTTGAATTACTGTGCAGCATGAATTCTGATAAAAAAAAAAGAATAGAGAGAATAAATTATCTGCGTCCTTTCTACAAAAAAAAAAGAAACCTTTAGATGGGAATTTTGGTAAAATAAGATAGATGAAATAAGCTCTTTTCTAGAAGGAGACTGGAGGTAGTAAAAAATATGACCACAGAGACAAGAAATCTCATCTGTTTGTGGGATTACGAGGTCTGACAGGCTGTTTCTGAGCCACAATCCGTACTGATGTTTTACGGCTCGCCACAAAATGAAGGTTCTTACGACGAGTCTGCTCTAGACTGACCAACTGATTCTGGAGCACTCCTGAAAATAGAACAAACCTAATCAAATCTCAAACATAATACAAATATTAGTAATCCTTAGAAGAACAAGAGGGTCCTTTACACACTATGATGCAATAGTGCTTGGGCCCTAAATATCCAAGCACCTGCCACTTTATTAGAATCACTTGCACACCTGCTTATTCATGCAATTATCTAGTCGACCAATCATGTAGCAAAAGTGCAATACATAATATCATAAGGATAGCAGTGCCTCAGTTAGTGTTAACGTCTAAAATTTATGCATGAAATATGTTATTTCAGTGACTTCAACCATCGCATGGATGCAGATAGAAAATATTAATCTTCTGGGATCTTAATTTGCAATAGTATATTTTGTACAGAATAATGCAAATAATAACAATAACAATCAAATCCAGTTTTGCATGTGAAAACATCTTGTTGATATGAGAGGTCAAAAGAGAATGTCAGACGAATGCAAGCTGATGAAATGACTAAAAAAATCTCATACTCTACATCAGTGGTGAGCTGGAAAACATACCTTAAAGAGGATGTGCTATAACAGAACCCAACCTGCATTGGTGTAAAATTTTAGGCAGGTGCTGGTGATGTCCATATATTCTTGACACACATTTGAATGCCACAGACTACTGTTTACGAGTATCATTGCTTTCCACATGCGTTACTCAACCTCAGTTAACCGTCTTATAGTGAGTAATTCCCTGATAATGGTCTATGACACAAAGTACAAGTGATCGCAAATGATTTCTATGAATATAGAAAGAGTTTGGTGTTCTTCAATTGCCTCCATAGTCACAAGATCAGCCCTGTGATGCTATTCAAAGCATAAAACTACAGCTGGTAAAATCTGCAGCACTTATGCAATTTGTGGAATCCATGCCACAAATATTCAAGGCTCCTACCCAGTATTAGCATGAGTTTCTAATAAAGGGGTCCTTTGAATGTAAATAATTTATTATTAATGCATCTGTGCAATCAATTATATGAATTGCATTTAACTCTCTACCCTGTAGAAGCATGTCAGGATTTTCCTTATGGGGGGTGATGGAGACATACGTTCCATCAGAACCACCTAAAGTAAAGAGGAGAAAATGGAAAAAACGAGGGGTCTTTTTTTTTTTTCATTTTAGCATAGTGAAAAATAATGAAAAAAAAATGTAATGAAAAGCTTTATCTGATTCAAAACATAGTCTTTAAAAAATAGGAACTTACGATTGATGGTGCATACTATGTAAGTGTTGCGAGGGGTTAATATTTGGCTGGCATAATCCTGGAGGTGTCTGAACATGAACAGCAGTGTCCCCATTTCATCACACAGATCTACTAACTCTGAAACACACACATACACACACACACACACACAAACAGGTGATTATACTGGAACCCATTTTAGGAATATTGTATCAAGGTGTCTCTTCGCACCTTTCATTAGGCAGAGTGTGAAACAAATAACATTAATGACACGAGTGCTACATTAATGCTGGATGAGCCACAGGTGTAAGTAGACACCAGCAGGTATGAGTAAACTGCAAGCTTGAAATATTTACATCAAGGTCAGCTGTGAAGATGAGACTCATTACACATTTCTTCACTTCAAGATCATTTACTTTTACCAAGAGTGATTTGTGGTCAGACATGTGTCGAGGAAATTTTGCTATTACAGTACAGATATTCCTGTCAGCACTGTATTTTCTTTTAATTATTCTGCTTGAAAATCCCGCTGAAAATGAAAGTGTATGTTTACGGTTGTAGGGGAAGATTTGCAAAAGTTGGTGTTAGGTGTAAAATCTCTTGTATATGTCTTGTCTATACAATTCTGAATATTTATTATTTTCTAAACTATAAGGAACTGGATTATTGCTCACTACAAAACATGTGCACCCTCTCATTCCTGCTGTATTGTTCAAGTGTGTTACTTAAATGGGTTTTTTAAAGAATAGAGAAAAATCTCCAACAACATGTTTTGAATGTGTATACCTACCTGACTGAGGTAATCCTAGCTTGAATCTCAAATACTGCAGCAGACAAATGATGGAGCAACTTGTGTTGACCAAGAAGTCCTTGTTGTCTAAACACATATATTCAAATACATATTTGAATATTTTTCCATAAATATTTTTTTTTCATATTGCCTTAGTTTCAAGTACATTTCTACAGATGTCTACACAGATGACCTACCATCATGTTTTATGTAAGCAAACATCACAGTAATGTGCAGTAGCAGCCTGGCACACGATGCCTGCAGGTCAGCTTGTCTTTGTCGTGGACTGTAACAGTGACACTACAGGGCAAAGTGATGCCATTTAGCACGCGTGTCATCACAAAGCTACATTTAAAGGGCCTATGTTACTATTTTCAGGTATTTTCTATATAACTTTTCTCTAGGCAACACATCCTACATTTTAAATAGTAGTCCAAAGTGCTTTTTTACTTTCCTTGTAGAGATAATGTGTCTGGTCTGTTCCTCAAGCTAAACATAATTTTAAAAATCATTTTAAAATTTCTCAGAAAGTTCTAGTAATCAGGATACTCCATGTCTCTCCATGCCACTGACAATACTTTGGCTGCATTGCAAATCACAGGTATTTAAAGTATTAATGGACTCAATTGGGCAGCACAGTGGTGTAGTGGTTGGCACTGTCGCCTTGCACCTACAGGGTTAGACCTGCAGATTAGGCTAATTGGCATTCCCAAGTTGCCTGTAGTGTGTGTATGTGTGTGCCCTGAGATGGATTGGCCCCCTGTCCAGGGTTTACCCCATCCCGTGCCTTAAGTCTCTTGGGATAGGCTCCAGGCCACCTGCGACCTTGAATACAGGATAAAGCGATATAGACGATGAGTGAGTGAGTGAACTCATGCATTCAACTCATGGATGGAGATGAATACATCATTGTTCCTTTAGTTTGCAGAAATTTGAAGATGTTCTACATGATCTAAACTTATAAACAGAATAAAAATAGCTGTTATTTAAAGAAGAACAAGCAGGTAATCTGTAATATGGTGAAGGATGATGTAAGGCAGATAAAAAGGAAATAATCTCAGACACTAACTTGTTTCATAAATGTTTCACAAAAACTATGTGTAATGATAAGATTAAAAAAACAATAGAATGTCTTTGTAAGTGGTAAGCTTTTAAGCTTCCTTTTAAGCTGTGGTTTAAAAGGAATATGATGTTTTGGGAATAGCTGTTATAGGACAATAATCAACAATTAGAAGACGACATAAGAGTACACCACCAGCTGTTACAGTATAAACACTACAGAGACAGAAAAAGTAACCATATCAGAAGGGTCAAATTATCATCATACCTTAAGGTAAGAGAAAAATTAAAGCAATTGAAAAGGGTTGAAATTACTGGATCTGGGTTTAGAACTGTCTAATGCACTGTTAAAAGCTGAACCATAAACGTCACAAAAAAAATTGGCTACAAATAAAAAACTAATTTGAATAAAAATAGTGGAGATCACTTAAATGGTAGGTAATATTGGGTTATTTATTCAAAAAATAAACAATAGACAAAAAAAATAGACAATGAAACAATCATTATTTGAAAAAAAAAAATTGTATTTAAAGAAAATGTGGCAAATCATCCTTTTACTTTGTAAACATTTGTCTTTTTTAAAGCAGTTTGAATGCTGATAATGTTATTAAGCTTGGTGTTGCTGGAGTATGCAGATTCAATTTTGCATGAAGAAATTTCAAAAGGTCGTGTCAATGGCATGCTGAGCAAAATATTACACTTCTTTACGTACAAACACACATATACAGTACAGGGATACCTTTTTACAACTTTGTGATTTCTAATTATTTTAAGCATTATGCATTTGATGCACACTACGGCAGCATGGTAGTCCTGGGTTTGATTCCTGCGTCAGGTCTATGCTCATGGAGTTTTCATGTTGTCCCTGTGCTTGGTGGGTTTCCTCCAGGTTCTCCGGTTTCCTCCCATAGTCCAAAAACATGCAGATTAGGCTAATTAGCATTTCTAAATTGCTTGTAGTCTGTGTGTGTGTGTGTGTGTGTGTGTGTGTGTGTGAGAGTGTTGGCCGGAATTCCTACCACAGTCATACAAATAAGAATGAATAAAATGATCACCATTGGTCTTCACAGTCCCTAGTTGTACTAGGTTCCCAGATGGATGGATGAACATTATGTCCTAGTGGGTTAATGCAGTGTTTTCTCCAAACAGTGAACACTGAAAGAATTAGCCAAAGACTTATCTATTTTCATACAATCCTACTGTATGTATTTAACATATTAGTCAAGCCTCCTTCCATAAAAATCCAATCAGAAAAAAATCTGCATCAGAGCGATAGCAAAAACATTGGGAGTGGACAATACAACGGTTGAAAACGTTCTTAAAAAGAAGGAATTAACTGGCAAACTCAGCAACAGCAAAAGGCCTGGAAGACCACAGAGGACAACTGGATGTCTGGATGACCCCAGAATTCTGTCCATTCTGATGAAGAAGAACCCTTTCACAAAATCTAGCCGAGACAAGAATACCCTGGAGGAGGTTGTGTCATTGTCAAAGTATAGAATCAAGAGGCGGCTTTATGAAGTAAATACAGATGCTTCACTACAAGGTGCAAATCATTGGTAACGATCAAGAACAGAAATGCCAGATTAGACTTTACTAGAAAGCTGCCTTATTCTTTGAAATGAAAAAAACTAAATTAGCTTTGACCAGAATAATGGGGAGAGAAAAGTATGTAGAAAAAGGAACAACTCATGATCCAAAGCTCATGATCCCTTATCTGTCAAACATGGTGGACACAGTATTATGGCATGAGCGTATATGGCTGCTAACAGAACCAGGTCACTGATGTTTATTGATGACCTGACCACTTGGTCATATCCATGGGTTCCAGACTGCAAAGGATTTTCCTTTCCTTTCATCCAAGTATTAAAGGCAGTCCTTATGGTTGTAACTATGTTAGTTTGGTTCATGATTTTTGAACCCCCCCTCACTTGGACAGATTTCAGCTCTGCATTCAACACTATCACCACCCAACACCTGATTGGGAAGCTGAGCCTGTTGGGCCTGAACACCTCCATCTGTAACTGGATCCTGGACTTTCTGACCGGAAGGCCTCAGTCAGCACGGATCAGGAACTCCACCTTCAGCTCCACCACACTAAGTACTGGGATCCCCAGGGCTGTGTGCTCAGTCCCCTGCTGTTCACACTGCTGACTCACAACTGTGTAGTGACACACAGTTCCAACCACATCATCAAATTCGATGGTGACACCACCGTGGTGGGTCTCATCAGCAAGAACGACGAGTCAGCATACAGAGAGGAAGTAAAGAGGCTAACGGACTGGTGTAAAGACATCAACATTGATAGGACAAAAGAGATGGTTGTTAACTTTAGGAGGACACAGAGCGACTACTCTCCGCTAAGTATCACTGGCTCCTCTGTGGAGATCGTCAACAGCACCAAATTCCTGGGTGTCCACCTGGAAGAGAACCTCACCTGGTCCCTCAACACCACCTCCTTGCACAAAAAAGCCTAACAGCGTCTTTTCTTCCTGAGAAGCCAGCTTCCACCACCGATCCTTACCACCTTCTGTAGTGGGACTATCGAGAGCATCCTGAGGAGCTGCATCACTGTCTGGTTTGGGAATTGTGCCATCGTGGGCTGCAAGACCCTACAGCGGATAGTGAGGACTGCAGAGAAGATCATCGGGGACTCTGTGCCCTCTATCCCTGCTGCATCCGCAAAAAGCCAAAAGCATTGTGGCTGATTGGACACACCCATCACACTCACTCTTGCCATCTGGAAAAAGGTACAGATGTATTCGGGCACCCACATCCAGACTGTGCAACAGCTTCTTTCCACAAGCCATCCATCTCCTCAACAAAAAGGCACTGGACTGATATACACACACACGCACAATACCTCAAAACATTGAGACTGGACTGATAAATCAACACACGTGCAACACACTGATCAGCAACCAATAGCTAATGTACACACCAACCTGTAAATGCTCTTTTGCATAATATTCATTGCTTGTTCATTTGCACAAACTATTTTTATCTTTGCTGCTACTTATAAGGAACGTTTACTGCTTACTGTTTCTCCTTCCATTACCTCAACTCATTGCCTCATTACCACAAAGTATTGAAATGTCATGTTGTCACTTTGTTGCTCGTTTGCACATTTGCACATGCAATTCATGTTGTCTCTTTTGTATAAAACTTAGATAGTTTTTCTGTTAACTTAAAATGTCTATCTGTCCCGTCCCGTAGGTTTTTAAGTTAGCTAATTAGTTTTTTGTTAATTTATGTTGTTAATTTATGTTGTATGTAGCACCTGGTCCTGGAGGAGCGTTGTTTCGTTTCATTGTGTACTGAACTGTATATGGTTAAAATGACAATAAAAGCCTACTTGAACCTAAACTTTTGTCAACCCCTTTGAATTAAAGCAGAAAGTCTTGACTTCACTCACATACTGAATGTTTCATTTATTTCAAATTATATGGTGGTGTACAAAGGCCAACTGCCAAAAAAAGTATCTTTGTTCCAAAATTTATGGACGATGTATGTGACTGTGTGTAGACAGATAAAATAGAGGCGGAATGGTGGCTTAGTGGTTAGCACTAAAGTTAGGTCTTCCAAAGATACCGTCTCCTTGCATCTCCAGGTTCTGGGTTTCGGTCCCTGCCTCGGGTCTGTGTCCATGGAGTTTGCATGTTCTTTCCGTGCTTAGCGGGTTTCCTCCCACAGTCCAAAGACATGCAGATTATGCTAATTGATGTTCCAAATTCCCTGTGGTATGTGTATGTGTGCCCTGCGATGAACTGGCACCCTGTCCAGGGTGTACCCTGCCACGTGCCCTAAGTCTCCCTGTATACAGGATAAAGCAGTATAAATGAGGATGAGATGTGATCTATAGATTTATAGAGTAACATGTAAACAGTAACAGCGTTGATTATTACTTATATATGTGTATGTATGTATGTGAAAGAACTGAAAAAGGGATTAAAATGTCCAAAACTGCAAAAAGACCCACTACTTTAGCTTGAATGGTCCAGTCCAGCCCTCCACACGATATCGAGTCACCATGCTGTGTTGAATCCAGTGCATAAACACATGATAAAATTAAAGTCAGGGTGCCAGAAAAGAAAATTTAGGATAAATAAAGTGGAAGGAGAAAAGAGAGGGCGACAATAGCTCTCTCAGTTTTTCACAGCTAAAAAACATTCTTTTTATTTGTTAGTGTTTCCATCTTCATGCGATTTTTTTAATTTTAAGTTCGTAATTAATGTTAATGTTACTGTAAAGTCAAGTTTGCTAACCTGATATAGTAAACCCACTTTATAATAAACTGTAAACCCAGACCTATGAGTATTCAATTATAAAAGGAGTTTGCTACTTTGTTTTAAATGTATCCTGAAGTTTGAAAATGCTTACGTAATTCATGCTCGCTATATAAATGAGCTCTAATTCCCTACATACTTTCATATTACTGACACTTATTGATGAACACTGTTTTGATTGAATTAAGCATATTTTTATAGCTCAAACATTAGGGTATACACCAATCACCTACAACATTAACATCACCACCAGACAAATTGAATAGCACTTATTATCAGTAATATACCAGTAAACTAGTGACAGGGTCACGGCCACCCAATGCTCTTCTCTGACCTAATTACACAGAAAAGCCAATGTAGAACAAATTGTTGAAAAAAGTTAATTCTGGCCACAATAGAAAGGCACCTGAAAACCCAGTGCACCACAGCTTTCTAAATATGGGGTTTAACTGGCAAAGAGTTCAAGATCCAGTCCCCAATTTCCCCAGATCTCAATCTGACCGGGCATCCATGGAATGCGCTGGACAAACGAGCCTGATCCATTGGGGCCCTTATTTGAAACCCAAGTAGCACTGCAGCACTGATGTCCCCCAGGAGTCTTGGTGTCATACCCCAAGGGAGCACAGCTGCCTCAGTGGAACAATAGGCTTAAAAAAATGGCCTTAATTTTTTGCATGTCTCTAACATCGTCCTTGTTAAAAAAAAAAATAACAGTGTTGATTTGCTCATCCTCTTTATCACTACTAAATAAAACACCAATATTCTTCATACATGTTTATCAAACATGTTTTTTGCCAGTACTCCTAAGTTAGTTAATAAAATATTAGCCTACTTTGACTAAAAGAAATGATATGATTTGTTTTCATTTAATTGAAGGAAAAAAAATAATTCTCCATCTGGTTAAATAACTCTTTTGTGGGCGCCCCCCACCCACAGACGTTATGGAAGACCTCCTTCACCCTACACAAGTAAACCGCACTATTTTCACTTTCTGTGTACAGTACATAGCAGTTTCCTGGAGGGCTAGCTTAGTTTAAAGCTAGATACAGTTGGTCGACTTGAAACATACATTATAGGTGCATAAATACATTATATGAAATGTACACTATATATAGGTTTATTTAGCATACACACTTTAGATGCAAGGGATTGAAAATTTAGTTACTTTTACTTTAGATCAATAGTACTTGCTGTGCATTTGGCATTTATCCTGATTACTAGAACTTTCTGAGAAATTTTTAAATGATTTTTTAAATTATGTTTAGCTTGAGGAACAGACCAGACACATTATCTCTACAAGGAAAGTAAGTAATGCCTTTTAGGCTGTCACCAGGTTAGATTAGGAATAGATTGTCAGCAATTTAGGTCTGATCTAAAACTATAAGCTATGTTGCATAAAATAAAAGCATCACCTTCCTGCGTGGGATGTTATCTATTCTCCTTAAAAGGATAGATTTGATCTGAATAGTAATCCAATTAGCAATAAAGCCCGCACTGTTGTAAAAGCACCACTTGAGCATCCAAATTAAAATATAATAATTAGAATAATAATAAAATCAAGTACTCTTCAGTTATTTATTCAAAATCAAGTACCCATGACAACATCTGTTTAAAAATCAAGCCTTTCAAAGACTTCCAAGCAAAACCTAGTGCTAACAGGCATAAAGGTTTTTGCTACAGCACGCCTGCATCAAGGCTGAGGTTGTGTGTCACCATCACAAACATGCTGAACAGAAAAGGAACTCATTGACTTGGAGTAATTAAAAACAACAAATGTGTACAGTCGGGTTTAAGAGGCAGGCTGCTTCATAGGAGCATCCGCAGTTTTAGTCTTTAAAGTGGGACTTGGTTCACATACAACACATGGAGACTCTGTGTAATCAGGCTCGAAAGCCTCCTTCAGCTCTCGGGAGATATAAACCCAGCTCTGAAAGAAAAAGGGTTGAAAATGGTGTGAGGGATTTAAATTTAGTTATTAAAGAATAATTAAGAATCATTAATAAAGAATCATTACAGAGATAGATACCTCAACATTGCCATTATATTTCTTAAATAAATCCTGTAGGCTCTTGCTTGGGTCAGGTACCACAGGAACGAAAACAACTTTAATCCTTCGAAAAACAAGGGCAAGACTTAAAAGAAAAAAAAACAAAACAACAGCAGCCAAAACATTAATACAGTAAATATTAATGTGTAAATCTGTGCATCTGCCTTACCGTTCACTATAGTACAACAGCAAAGAAAGGCTGACGAGGATAATGACTCCCAGAACAGACCCCAACACATGCCAGTACACCTGCGGCTGTGATGTATT
Organism: Leiocassis micropogon; assembly: GCA_028565275.1. NCBI lineage: Eukaryota > Metazoa > Chordata > Actinopteri > Siluriformes > Bagridae > Leiocassis > Leiocassis micropogon. Next base: position 18,335,729 of record JAOVVA010000037.1, on the reverse strand, counting down.
CGTTACATCTGGAAAAAAATATAGTTAATGCAAGTTTGTGGCCAGGATATTGACTAGATGAAAATGACAGTTTTTAGCATTGGCATAGTGAACATCTGCACACACTGGTAAGCTTGGGGTTATTCCACTGCACTGGATCACTCCAATCATTAGAAATATCAGAAGCACCACATCTCTCTGACATTCTGCTTTGTACTTTGAACGTATACACGACGCCACTGGAGACAAGAGACAAGCAGTATGAATTTGGGTCCTTTGGTTTAATGATCTGTTTAGGACAGAAAGACAGAAGTCATATTATTCATGGGAAAGAATGTGCCTGTGGAATGAAATAACATGGTTATTAAATACAGTAGGAAATTTCCATCTTTAAAGAAACGCAGCATCTACAGTATGTATTAACTTCCTGGGCTCACATCACAGTAATGAAAGTGACAAATTTTCATTTTATTAAAGCCTTTAGTTGTTTTTGTATTTATACTCCACTATGCATAACCTTTTGACTCATAGATATCCATCAGTCTATAAGTGATGGTGCAGGTAAATGAAATTTACTGACAATGATGGAGCCTGTAAGAATAGCATTACAGCCAGAGACTGGACATCTCTACATTAAGGCATTAAGGCTGCTTACCTTCCATGGGCCAGAGGCTTTCTGATAGCCTACCACATCCTCCACACATTTTTGGTTTGTGATATTATTCCTTTTCCAAGTCACACAGACTGCTTCGCCTTTATTCCTTGCGGACAGGTCATAGGGAGGGCTGAGCTTCACTGGAAACACAAACAGCACATGATGCATGAGCAATCTCTGCAGTCTTAGGTTGGTTATAATGTTTATTGTTTGTAAGCTGTATTTACAGTAATGCACAAAACATCATTCATCATGAGTTCTCAAAGCTTTTACACCCACTTCTACTTATGCTTTTACGATTAAAACAACTGGCTTATGTTCAAAAATTACTCGACAAACTTAATGTAGCTGTCTACATAGCAGGTGGCTTGTAATATGAACGTATCCTTTGAGTGTTCACTTTTTTTTAATGTTTGGCTAAACGTAAAATCCTACTGGTTTTGAATGCAGCATTTTGAGCATGTTTGGGGTAGATTTTAAGGGGTTAGTTATTTTTGATTAACATCTTTAAGCCATTCGACGCGGCGTTTCTTGTTTTCCAATCATATCGAGGTCAACTTTTTTTCTTTATAGCACTCAGGAGACCTGGCTGAACGTTTTGATGTTGCATGGAGATGAATGCAAAATTGAGGGATATACGGCCATCTAGTGCAACTCCAAAATACATGAATTTTGGGAAAACCATTGGTTCTTTTTCCTTAGAAAAGTATTAAACTTTTAACTTTTAATAAAAAAAGGGTGTAAAAAAAAAATATGTACAACCCGTATTTTTGTCCAGAGTTTTGGGGCTTGAAAAAAAAGTACCCCTACTAATAATAGCAGCTCCTACTAATAACTCTTGTTACTAATTTTTCTTTCACTGTAACAAAAGGGGAAAAAAGCAAACGGTGCTATGCTTGGGGATCATTAGGTCATCTGTGAAAAGCATAGGCTTGGAGTGTTTTAAAACAGTGGATTCTTTTTATCTAATCACAATTTAAAAATAATAATAATTTTATTAATATTTAGTATTAGCAGGTTTGTAATTTAGATAATTATTATCACATTATTCATATATCATATAATATATTATTTGAACTTGTTAATCTTTCCTTAATGTACAAGCTTAATGCAAATTTTTAACTCTGACATTCTCTTACCTCTTTGTTTTAGTGCTGCGTAATCTTTACAACTTGTCAAATTTCCTCCAATAGAGAGATTTGTGTAAAAATAATCAAACCGCTTTATCGGGAGCTTAGGAAACATCCTGCATCCTACATTCTGACCGTCCTCCTGGAGGTACTCTGTACACTCACGGAGTGATTCACCGAAAAACCTGAAGAGCGAGAAATGCATTAATGCACCTTCATCCACGTCAACAATAAACAGAAATACATCTATGAACAAAAATAGATAGAAGGCTTAGTTGCTGGAGAGAAAAGCATGCTGCACGGACTTACATACTGCTGAAGGTGTAGTTTATCTGCTGCATTTGTGGTTTGTTCCAGGTGCATTCAATATACTCCAGGTTGATGATCAAACAGCTGATGTTGAACCTCTCATCTGTAGTGACACACTGCCCATCTGAACATGGAATACAAGACGAGATCTTCAGAACACAGTGGAACAAGCCCATGAAATATTCTTATTTATTCATTTGGTTGAGGCAACATTTTCAGCAATCAACCAGAAACATCTGTAAGGTATTTGTAACAACTAAATGTGAAGTACAATACTAATACTGCATTGCACTCTATAGTCATTTATGTCATTTACTTCATGTCATTTTATTCCTTTTATACCACACAACCTGCATAAATAAATAAAATTACATATGGTGGAATTTTTGTGAAACAAGTCAGATCTTGATCCATCACCTACAACCTGCAACTACAGAAAATACATGGGGCGATCAAGTTAAACTGAGACTTAAAACACAGTATGGTGATGAGACTTAGTCGCAGTAACACATTTGAATCCTGCAAACATTTTAAATAAGGCTGTATGTCCGTGAATGATGATCCCAGCCAAAGTGACTCGGAGCCCATGGCATTCGTTATCATGAACATTTAGCAAGTGGAACGCCGGATCCTTGAAAATTGGCAGATAACTTGTTGCCAAATTGTGGAGCTGCATCTGTCTGTGGGAACTATACGCACAGTCATTCAGGAACACCACTTGCACATTAAAGAAACTCTGATGGGACCAGAGTGGGACCTAGTTTGAAGCCATTTCCACATGTTTTGGCCATTAAAGGAGTTCCTGGGAGGCCAGTGTTTCAGACGTAAAGCAGGCAATCCAATTATGGCTCGACATACCAAGAAAACTTTCTACCTTGATGGTATCCAAGCACTAGTGAAACGCTGGGGTAAGTGCATTAGTGTAGCAGGGGATTATAGAAAGAAATAATTTATTTATATTTATTATAATCGTTTTTCCTCACAAAACTGTTAATATTCTGAAAAGTCCTGGTTTGGCTTGAACACCCCGTTATTTATTCACCAATTAAATTTTTTCTTTTTTAATCAAATAAAACAAATATTTTGCTGGTCAAATTACCATAAAGCTTTCAGTTCTACAGACTTCGCCATGTTGGCAGACTTATAGCTTACAGAGCATCACGCATTTATATAAGAATAGGTCACACACTAGTATTTCGCTGGACCGCCTTTTGCTTTCATTACAGCAATGGCATTGTTTTGATAAGCTTACGTATTTATTTCCATCCAGAGTCGTATTAATTTCTCTCCAAGATCTAGTAGGATAGAAGAATCAGACTGCTGCTTAAAGCCTTCTTCTGCACTTCCCAAAGATTCTCAATGGGGATAAGATCTGGACTCTGTAGAGGTCAATCCATGTGTAAAAAAGATTTCTCTTGCTCCCTGTACCACTCTTTCACAATTTGAGTTTGATGAATTCTAGCATTGTCATCTTGGAATGAAAAAATGCATTGATGAAAAAATCTAGGCCCATATTCACAAAGCTTCTTAAGCCTAAAATTAGACACGTTTTTGCTTCTAGTGATTAAATTCTAAGAAAATTCTTAGAATTTTGACATTTTCTTAGAATTTCCCATTAAATTTAGGACTAAATCTTAGTAAAGATAAAAATTATTCACAAAACATCTTAGCCCTAAAAACAGTTCCTAAGGTAAAAATTGTTAAGAGTAGAGAGGAGGACTTTTAACAGGCTTGAGTTTCTATAGCAGAGGACAAAATGGCGGAAAGAAGAAATATTCTCCAAACACTAAAAGTAAACACTGCTCTTCTGTCCAATTTGTTTTTCTTGTTCTTTTACTCCCTACCATCTCTCTTGGATTGTTGGCTACATACCATCCAAAAGTGTAACTTAAATAGACTGTCCTGCAATCATGTAAATTGGTAAGCTGTACCATTTTGCTCCCATCAATCTAAAATGGATTACAAGCAATAAAATCAGTATGGTAAATAAATGTAAATATAGTAAATATAGTAACTACTGTGTGGAAATTGGTTGCTTCAAAATTAGACACGTTTTCAACATTTGGCTGTTTAATTATCTTTAAGATATTTAGCCTATAACAGAAACTTTGCATAAAGTACCCTGCATTTATGATAACGCAATCATGATAACACATGATACAAACATTATTATTTAACGGTATGTTCTATTATCATGTATTCTATTTTCACAAAGAGCACATTTCAAGACCTTTACAGAGATCAGAGATTATTTTTTATGAACCAATCACAGTCCTTGAATTGCTGCATCATCCCTAGCAACGGGGTCAACCATACCTTCTCACTAAGATAAAAGTTTTTGTACTTTCCTTACTCAGAGTTGCTCCGATAAGTTTCCTAAATCACTTTTAGTCTAGGACCCCCAGCTAGGACTTTTTAAGCTAAGATAGGAGCTCTGTGAGAGAATTCTATGAAGCTTTGTGAATACAGGCCCTGGTCATTTAGTATATTCAGGTTATCAGCTGATTTTTTTGGGCACATAACAAAGCTGAACCTAGACCTGACCAACTGAAGCAACCCCAGATCATAAAACTGTCCCCACAGGCTTATATGGTAGGAAATCTGCATGATGGACTTCATCCTTGTCTTTTTTAACCCTGATGCACCCATCACTCTGGAACAGGGTAAAGTCTTATTTACGTTTAGCCTCATGTATAAGGCTACACAGAGGTCCCAATGCCAAATTAAATCCAAGGGGCAAATTTTTATGGCCATGTAGATCATATACAACATAAGAAAGTGTTAAACAGCGTACTCCAATCTGGTTAAAAAGAAAAATGAGAGAGCCTGCATGACAAATCTTAATGTCAAAAGTGAGGCATGGGGAATCCCCTCAAACTTTCCAGACCCATTTTTTTAGTGAAGGTTAAATCTATACCAAAGGAAATTATATTCGATTTAGCTTGTTACATATTTTAAAATATATGTATTACAATTGTTCTTTATTCATACATACATTATTTACAATATTTAACACAATTCAGATTCATCCTTATTTTAGTTGATCAACTCAAAATGAATTAAATATTCACAAGTAATTGTGAAGGAGTATTTTAGACTTACTGTGTGAAAGTTGAGCTCTAGCTATCCAGCATGCCTGTAAAAATAATAATATCACGACCAGTGGTAAACAAGTCATGCTCTCATAGTAATGTTCTCAAAAGAGCGCTGTGCGATAGACACCGCTTGCGAAACACAGGATGTAGGCTAGGACATACATCCTCATTTTAAACTTCCTCCCACGCACTTACATGACATGTCTACGTCATGTTCATGCTGCTCAATGAGAGGAAAAGACGTCACTGGAAAGGACTTCATAGGAAAATATTTTATTAATCATTTAGAAAAGAAATATACATATACATAATGCTATACAGTTGTTATTGGATAACATTAATATTAAAATCTATTTTTAAAATATAAAGTTACAACAGAAATACCAATAACCATCTCTGATTAGTTAAATTACACCATGGTCCTTGGCCTATGAAAATCCTGTGTCATTCGACAGTCTGTTATTCCCCAAAAAAGCAGTTTGGTTGTGTGGTTTCTCTCCGTACTAATGTTCAACACACAACATGTAGCAATGGTCAAACAAATCCAACTGCTTTGTCCAAAAACTTGGCAAAGTTTTCAGGCTGACCACGCTGGAACGGCAGCAGTGTAGACAGGTCCATGTCACGCAGAGTCTCTGCAAGACTGCTAGAATTGGGGAGGGAAAAAAAGGGTTAAACACCTGATGACTCCTGACTATGCAAAAAATAGTAATTTATAATATTTTATAAACTGATGCGAGTATGTGATTTCCTATATTACCTGCACACAAGCAAAGAAGCTTTTGGCACTGATGATCAGATAACTGTACTGTATATATACTAGCTCACTCCACAAAAGCTTTTTTTTTATTTTCTTTTTTTAAGAAAAGTATGATTCTGCTGTGTGTGCTGCAAAGATAACTGAATAAGCAAATAATGAAAATGTGCTATGGCATGCTGGGACTCGGCTTCTTATGCTGATCAAAATGTGTTATTCATATCAAAAGGGTAATATTCTGGTTGTCCCTTAAAAAAAACTCAACCAACGATAAATAAAGAAGGCAAATTTAATGTCATTTTAAGTGCAGAGTTGGAGTGACACACCACATATAAATTCCACAGACATCAAATTAAACAAAATCTTGTAAAGCTTTGAGGTTCTGCTCCTTGTTTATGTGATTAAATCATGCAATTTCTTTAGATTTTCTGCAGGTTCATGCTGTGAAGTTTTCTTCATACCACCCCTACATTTATTCTACTGGACTTCAGATGACTGAAATGAATAAGAAGGTCTAAATGAAAGATTGAAATCATTGCATTGATCATGAAATCAGTATAAGACTTTTGCTTTGTAACACGGCACATTATCATTCTTTAAGTAGCCATTGGAAGACGGGTAAAGGGCGGTATAATGATGTGGGGAATGTTTCCTTGGCACATTTTTGGCCAGTTAATAATACAATGATGCAATGGCTACTTCCAGCATGATAATGTGCTGGTTATATGAAAGTCAGCAATACCTAATAAAATGGGCAATAAATAAAGATACGAAGAAATTCTAAAGAATAAAGAAGCATGGGTGTGTATATGCGTACAGATGAAATAAAAGCACATGACCCAAACCTGCAGGTGCAGTAGAGGAGGTGGCCGTCAGCCTGCAGTTGCTTGGCCAGCTCCAGCTGATGGTTGTCCATTAATTTATCGTTAATGATGACAAGAAGACGCTTTCCAGCTCCTAAAACCTCCAGACAACTCCCAGCACCTAGAAAGACAAATAAACCCAGTTAAAACCACAGAGCATATACAGAACAAACAGAAACTTAAGGGTGCATTCCAAAATGTTAAGCATACAAAAAAGCTTAATATGGTGATTAATGTATGAAAACGACAATGAAGAAACATCAAATCACCAGTATCATTTTTACAGTTTTTCTCGATTGCTAAAACACCATAATCAAACTTTTGAACTAAAATTTCAAAACCATAATACTATTTTTCAAAAAGCAAACCCATTCTCCTGAACTATAAACACTATTCCCCTGCTTTAACACGAGTCAGATTTGTTGAACTGTTACTGCAAAACTCTACACACAAATACATTTTTCAGTGCTTACACCATGTGGTCATTTAGAAAGCACTAGCAATCAATAATGTTAACTTAATTCATCACAGCTTGAGCTCCATTAGCACACAATTAACCAAGTGGAAACACTAGGAGTCAAAATTTATCACACACCAATCAGATACTTTGATGGATAGATAAAAGGGCCAAAGTCAGCTCATTCAGGTTTTAAACAATGGATCCAAAGAGATCGAGGAGGTTGAGGACGACGGCGACAAGGAAGGGGAAGAGCAAGGGCAAGGAGACAAGCGGTCTCTGATGAAATTCAAGCTGACCATGTCCTTGTCCATGGTATGACTATGAGGGAGGCTGGGCAACGAGTATAGCCAAATTTGAGTCACTTCACTGTTGCCTCCATCATCAGAACCTTTAGGGAGGAAAACAGGTAGGTGTTCTTGCATTAAGACTGCTCTGTACAGTAACTTTTGAGTTACTGAACTCAAGTTTCTTGAGTTTCAGTATGTTTCCATTTTTTTCCTGTAAAAAGGATGTGTGAAAGTTACAGTTATGCGTGCTTCTATTTTTTGTGGGACACAGAGACGACCAGCTGGTGGAGGCAGGTTAAGGCTTTTGTCGGAGGAGCAAGAGAGGCAGCTTGTAAACATGGTAATTGCCAATAATGTAATCCGCCTGCGAGAGATTCAAAGGAGAGTGATTGAGGAGGATCATGATTTTCAAGGGAAAATTGCCATCAGCCTTAACACAACTGACCGCATCCTCCGAAAGAACCAATTCCGGATGAAACAGGCATACCGCGTCCCTTTTGAACGAAACTGACAGAGTGAAAAACTAACAAGTGGAATATGTTCAGGTATGAGTGTTGATATTGTATAAAGTATTGTGTTCCATCACAGCATGGCAGTTTATGCTGCCATTTGTGCACTTGAACTGTGGTTCAGGGTAGCGATTTACTCCACTGTGTTATGTGTTTTGCAGAGAATCTTTGAGATTGAAGGACGGCCTGTTCCCCATGAAATTATCTTTGTGGATGA
>JAOVVA010000037.1:18309776-18325012 GCA_028565275.1 Leiocassis micropogon | reverse complement strand
ATCCTGTACCTGTCACGCAGGTGTGATATTCGGATGTACCGATCCTGTGCAGGTGTTGTTACACGTGGTCTTCCACTCCGAGGATGATCAGCTGTCCTTCCTGTCTCCCTGTAGCGCTGTCTTAGGCGTCTCACAGTGAGGACATGGCGATTTATTGCCCTAGCCACATCAGGGCTTGTAGGATGACTTTCACACACACACACACACACACACTAATGGATTAGGAATGACTGCTGTCTGGCTCACAGATTACATAAATTGTCTGAATAAAGGATTACATAATTTTTTTTTTAAAACTAAGTAACTGAGTACTTACAGTAAATGGCAAACCTAACGCGTTAGATTACTCGTTACGTCAAAAAAGTAATCCGAGTACTGTAACGCGTTACACCCAACACTGGTCCTGACCACTGCAGACTGGAAACATCACATATTGCTGTACTTTTGGAGTTGCACTGACCCAGTTGTCTAGCCATTACAATCTGGCCTGTGTGAGAAGATGTACTCTTCTCACAGTAGCTGTAGGATGTTTTGGAAGCAGAAAAAATGGGCAAGCATAAGGATTTATGTGACTTTGACAAGGGCCAGGTTGTGATGGCTACAGATGGCTAATCTAAGAAAGAAAACCGGTGAACTGGCAACAGGGTTATGGGTGGCCAAGGCTCACTGACACTCCTGGGGAGCAAAGGCTGGCCTACTCAATATTAGGCAGGTGGTCTTAATGTTATGACTTTTGTGTTTATTTTTAAAGTGTATATTGCAATGGTTTAAGAAATGGGAGCTAAATTGAGTCTTTATTTTGTGTTTTTGAAATTAAAAGTTGTTCAATTCAATTTTATTTATATAGCGGTTTAAACAGTGGTCATTGTTGCAAAGCAGCTTTACAGAATAATAAAAAATAGGGTAATGAGTTTGTGCAAGAAAAAATGTATAAATCAAAATGATCAGATTGTCCCTGATGAGAAAGCCGCGTGTGACGGTGGCAAGGAAAAACTTCCTGAGATGGCAATAAAAAGAAACCTTGAAAGGAATCAAACTCAACAGGGAACCCATCCTCATTTGGGTTATATTAGATAACAGGAATTGATCTGCTGCCATACTATGTGTTAGGAGGCTGGAAGTTCAGTATAACAGAAAGGTGCTTAAGTTAATACAAAGTCGACTTTTGTTATTGGAGACTCGGGTGCAAAACTGTTTGTAGGCCTGAACTATTGAGCAACTGCAGTCACAAGTCCTCAGAGAACAGCTGTCTACATCAGCCGAGTCCAAGACCATCTTCATGGTAAAGTGGAACCAGCCCCAAACACCACACACATCTCAAGCAGACAACACAGGCCTCCATGCGACGAGATCTCCAACCAGAAGCGGGACACCAGGATGAGGAAAAAAGGTCCTGAAAGCAGAGGGGGTCTGGATCACTGAGAGCTCAAGAGCAGTGATCTTGAGCTCTCAGTGGAGTTCGACAAAGAGAGAGAGAGAGAGCGAAAACAAGAGCGAACAGGGAACAGTTATGTATGGTCACTGTCACATAATTCATTAGGTGAACGTATATTTAGTGCAAAGTGCAGGCAGAGACTCCGGCTGGACTAACTATGACAGGATAATTTAAAGGGAGAGCCAGAAGGAAACACAGACAGAAATGCATATATGAATGAAAATAAGTCATTTTTTAACCTTCATCTTTGGTGTGATATATTGAGCAACAAATTCAAGTGAAAATAATACAACCGTTTAGGTGAAAAAACATATTTTAAATAAAATTTAGTTAAAACCTCTCTTGCTTTTTAAAGTCTAAGAATATTATACATTTTGATTTGGCAATCATATTCCAGTGTTCCTTGCAAAAATCCTCAGAATCTATCAAACTGCACAGGTTTTCAGTGCAAAGTCCTCTTTAAACCACAGGTTTTCCTTAGGATTTTAAGCTGGGCTCTGACATTGACTGGGTCAATGCAAACACTGATCATCTTCATTCATTCCTTTGTTAAATTGGGCTTGTGCCTTGTCATTTTTATCATGCTGGAAGGTTACATATTTTACATCTTCAGTTGTTTAGCATAACACATTTTACCACATGATTTGGAATTTCATTGTTTTTTTTTTCACCCCACCCTGAAGCCCAGACCTGAAGAATATTAGATGCAGTGCATGGCATAACCAGTACCCATCAAATATTCCTGCAGCACCTTGGAAATCTCCCTAATGACAATAGGAATATCTCCTTGGAAATCCCCCCCAAATATTTTTTTCTTCTTGTCTTTTTTGTTAATGTTGGAGAAACATTCCGGTTTACGTAATGTCACTGTGGTGCTACACTTTCTCCACATGTTAATCATGACCTTCAGTGTTTTATAGTACAGCTAATGTTTTGCAATTGTTTGTTCTCCTCTTACTTTCTTTTAATAAAGACATATTGTACTTGCTCTGTAAGCTATTTGCAGAACATTGATTTAGTGTTCAGATAAAGATGTCAAGAAAATCTAAATGAAATTGATTTTTTATTTGGTTAAACAATCACTTCATCGAAGACAGCTTCAGGATGGATACTTTTCAAATCGAGTGTGACATTTTTTTCTTACAAGCAATAAGGTTACTAAACGCAATTAAAAATTTAACAATACTTTTCATACCAGATGATTTAGTCCTTGCGCTAAAGTGCTTTTTTTGTATAGTCCTGAACCTGCTACTTGGCATTAAAGAAAAACGAATCTGAGCTGATACCATGACGTTGGTTTATGGGATGATCATAACGTGAAACGCATTAAAGCATCCTGCACAACGTTCCTAAAAATTCTCACTGTAAACCTCTATTTCCACTGTTCAGTTGCCTTTGCTATCTCTGTTATATTATGGTAAACTGAAAATCTAATTTGTGGAAGTGTGTACATGATCGTGAAAAAGAGAGAGAGGAGAGAAAAATCGAGGAGGCGGGTAAAACGAACTCCACACACACGAGTTTCAAAGTGTAATTGTTTAAGGCGTCATTAATGCTCCATTTCAGAAACAATGCATACTGTCACAAAAAGCAAAAAGGCCAATGGAACATAAAAATTCAATATGTATCCATCTTTGTAATTAAACATTTTAATAAATATACTATCATAAGAGGGGAAAAGCATACATACTGTAGTCTTAAAAAATAAAAGGGAAGAAAAGCAAAGTTAGATGGTCCAGGCCTCAAACCTCAGTAATGGCTATCATTTTAAAAGTAGATATCGAACATAAAATGTTAAAAGAAATCCTGGGGATGTACAACTGAGCACCGTCAGCATTTTACAGGTCGCAGAAATCCTGCTCATACATAATGTAGTTCCCCCTCTAAGAAAATAGATATTAATAGCCCTGTCACATTTGGCCCTGTTTCCAAAGTCCTCTGCCCTCCCACTGATGCTCATCATGCAGTTCCCAAAAACACCCAGTATACTGTATATATACTGTATTATATATGTGCTCTACAATACAGACACTGATGAAAGTCAGATTTCAAAGTCCCTGCTTCACGCTGCAGCAAAACCAAGGCTTGTCAGGTGACCTCGTCAGTCGGTCTTTAGACGGCTCAGTGACACTGGTGTGGCTCATGGGGTCAAAACATCACTGAAGCAGACACTGGTTCAAAAGGGCCTCCTGCCAGGTGCAGTGGCTACAGAAAAAAAAGAAAAAAAAAAAAGAAAAAAAAAAACCACACACCAAATTAGTTATTTTAGTAGTGTAGAGAGTATAAAAGTATAACCAAACAGATCTTTTGCATATAACACCAGAAATATGACAAATGTAGTAAATTATGTTAAGGTCACCATTTTTACCTACAAGGAAGCAAACACACATTAGTATTAGTACTTACTTCCACAAACAGTGGCTTTCAAAGTGGGTTCGATTATTCAGGTATTATAAAACACTTTTAAATGGTCACTGCATTTAAATAAATCTAACACAAGAACAAATAGCCTATGAATAATTTCAGTTTAGAGCTAATGTGCGCTCTCTGCAGGTAGCATATAAAAGGATAAAAAGCTTTATTTATCCAATAAATAGCCAAAATTCCAGTGCACACATTTAAATAATGAGTAATATTTAAATAACTGGATTATATTCATATGAATCTGCACTAAGGGGGTCAGTGGAATATATTTCACAGTTGAGCGGATCGCTGGCTGCAAAACTTGAGTCCAAACAAACCCCCTTAAATCTTCAGTGTAGAATTCTACTGCGCCAAGAACTAATTTAATTGTATGAGGTTCAGTTTATTTTTAAGTCATTACCTAATTTGTGAATATTCATGAGGGGGAATAAGTAAAAAAAAAAAAGTTAGTAACAAACAGTAGCACACAGATCGAGCATGTGCTTCCTGTTTTTATTGGAACATGAATTGTCACTCAGGACATTGGATTTTCCTCTTTGTTTGCTGGGAATCTCCCTGCTCTGTTGTTCCTGACACTGGTCTAGACCGCGCTGCTTCTTCACGCCCCACCAGTCCTTCGCTATCCTCAGACTGGAGTTGTTCATGCCGCATTCTTTGGCCGATCTAATGATAACAGAGCCAAGCATGCCCCCGAGGTGCAGTCAATCTGGAACTTCTCATGAACCAAACTTTAAACACTAAAACGACATTACATGGCTGTAGTTCACTGTGCGTCATGGCATCACAAACTTGTAAAAGGAAGCTTAAGAACTCGTTTTACTTCAAAACTAAAAAAAGATTCTACACATCTTAACTTGTATACAGAAATTCAAAAAAAAAAAAGTAACAAACTTAGTGTAGGAACATTTAGAGTGACATTTCCAGTGTGGGAGTGAGAATTTCTTAAAATAAAATGCTACAGTTACAGGACAACTGCAAAGAATGGTAAATATTAAATAGTAGAGCTAGGGTGGGGTGTGTGAGAATATTGTGATTCTTTGTCGGGACAGAACATGCATGACCACACTGTTTACAGAATAATTTTCTCTTTTGTTTTTATTAACATGTTTGCATTTGAGGTGGTAACACTGCCATTCCCCCAAGTGGTGTGCTCTAAACTAGTCACACATACAGCAGAGCATTGCGTGTGCTAGGAGGAAATTAGCAGCTAAGCTTGTTTGGAATTGTAAAAATATTTAACACAAATTAACATTGAATCAGAAATTTATAAAAATTGATACTAAAAGAATTGCTAAACTAATCTGATTGTCCCTGATGATTCCCATCCCTACTCGACAGAAATAAACTTTGGAATTATTATTAATATTTTTAAAGTTTGAAACTACTCCCTCCCCCCCCACAACTGTTTTGTTTCAGTAGTTTTTTTTTTTCTGACTTGGTTATTTTATCCTGGTCCTGTGTGTGAGAAAGGCTCACGAGTGAGTGAGATTACTGTTATTGTTTAGCTCTCGGTACTGCACAGCTTTATTAACAATACGAGGAAGATGCTTCCTGAATTTCCCCTTCTTCCGATCCATGACCATAAAGATTCAGTGATAGCCTAGTTCTGCCCTACATGCATTATCTGTGCTATTCTGTTCTTACACAAGTTTCAAGCATTTGTCTCAGTTGACAGAATTTTACAAGTAAGCACCTCTTCCTCCCACACGCTTACATTTTACTGGCATTAAAGAAAGCTCAAGTAGACAATTCAAATCATGAACAAAAATAGCCACAAAACATTTGTGTATTGATTTAATTTCCTCTTAGTTCCTCAATCCCTACAATTTCCTGAAGAAGTGTCATCTAAATCATTCCAGTCTCATGCTTTAGTGAGTCAATGCTCTGATGTAGGCCTTGCACAATATTTGCATTTAGTATAGCAGGAGTTTGATCTTCAAGACATGTGGTCTTTCTTCCATAAGTCCTGTCTCAATTTGCATAACTGAAACTGATAACTGTCAATTTTTACTGCCACATTTGTCTCCTGTATACGTGGATTTGACCACATTTAGCCTCTACACTGCTTAGTGATCAGTTGAATAATTTTTGGTGCCTAAACAAAATCAGCAGCCCTTTTTAAAACCATTTGCATATTCGCTTACTTTAAAACAACTTAAAAGTAACTTTAAAACTAAAAGGAGCCTGGTGATAAATTGTGCATGGCTTGGATGGGGTTTTGCACAGTCAGAAAGCACCGCATCAACAGGACCCACATACCTGTGGAGTGTGCGGTAAGGCCATGGACCTCACTGCATCACACACGCCGTGCAGCACTGCTCCTGTTTCTCAGGCAAAGTGGCATAGTTCATCTGCCTCACAATCTCAGCAAAGAGCTCATCCACCATGGTCTTGCTCTTGGCTGAGGTCTCGATGAAGGGACAGCCCCACTCCTGCGCCAGGGCTCGGCCGTCGGAACCGGCGACCTCCCGCTCGGATTCCAGGTCCACTTTATTGCCCACCAAGATGAGAGGAACTTTCTCAAAGCGCTTCACTCGAACTATCTGGTCACGCATCGGTCTGATGTCCTAGTGAGAAACACGACAGAAGGCGAGATGTCAGTCTAAGAAACATTTAGGTGCATTTATAGTACAGGTAAATGGGGGGGGGGTATTTATGTAATAATATTCACTTCCTGTTGCTTGATCATAAGCAATACTTTAGTCTTCTTTTTTTTTTCTTAAACAAAAAGCCAGACTTGAGTGTGATTGAAGCAGAGCTCACCTGAAACGACTGCTGATTTACAAGGCTGTAGACTAAGATGAAGCCTTGGCCGTTCTTTATATAAAGATCTCTCATGGAGGCGAACTGCTCGGTTCCGGCGGTGTCGAGGATCTCCAGCACTGAAGGGGACGAGTCTACCTCGATCTCTTTCCGATAGAAATCCTCGATGGTCGGGTCGTATTTTTCTATGAACGTGCCGGTGACGAACTGTACGGTCAGGGCGGACTTGCCCACGCCGCCGCTGCCCAACACCACCACTTTATACTCCTTCATTTGGGACTGGGCGCAAAAACACTGAGCCAATCTCGGCTAGCTAACTAGCTAGCTTTAGCTGCTTCCCCACATAAAGCAAACAGGCTGGTAAATTAACCCGCTTTAAATTCCCACCTTTAAATCCGTTCTTTTTAAAAAGTGTTGCGACTACTTGTTGTTTTCTCTCTTTCTCTTTGTGCTCTGATGTGTCTGCCAGGCCGGCTAGCTGTGCTAGCTAGCTAAAACCAAAACGCCCCTGCTCCATCTATGTTCGACTTTGATTTAAATTTTGCGCAGTGGCGCTGCGTAAGTGCACATGGTTAAAAAAAAAGCAATATATATATACACATAAAAAATATTTCACTGACAGCTTGTTTAAAGACCTGTTAGCTAAAGTCGTAGGATATAAAGCGCGTTTGTGGTTCCTGCCATTTTGGCGTCCATGTGAATGCACTAGCTATGGAGCCAGCTAGCGTCCTGCACTCATTCGGAGCTAACAGGCTAAACAAGAAGAAGCAAAAGGAAAAAAAGTCTCTGTCGCTGCACATTTACTGAATCTTCCCCAGGGAACCCGTATGCAGCGTCTCTTTTACGTCAACAACTGGGGAATTGTGCTAAACACAATTATTTGTAGTTTAACATTAAAAAATATATATATATTCAACAATCCAGCGCTTGCTTTCTCTCCTCAGCCTGTTCTGGCCTCTCCCTCCCGGCCCGCCACCACACTGTCCTCCCCTCTGCTCCTTTAAACGAGCACAGGCGCTCTGTCCGAAACCACACACTACTGCACTACCTAGTAAGCAACCTACAGCAGGACCCAGAGCCGCCGAGCTGCGCCACCTACAGCACGCACACTACTTAGTGCTCTAGTATTCTGTTTAAGATTTAGCATCATCCCGAACTCATCGGTGTCTTTTGTAAATTCGCTTTATATCAGCGTTCATCGCTAATTTAACGTGAAGCTTCGTTTACAGGTCGTTTTTGAATTAGAGAAACGAGTTACTGTAGCTACCTCGTTTGTTGCTGTGCAGTTTGTCAGATTCCTTACCTCAGTCTCTACCCCATATGTTCTGTGAAGGGACCGCCATAGTAGACTGACTGGGTATTATTAATGCAGTGGATAATTCTCAATACAGCAGTGACACTGACGATGTATCACGCCTTGTTAGGCAGATAAGGCATATATCAGCATATTAATGTTCTTCCATTCATTGACAATGTGTACTTTAGACTATGGATCTGCTTTTGACTGGATATTTTGAGTTGGTAAATAATTGTGAATCTAACTGTCTGTGCCAGCTGCTAAACCTGTGACATCCCATCTCTCTCACTTATATATCATATATATATAGCAGGAATCGAACCCGGATACTGGAGGTGCAAGGGCATAATTCTAACCACTAGGCTCAGAGAGAGAGAGGGTTCGATTCCTGCCTTGGCTTCAGTGAGCATAGAGTTTGCATGCTCTCCCATGCTTGATGGGTTTCCTCTGGGTGCTCCGGTTTCTCCCCCAGTCCAAATACATGTCATGTGAACGACAATCGGGTGTCAAGCTGGAAACTCAACCCGTTAAGTAACTGACATAGATACTACAGATATATTTCCAGGTTGGGGAGAATCCATCGCCTGATATGTTGCGGATGGCACATGAATGGACACAAACCCAAATTAAGAATTATGAAACCCAAAAATATCTATTGATTAACTTAGCAATTAGTAAAGATGGTTTGACGAGATCTGCATGTGCTTTGCTGGACATTTCAGCAGGAAGTGATTAAAATCCCAGCAACACTTTTTGCTGCACCTAAAACAAACACCAGCTAAGATACGGTCAATAAATTTATATCTACCAAGTGATCTGTACATGTGTAGATAAGTAGAGCAAAAGAGGCAGCCACAGAGGCAATAATACCTGTGCACGTGTGTAAGGTTGTGTTTCTAAAAGGTCTTTATGAGCTTTACTCAATAGTGAAAAGCAGTATCCTAAAGCCACGGGTCTTAATGGACATGAGTCAGAAAGGATGCCAGGTTATCACAGGGCACCATGGGCACACACATTTATACACTCAATCACACATAAGGGTGATTTAACACTGCCAACCCACCTAATGGGATGTTTGTGGGGGGTATCAGGGGAAGAAAACCTTTTGGAAGTCCACACCGACATGACAAGTTTTGCATGTTCTCCTCACATCTCCTCCAGATTAGAAACACTGTTTTATGATGGAATGTTCAAACATATTAGGACATTTTATATTATATGACATCAGTAAAGTTTAGGTTTCACCTGTTGTCTTCAAAGAAAATGACAGCTTCTTAGAAAAGGATACACTCTCCAGAGTTTTCATTTAAGTGCTTTATTAAAATGTCAACCAAAAAGAACAGATCATGTAAGTATGTATATTTTCTATACATTACTATAATCATAAAAGGGATTGGCAATAAGCACAATTCTTTAGCACATACAAGCACAACACGCTAAATAGAAAGAGAAGCATTTCATATAAAGAGTCAGGGCATTCAGGCTTGTCCTACAGTGGGGGAAAGAGGAATCATCAACATATGGCTTTGAAAAAACAATGTGGACATTCTTTAAGCTGCTTCTGATAGAAAGCACTTATTCTGCGTTTAATAAAACTACACCTGACTGACGCCCTAAAAGGGACAAAACCTCAAATCTTCGACAAGACACTGCATTTACATTTAAATCCATAGCATTTTACAACATAAATATGAAACTTAATCCTATACACACATTTTTTTATGGCAATACCGGCAACATCGATTTCCACACAGACTTAAATATGATGTGATTAAATATGAGTGATGGATTCTCTTGGATAAAAATGAAATAATCAACAAAAAAGCACGGTCTTTACAGAATGTCCAGGCACAGTAAGGTGGACAGCAGAAGGGCGTTAGTAGTTGTTTTCTTCCTTCCTCTATTTAGCACAGTGGTCAAAAGTGTCCTTTCGATTGCATTCATTTATTTTCAGCATGTTCTGTAAATCATGACTTAAGATATCAAACTTTGTGCCAAGTCCACTTTATAGTTAGAAGGTTTGGGACCAGTTTGTGAACGTGGTCCAAAGGTGCAGGAACCGACATAGACTCAGTCTCTCCCTCACTACTAGGACAAGTGCCATGGCAACAAAATTCTTGGCTTCCAAAGCAACTTTAGACCACAGAATGTACAAGATATCTCCAGGTTTCACTGTGTTAATAGGATTTTGTCTTGAGGAAATGCACCGAAATATTTAGAATTATTGATCAGGTTTTGGGAATGTGTGAGTGTTTGAACACTGAGAGGAAACCAAATACAGACACAGATATGTAACTTAAACTCCTTTTTAACCAGTTGCAATGCTTTCCCGCTGTAATCTGACCCTGATGTTGGTGGTGTGTCCTGTATTCGGATGATGGTCAGCCCTCCTTCCTTACAGGCAGGAGAAAAGGATTTGACTGCCTGTTATACTGTTTGCAGCCGGAAGGGGGCAGAACTTCACCGGTACAGATGTCACATGAGCTAAAATCCCAAAGCAGTTCCATTTTGAATCCCATTTCTTTTCAGCTCTTAGCATCATGAGCACATTAAATAATAATAATAATAATAATAATAATAGTAGTAGTAGCAGAATATATTGCGACACTAAATAGACAATTCACAGCGAAGAATAAACAAAGACAAGCAAGCTATTTATTCTTTGGTTTCTTAGATGCAATGCATCACCTGCATACAATTTGGGGACCATGCTTCTTTCCAAACACCACCAACACAGTTAAGGATCAGATATAAACAGCCTCAGTGCTTGGCGTAATAGGCTTATTTTTGTAAACTACAGCAAACTATAAAGCATCTTTTACTTTTCATCTGTTTTATCAGCAAGCAACAACATGCTTATGGTGAGAAAAAGGGCATTAGCAAAAAAAAAAAAAAAAACATAGAAAGAATCCCTCGCATTTCTTGAACAACCTAGTAGAAGGATAGATGTTTACCTGTATTCTGAACAATACAGTTATTTTATTTGAAGAGGTTTTTCAATATATATATATATATATACGTCTATATATTTGTATTTATCTATGCATATTCAAAATAAATTCTGAATATCTTTACTCATTTATGTACATAAGTGCAAACGAGGTGAAGGACACACATTCGTACACTGATGGGGGCACAGCAGGTCCCAGCACAGCTGGGCTAAAGGCTGGCTAAAGAGCACAGGGAGGAAAAAAAAACAAAAAAAAAACGAGACATTACCAGGAGGTTCACGTTCTAGCTTACTACGCCCTACATCTCGTTCTGCTCCTGACATTATCATGTTGAAGTTTCAAGAACTCCTCATCAAAATAAGTCAATCTGTTAAATCCTTTCTGGTGTCTACCAGTCCAGACAGCCCTTAAAAAAAAAAAAGAAGACAATTCCCCACCTGGAGTTTTGCTCCAGAATCTCTTTCAATTGTTAGAGGTTATCAAGTTTTTCTTTTACCTAATGATCCAATAAGTCCGCTCTAAAGCTCAAACACTGATTTATATCACAACAATCCCCTTAGAAAAATAAGAAATCATAAAAACGAAAAGAAAAAAAAAAACCCAACAACAACAACAATTAACATGACATCTCCAAATGGACTTTGGACTCGAGGAATCTTTTTTTTTCTTTTGTACAAAATAGGCATCATTTTTAAATCCAAGGTAAGATATCTACACATTCCCTTTCAGAATAAGTTAATCTTGTACGTGAAATCGATTGAAGTGTGAAAAAAATTCACAATTAAAATTCACAAAGGTAGCCATGTTGTAGTTTTGTTGCCATAGCAACAACAACTTACTATCAAGTTACAATGAATTGATCATTGTGATACAAATGTGTATATAGATTAATATTTATATAGAGAGATATTTCTTATTTTTCTCATGTACTACTAACTACACAAACTATGTATCAGATTATTCAGATTATTTCCATTTCATGCAATGAGAGTTTATGCTGTAGAATAAGTAACTGATAAAAAAAAATTTATAATGATCAAGTTAACTAAAACATGTTCATTTTCAAAATGTAAAACTCACAATAAATTTGCTTAACGATGACAAAATACAGCTAAAATAAGTACCGTTAAGAATGAGATTAGGGTCATGTGACCTCAAACGGTGACAAAACTATAGCAAGGATGCACTAGTAATATGTACATATCAGATTATCTAACTACATTACACGTGAATACACACTTCTTAAAAAGTGAGCGTTCTTAAAATGCTGAAGCCCCAAACGAGGCATGTTTTTTTTCCTTAATCAAGTATTTTGTTAATTCCAGCTGGATAGCAGTTGGAGAAGGCATAACTCTTGATATGAGAGAATAAAGTGATAGAGAGAGAAAGAGAGAGAGAGAGAGAGATTTATACCTTGGCTAGGCAATGAGACTCGCCCAACTACAGGAAATAATCCATTATACAAATCAACAGCTTAGTACACTCCTAAACAACTGAACAGCCAACATTTACACACACCCACACCGTAACATTTGATAAGTTGTGTACAGCACAGACACTCCAATAACACAGTATATCGTCTTTTTCATTTTGCATTTGACCTCAGTTTACTCTATTGAATTTGAGCCCATCATGCTTATTCTATTTTATAATCATGGGAATAAAGCATAACATTATTTTGGGCCAGTTCCGGTAAGGCTTTAAGATGTTCAAGACTAACTGAAACTCTTAAGTTTTAGTCTTGGGTTAACCTTAATTTATGTCTGAGCATTTGGCCTGTAGAATGTTCTCTAGACAAAATAAAAGGTCACAAATACACTATTTCCAAAGAGGTCCTCTTTTTTTAAATAGGTGCAGTGTTTGACCAACAAAATTTGCTTCTCAGTGTGGCTATCCGTAAAAAAACAGCACAGCTGTTTCATGTAACGACGACTGGAAAAAAAAAAAAAAAACATGACAAGGTCCTTAATAAGTCTCTTAGAATTTTGTTTCTATAGTACATCAACAGTGAATGGCATTGGGAGAATTTTTCTCCCTTGATATGTTGAAATATGTCGTGATTTGTTTCAGGAGGAAAAAAAAAGGTGAGACAGGCATCCTCAAGCTTTAATGACATTCTTCTTTGTCCTAAATGTCACATTCAAATGTATTATAAGGCTCTTTCCTGGCAACGTTTGCAAGTGAGGTTCATCAGTACCCCGGCTACAGCGGATACCCCCCTGCCTCTACCTACCTACCTACCTCAGCATTTTTCCCTTCCCGAATTACCGCTTTTAGCACAACGTGAAATGAACCGTTCTTATGGCTGACAGTCAGCTTTGCCCTGGTTTTTTAGAGTCTGTCGACTTTTGAACATAAGGACACGATAAGTGGTCAAAATCTGTAAGCTGGATTAAATAAACACATTTTAGAAACATAACACAGCAACTTATTCCTGATTAAATCAGAGAGCTGCAAAAGAAAAAAAGAAGATAAACACAAAAGCTGGAAAAAAAAAATATTACAAAAATGTTCCAGGCCTCAGTTGGTGCTTTATCTTACATCGTTGTATTTTTTCTTTTAAAACAAGCATCTACTCCAATTAAAGCTTATTAAAGGTTTCTCTGTAGATCAGCTCAGAAATGGCCTTTAGCAGGAAGCTACAAGAGCTCCAGTCATATGGTATAGTGGTATGAGGTGAATTAGGAAAGATTGAAAGCCTGAATAAGAGCACAGCATTAATGATTGCATTAGCTGTAGAGAAAATAACGTTTTCAATCAGTCTGCTTTTGGGCCTTGGCATGTAATAACTCTACTCCTTTTTTTTTCTCCCCACCAGTGATTGGCACAGAGTGACCCTACTCTGGGAGTCATTAGCACATAAAGCAGTACACTTGTTTAAAACTCTACTGCTGCCGTTAGTAATTAAATAGGACAGCCAGACTTACCGTAAACATCTATATTCTGTACAAGTAGACTCTACAAATTTCTTTCTTTCTAACCACCATGCTATGATTTATTCTCTGAGCGGTCAACTACATTCATCATTGTGTTTCCTGATTACATTTGCACCTGCGTATTTTGTTAAGATGTTAATTTGTGCACATTATCTTTAAATAGAAAAAAAAGGTTTGATGAATCTAGAAAGACTGTATAGCTTTGGTTGCTGTCACACTGAGAATATCACAGCATGGACAGTTCCCAGATCTTGTGTTACTGTGATATGTAAAAAACAGGGCTAAGCAATAAGCACAGACAAACAGACTGTCACTCAGCAGGAGGGACTGGGCCATGGATTTTGGCAGGGACTGTCCACTCTATACGGAAAGACAGAAGCAGAGATGGTGGCAGACCTGAATATATCACAATGCCTGTGTTCGAGCAAGTCAAACATATAGCTTGGTGTGTTATGAAAACGAGGAAGAAAAAAAAAAGTACTAGGTTACAGGAGATGAGTAATGCGCTCTGACGTGGCTGACTACAGAGAAACAGTTGGGCTTTGAAATGGCACTGCTCCAATCGACGGCCACAGCTGCTGTGCTGGCACTGCCTATCACAGTATGGTGATAAGACTCATCCTGAGCTAGTCATCTATCAGACCTCCTGCGCAGCGCGGGGCTATAGGGCTGTAATCAGACCCTGCAGATCAGTGTATGTCGTCATGCGCAATAAGACACGGGCGTACACTGGGATTTCTGCTTAAGGCGGATTGAATTAAGGAAAATGGAGGTATTCATAAAGGAAACTACCTAACCTTAGTCTGAATGTTTTACGAAAACAAATCTGTGGTATCTCCATGCATGAAAAAAACAACACTATGTCTAGTCAACCAGTTGCACCTTGTTGGGATTAGACTTAAATAAACATCACTCTTATGCCAATGACACACTCGTGGTAGAAAAAGTGGATTGGAACATAGAATACGAATATACATGGTATACATGTACACTGTTATTTGTTTGTCTGTGATAGGACGGTGGTTTGAGTGACAACGCCAATTCAAACCGAATGCATTTATAAACACATCACTTGCATATCTGTCTTTTACATTTGTGTTTGAGTGAATCTGCTTGAAAGTAAATATTTAGTGTCATCTATACATCTAAGTGTTATGACCGACCAGTCCTGCACAGGTTCTGCGGGAACGTGACATCAACATAACGAATATCTAAGGTCATGGCTTTAAGTGAACTGTGTCACAATCACAAGGGGGCCCATGTATGTACAGTACAGGCGCTCATTTCCTTGATCAGAATAAAGTGCAGTGAATACTATACGGACGTGTTGTTTAAGTGCCGCATCTAGTGTGAATTCCAGGTCAGAGACATCAAATGCATTTTAATGAATAAATTATGCGAGCAGTAATGTGTCTGCAAATATATATATA
>JAOVVA010000037.1:18290210-18304100 GCA_028565275.1 Leiocassis micropogon | reverse complement strand
TACAAATTCTCATATAATGTTTATTTTGTGGCACATTTATTTTGCAGGGGTTTGTCATGTAAAAAAAATGTTTACACAATAAATATTGTTTATGATGAAAAATTACACGAAACGATTTTTATTATAAAATAAGCAATATGAAAATATACATGTTGTATATGAAAAAGATACATAATTTATATATTTTTTTTCCCTATACAACATGTATTTTTTATATTGCTTATTTGATAATCAAATTCGTTTGGTGCAATTCGTTTGGTGCAATTCGTGGCAGGGAGGCATTTTAGCACATAACAGTTTTTCTTTGGAAAAATGTTTCATATTCACACTGTAAAACATGTCTGTATGTCTCAAAATGGTGATTAAAATCAAAATCGCAATATTGTTCAAGAAAATTGTGATATGTTTCTTTTGTCCATATCGCACAGCCCTAGTGCTGATCTGATGTTTTTGGTTAAACGAAGATGTTCTGAATTTGCAAAAAAACTTATTCTTATTCTGTCATATTTAGTATTCTCTTCCTCTGTACATTTTATATGTGAGAAAGTAACAACAGATGTAAAACTTTAAACAATAAATTATACACAAAATTAACAGTAAAGACAGTCATTTGAATGCTAGTAGAATTTGTAATGGATCTAAAAAGTAAAGATTAAATTTTGTTTGTAAAATATCTTGACATGTGGAACAATTTAAATGTTGAATTGATGGCACCAGGCATTAGAAATGAATAGAACATTTTTATATAGTATAATATAATATAAAATTGTATTGTGTATAAATTTTATTTATATTGCCATATAAATTATATTATAATGTCTAGAAATTTATATATTTTTATTTTACTACTTACTAGTGCTGTTTAAAATCACTATACCATGTGAGCTGAATTTCAAAACAATAGTTATTATAAAGTGTTACCAACTTGAAATAACTAAGATCAATATTGCAGCTGTGCACTTAAAAAAAGTCAACAAAGTCATACAATCCAATCAGACAGATATATCTGATAATTGTATTTTGATGGAGCTGGACCATGTGTTGGAAGAAAGCAAAACTAAAATAAAACTGACAAAAACAGCAGAAAATGTAGCCTACACATACAATGCATTCCAGCACAAATCTAGCTTTGAGAATATGGCAGCTTCCTTCTTTGTTTTGACATATCTGCATGTAAGTGATATTTGACTGATACTAAAGACCAGTTATTTTTATATTACTAGTACATTACAGGAATGTGTGAATGGCACACCATAGGGACAGTTACCCAAACCTCCTCTCTTTATGAATGAACAATCATATACAGTATAGCAGGGAGGAAACTAATACAGCATGATACATGAACAGCACCAGCATCCTACATGATACAGACACACAGTTCCCCTTGCATACACACACGTACACACTTCAAACTGATTAAACTTTTAATTCTTGTTTGGGAGAGATAGCAGTGCTGTCATTGCAAAGCTACCTTAAGGAAGACTTCTGAGTCGATGCTACTCTCAGAGCGTATGTGGGAGTAAGACAATGTGTTTATGAGTGTATAACCTACAATTTGGGACTGATTGGGGGCTGATGCCTTAGGGCATTGACCTGAACTTCAGCGAAGCAAATGGTGACCCGGTGATGTATGCTTGTGAGCAGTGTATGGATGAGGTGTGTGTTTGTATGTGTTTAGGGGGGCCTAGGGTTCTACCCTCACCAGTCTGTCCGGGCCCTGATAGGTAGCGGCTGTGGGGGGGCCGGCAGCTGCTCCAATCCCGCCTCTCCCAGCGGCCCTCTGCCAGTGGGCCGGGCGGTTTGAAAAGCCCTACAAAGATTTGAAGGGGAGATGACGGAGAGGAGAGGAGGAGTAGGAGTAGGAGGAAGAAAAAGGAGCACAAAGAAAACAAACAGGAACTGCTCTTAGTGGATTAGGAAAAAGGCCTTACTTTGGTCTAGCTAGCTTTGTGGCTCCATCGCTTTCATACCTGATCACACATACACAAATGATCTGAGAGGATGCACAGAGAGCAAAACTAAATGAGCAAACAAGGAGAGGGAAAGCAAGCGAATAAGTGACAAATAATGTGGCAGACACCACAGACACAGGATTTTACCGTCTAGATTAAAAACTGTTTGTTTTCACCATGTATTAAAATGACTATGTGCAACAACAAAAATTTTTTATCTGATTCTTTAAAGAATACTTGAATGATGCCATACCATCCTACTATCTTGCATAAATTTAAAATGATGTAATTAACACTGGCTCATTTTATTAAAGTTCAGGCAGGTTACTGGCACATTTGTGCATCCTAGAAATGTAGAAGCTGTGTTTGGATCTCTCTCTCTCTCTCTCTCTCTCTTGCCTGCCACAGAGCCTCAGCCCTGCTCTAAGTGAACCTGTGGAGCAAATGACTCACAAGGGACCTACCAATGCCTCCAGATGGAGCCATGCAGAGCAGGGAACCTGGTGCACCATGCACAGACAACCCAGCACGGGGGTGATGGTGGGGATGGGGGTTGGGACTAAGAAGCGAGCCAAAAAAATAGAGTTAGTGTGCCGATAAAGGCTGTGTTGGTGATCACGAGCCATACAGACAACACAGAGGCAACACATGACACGGGTGAAAAAGCTGAGATGTGCTGAGGGTGGATTACTCTGCAATCGGTTTTGATACATTATGAAATAATTTAATAAATAGGAGAGGATATGAAACCCGGATATACCAAAGTATTAAATCTGCGTCATACCCATCTACTTACCATTGAGTATAGGAAGAATATTTAGTTGTGGCTTTATGCAGTGCACACATACACTGGAGCAGATACTTACAAGTAAATAATGCAATTCAACACTAGGTCACACCTCAGTGTCTCTGTGTGTGTGTGTGTGTGTGTGTGTGTGTGTGTGTGCGTGTGTTTGTTACAGGGGACCTGTTA
The DNA here is from genome assembly GCA_028565275.1 of Leiocassis micropogon. Lineage (NCBI taxonomy): Eukaryota > Metazoa > Chordata > Actinopteri > Siluriformes > Bagridae > Leiocassis > Leiocassis micropogon. Next base: position 18,301,175 of record JAOVVA010000037.1, on the reverse strand, counting down.
GCATGACACATGTGCAGACTAGACTACCCAGAGATGCAGGAGCCCAACAGGAGCAAGAGAACAAGCAAGGAAAGAGCTCGGCCCAGTACTACTTAACTCTGACTCCTTGTGTAAAAGCACTGAACAGTGTGTGTATGGAGAGGACAGAGTAAATAACAGCTGAGGCTCACCTGTGGGGATAAAGGCCGGCTGCTGAAGCTGCATGCTGGCCAGAGCCTGCTGGTAGTGGAACATGCTGGGGTTGAAGATGGCAGCAGCGCCGTTACTCTTCTCCAGGGTGGGCCTCTTTGGTAGCTGCTGCATGCTGCCTGGAGGCAAGGCCTTAGGGAGGAAGAGAGAAAATGACAGAGAGAAAGGAAGAAAGAAGAACACAGAGACAAAGATGGAGTAAGAGATGAAAAAAAACCCCCAACTAATCCCAGGTAACGATCAGATAATAAGAATAAAGCAGTTGTAAATCATGATAAAGCCTGTTGTTATCTGCGTCTGTAATTAGCTCTTTACAAACAGTGCTTAATTTATACTCTGAACTACCGTACATGTCCTACCGTATTGTAATTTTTATAAATGCAATCTGCATATTAAAGACAAGCATGACACACACACATCCAAAGCTTCTGCGATACACATGGAATAAGATACTGATGCAAACCAACGTCCACACTTTGCTTCAGTTATTACATTTACTATAGGGACATACTAAAGCGATTCGTTTTTGTTGGATTCATAATATCAGTCTTGTCTACTGGCAAAATTCTCTATGCTTTAATTGTGAACTTACTGCCGAGTGAAATAAAAGTAATAATTTTCTCCTTTTACAATTAGGTGATTGTGTACCAGCAGACTGAATTTATTGTGCAAGCCCAGTACTGCGTAATACGCTGAAGTGTGTTTGTTGATAACATTGTATGATGATGATACTTTTGACAGTCATGCTTGAATGTGTACACAGTTTAGTATTTGGTGGTGAAAAAAAAAAAAAAACAGGAAAAAGTTTTTGCTTTTTGTTTTGTTTTGTTTTAAAAAGGTGAGAGGGCAAAAGTACCAGGTCAGGGGTTGACTGCAGGTTGCGCTTCAGAGGACGCGCTGCAGGCTGAGGCCGGGGTTAGCAGGCAGTGAGCGCATGACGACAGCAAACCAATCAATGAAGACAGACAGACAGGTAGACAGACGCACAAACAAACACAGGGCACACAAGACTGTAACCAATGTGGGAATGGTGTCAGCTGAGATGAAATTTTAAAGCATAAAGTGGAGACAGAATGAAAATGGAGGATGTTAGGGCAACACAGGGCACAAACGTCAGTTAATCAATTATGGGTAACGCAATAAGCAGTATGAGGAAAAGAGAGCAAAGGCTAAACAAAAGCAAAATGAGATGAGAACAAACAGAAACTGTGGCAAGCTGATCAGCAAGCTGGAGAATTTGAAATTGACACAACACTTCAACAAACCTGTTAAAATCACCCTGCAGGAAAACTGAAAGCCTGCAAAATACTGACTGTTGCAAAGGGGGAAATGGTATAAGCACTGCAGAGGACACGGAACAAGCGCTTGTGTCATGCGAGGGAGCGCTCACTGCAGCAAAACAGCTGTATGCAGAAGGCAGGCAGTTAGCTGGTGTTGCACAATTTCCTTTTCTCCGCTTTATCTGCTTATCCTCTCATTTCTCCTCTTGTGTCCTGCCTGCACCTTCGCTGCAGAGCTAGTGCTTGTAACTTATCATCAAGCTGAAAGTGTCCATACATCATTGAGAAGACAAAAGATGCCCCCCTTCCGCCCAACACAAGAGGGATTTCTCAATTATTAAGCACACTTTCCATTTACGTAGTTTCTTAAAAACGAGTCTAAACCAGTATCTGCTGAAGGTGCACATTGCTGTTCCCACAATCCTCAGCCTGTGACCTTGTACCATGACCATTAGTGATAAGACCAAAACCCCCCCACCTCAGCCCATTCACACCTGTGAGGATTCCACACTTGTGTTATCTGGTCAGTTGACTTTAATTGTTACTCTGTTAGTTTTGTATAGTGTATGCCTGTTTGCCAATCACCTGACCCTTAGGGTATTTCCAAAACCCCAAGTATTACCTTCTTAGCTTACTGATCCTACCATCATCCAATAAATGATTCTTAAAATTTGTTTAGAATATTTACAGTGCTGCGAAAAAGTATTTGCCCCTTCCTGATATATTTTTTATTGCATATTTGTCTTGCTTAAATGAAAAAAAAAATTATATTACACAAAGATAACCCAAGTAAACACGAAATGCAGTTTCTAAATGAATGACTTCATTTATTGAGGTAAAAAAGCTGTACAAACCTGCCTAGCCTTATGTGAAAAAGTAATTGCCCCTTAACCTAATAACTGATTGCGCCATCCTTGGCAGCAACAACTGCAATCAAGCGTTTGCAATAACTGGCAATGAGTCTTTCACATTGCTGTGGAGAAATTTTGGGCCACTCTTCCTTGCATCGTGCGTGAAAAGTCTGTTTGAGGTCATGCCACAGCATCTCAATCGGATTTAAGTCTGAACTAGCGCACTCCAAACCCTTCATTTCTGTAGACGTTGTTTTCACAGCACTATAAGTACAGAATAGATACACTGGAGGCTTGTAGTGTACAGTGTAAGGACCTATCCAATGATGGAAACTATGCCTAAATGTAAATGTAGTGTGCAATGTATGCCTACAATATGAATGTGCCACCTCTTCCAAAAAAAAATAGACTATACAACAATAGGAAAAATCACAAATACAACAATCTTATATTATAATAATCTTATGTAATGAAATAAACAGAGGGGGCGAATAAAAATCCCTTCATGAAAATCAACCAACGCCTTGCTTTAAAATCTGAAAGGTATCTTGTTTAGGCTAAAAACCTCACCAGCATTAAGTGTGTAAAGCACCTGTGCAATGCTTTAATTAAGGACAATCTCGTGTATAATCGATGTTCTGTACAAGCACTTCCATTATACAGAGAGCTCATTCATTCTCCTTAACCAGGACAACCTTAGTGAATGAGAATGTCTCATTTATTTAAATACTCTTGCTCTTGATTCCTGTACAGGTTTTCCTTTTCCTTTGCACCCTTCACTTCCTCAGACAGAGGAGTGGTTTTAATAAAGGCCATGACACTGCACCTGTGTTTCTGTCTGGAGCAGCATCCAGCGCATACGTGTAACGTTGCTCCTGGTGTATAATTAGCTTACTCTGCAAACCTGAGATACCAGATTTTGTTTGCAATTAAGAATTTGAATGGAGGTCTGAATTTTATTGAAAATAAACCATCTGGCAAACTTTATATCTGGCTACATGAACACGTCTGCATTAGAGTAAAACTGTCAGCTCCCAAGACTTTTGTTTTAATCACCACACAAATACACTGATCCCTGCAGTAAAATATATTTGATATCTAAAAAACACCTGAATAGAAAAGCTGAGTATTTGAATATCAGCAACTCTTAGCGTTTAATTGGGTATTCAAATATCTGTACAGACCCCTGCTAGTACTAAGTACTAAGTATCCAGAGAATCAGAATGCTTTAAACAAAGGCTCTTCATCAATGATGCAATCAAAGTCCTTTGTGAAACCATAAGTGACACAGTGAACTATGCTGCATTTTCTACAGATGGGTGACCAAACCAAAAACCATCAAAGTTACACTGACTGATCAGCATTATTACATTTCTGTGTGATTGAATACTCTCTACCAGTGTCCCCATCCTGACTTTTAAAAAAAGTGGTTTTAATTCTATGTGATATCCTTTACAGTCGCCACAACTCAAACCAATTAAACACCTATAAGAGTCCTTTGGCCCTCTATGCCAAGATGCAATGCTCTCGTGTCTACTGGTGGCCCAAAATACTAATGTGCTAATTTTAACTTTGTCACCCATCTGTACATGTTTACTGTTTTTATTTGGTGTACTCAAAGCTTATGTAGGACTGCAGTACTCTAGATGCCACTGTTTCAATCTCACCATGGCTGCTGCTGCTGTAGCAGCGGCATTCTGGCTGGCCTGCTGCTGCTGCTGCGCTTTAATCCTGGCCTGCAGGTGTGCCGGTGGGTGGAAGTACTTGCACTTGTCGCGTGAGCAACGGCCCTTTACGTAGTCCATGCACACAATGACAGAGTTCTCGCTGCCATCCACCATGCCCGCCTCTACTGGATGAGCGTAGCGGCACTCGTTCTCACCCCGTGTGCAGTTGCCCCGCTGAAACTCACGGCACACCTGGAAAGGAAGCGAGAGCAAAAAATTCAACCTAGAAGGGTCTGGGTGCATATCTTTAGTTCTAGCTTACTTCAGGTTAGATATTAACGGCTAAAAATGTGGACAGTTCTTTTTAACTTAGCAGATGATAGCAGCAAACCTCCTATAACTATAACTCCTATAGCGCTTCCCTTAAACACATAGTTTTACACTTTCACTGCTGCACTTTTGTTATTTAATGTCATCTTCTTTGTAAAGGCTAAATAGAAAATACATACCGCGATAAAACCTGTGAGAATGTACTAGCTGGTTATCATATATTGATTTTTGCATATCCCTTTTGCTTCTTTTTCGGTCTTAACTAACACACAACAGGTTAAACAGCTTAGAGCCCAGAGCATTAGACATACCTCAAGCTTGTCTGTGCGAACATGCTTCTGAGTGGAGTTGCCGTTGCCCACAGTGATGCCCGTGGGGCTTCCCGGGACCAGCACGGGAGTGCTGGGAAGCAACTCGGGCATGAGGCCGATGCCAGGGCTCATGTGGCCCATGTATGGATTTAACGCCATACTCTGACTGGTAGCCAACGAGGGTGATACTGGGAACGTGGTCTAACATACAGGAATAGACCAAAAGAAGAGAGAAAATGATGAGGCCAGTAATTTCAGTAAAGGAGTAAAGTCTAGTCAACTGGAATTATACAGGGATTTTACAGTTCAGTTCATTATCTCATTTAGAAAGCTTGCTGTGGCCTTGACTTCCTAATTACAAGGCTGTAGTAAATTACCCTGATTAACCTTCAATCATTGTTTGAAAACATTCTTAATAAACCCCTCATGTTAAAAAAAAAACATGGATTTGGGGTTGAACAAAGGAATAGCACTGGGAATGCAAAAAGTGGGCTCACTATTGGCTGTAGCTGTGCTCCAGGCAGCATGAACTGCACCTGCTGAGCCAACATGGCAGCTGCTGCCTTCTGCTGGATCAGGTTGTTCCGGCCATTGATTTCTAGCTGGGTCTTCAGGTGTGGAGGCGGGTGCAGGTACTTACAGTTATCACGTGTGCAGCGGCCCTGAGAGTGAGCGAGAAAGAGAGAGGGGTATGAGAAAGAAAAGTTGAGTGGGGTTGATGATAAATCATTCAAAAGGAATCGATGCTGGGCAAGGAAGAGATAAGGATCCTGTGATTCGGAGAATACAATTAGATAGGAGTTCCTTACATGTGTGTGAGAGGCAAATTACATAAAGTGGTAAGAAAGCATGAAATGTTTGAAATGAGTCTCAGGAGTGCTGGAAATTTACCAGCCATTGAGAAGATAATGTAGGACTAATGTTCATTGTTACTAAAGTTCTATTGGATTATGTGAACAATCATCACAGCGTCCGCAGCAAAATTTAAGCAGGTATCCTTTGAAACATATTGTGTCCTTAATGCAATTTTTTCTTATGTTTATTGAGCTGTAAAGTCACACAAGTGAGTTCCTTAAACAGGAACATTACCGCATTGTCATGTGAGCAATAGTTCAAATCCTACTGCCAAACAAATACTGATACAGAGCTTTATTCAGAGTGGAGTTGTGTGTGTGTGTGTGTGTGTGTGTGTGTATGTAGTGAAGAGGTATTACCCATTCAGGAACATTCAGAGGTAATTTTGTCATTTGGGATTTTCAGACCTAATAATACTGTACCGTCTAACTAATGTGACCTCCTATTAGTCTGAAAGGTTTTTGTACAGTATCTTGCATTGTTTGTGACAACAAAAAACTGAACACATAGTTCACCTACAAAGTGATCATAACCATTATTAGTCACCAAAAGTTTTCAGTTATCCTAGCCATGGTCATGGTGGTGTTTAGAGCCTATCTAAGGAACATTATGAATGAGGCAGCAAATCATTCTGGATGGGACATCGGTCCATCAAAAAGCACCACGTAACACACATATTCACAACCCCAGGGGCAATTTAGTTTAGCCAGTACACCTAACAACATGTTTTTGGCTGGAAAACTGGAGAACAGATAAGAAGCCCACTCGTACACTCTGACAACCCACACAGACAGAGGGATCGAACCAGAAGCACCGTGAGGTTGTAATGCTACCTGATGTGCCACCATGTCTATTTACTGGCAACTTGCACATCCAGATTGAGGTATTATGTCATAATCTTGTATTATACATACAGATTATCTCATAATGACACATTCATGACTCACATACAGCGTCCCTGAGCAACATGGCCTCAAATGCCTAGACTCTATCAACACTCAGATTAATCAAAAGTGTCTAATGTCTGTTAGAAATGAGGCTTTCAAACTGGGTTCCTACAAGAATCCAGGGTTTGTTTGTCTTTTCTTTACCTTTTAACAGTGATAAAAATCACAAACATTTACATTTAGGCATCTGGCAGACACTCTTATCTAGAGCGACTTACAAAAGTACTTTGAAATCATCACTTGTATTATATTTAACACTGAGTTTTTGTTGTTATTATAGTTCAATGAACAATTAATAAGTAAGTCCAGCCTTTACCCATCACATATACATTATACAGTGAAATTCTTTATTCTTTACACATCCCAGCTTCTTATTACTAGGCTAAGGTCAGAGCGCAGAGTTAAAGGTCTTGCTCAAGGGCCCAAAGGCAGCAACCTGACCCAGAGCTGGGGCTCGAACCGCCATCCTTCTGATCAGTAACTCAGAGCCTTAACACACTGAGCCACCTAACCGCCCCTAGATTCAGTTTTGTATAACAGACTTAAAGTTACAGTGTTAATGATGCTCACACTCTAGTTCCTAGTAACAAAATAACGACTAATGACGTTACACAGTTATAGAAGAGAAATGATCACCCGGATGAGGACGGGTTCCCCTTAGAGTCGGATTCCTCTTAAGGTTACTCATCAAAAAACCTCATCAACCTGAAAATCTGAAACAACTCATCTTATAAGAAAATTTAACTCGGATCTATTGTGTTTTTTTGTCCACAGAAATGTCAAGAGTAAAAACTATTAGTTACTATTAGACATTTTTTACTAAAAAGGTTAATATATCGATTATGTATAACTGGGTCATAGTTGAGAAAAACTCCTAGAGAAAATCCCATACACACTCATTGTTATTGGCAACACAAAAGCCGTCACTGTGTACCTGTCTTTAGTTCCTGTTTATTCGGCTATTTGCCTAACTGTAGGTTATGAAATATTTATAGACACATTATGAAAGCACATGTTAGTCTTTCACAGCCAATTTTCCCCATATGGAGCCTTCCCATCTCATGACTGATAGAGTTATTCATTTCCCATGCCTTCAGCTTCTCTTATAGTGGGGAACCATGTACATTGCAAGCAGGGTACATTAGCCAAGGGTGAAATTCAGTCAACTTACTGTAACTTCATTACCCCTGCAGAATAAATCATACTCTGTTCACAGTCTACAGAGGAAGCACAAACTTTCTGGTTCGCACACAAATACACACACACACACACACACGGTTCTGTGCAGGTTTCCAGACAAACCTAGAATACTAGGATTTAACTTTGTTAAAAGGGGACTGGAGTCTACCTTCTGGCTTCACAGGCTATATCTCATTCACCACTAAAACAGTTTGCATCTATATTCAAAATGTTCATCCAACATGCCTTTGAAATTCATAAAAAATTAATTCCTCTTCCACTGACCCCACTCAACCCTGACCATAAAAGTGCAAGCGTGTGAAGTAGAAGAACTGGAAGTGAAAACGCGGGTTTTCACTCTGAACGTTGATGAACTGCTGGCGAACTAAGATGATGGATGGGGAAAGCTAGAGAGATGTGTTTACTCCTATCCACTGGCCCACCCACGTACGCACACTCCAATCATTCACGTGACAAATGAATACTGCAGTCTCTGTCAGAACACAGTCCCGAAAGTCACACCTCTCTCATTAAACTGTTATATTTTTGACTTATCGTGCAACAGATAACAGTCTTTCTCTGTCAAATCAGCAACCGGGGATTGCAACACCCACTATGAAAGTTTGCCATCTCCTGAATACTAACTACTTACAACAGCCAGCCATTATTTTACGCTATACTCAAAATACCATTGACAGGGGTGCTGAAACAAGGCTGACTCCAAGGGCCCTTAAAAATGCCAAGGCCTAGGGTTGTTTGAGGGCCCAGAATCTCTTGCAACACCCCCGACCCTGCAACTTAAATCTCTGTTGGTTTTACCCCTCTATGTTCTGACTGTTTTTGTGTTTTCTGTATGCTATAATTCTTTTCTATCTTCTTGGTTTGTGTCTCCCTGACTGGTTGTATTCTGGTTAACACTAGATCAAACTTGAGCTGGGATTTAATGTTTTTGGCTAGTTATTGTAATAAACAACTGCACCTCTGCAACATAGATTTAGTAGGGTTGAAGGCTGAACTAGATGAGCAGGGAATCTAAGCTGCAAGGTACTTCCCAATCAACTACTCATCATCATCACCAGTTCCCGGCTGCTGCCAAATTTGGATCATCTGCTGATGTGACATGTCGACCCTAGTGATTTTATGCCAGCTCATACTGAGCATACAGAGTTACCACGTCAGTATAATAATGACACAGCTGTGAATCACATACGGAGGTAAAAGAAAATGACGAAGCGTCTCAAAAAATTGTACTGGCTTAGAGGTGAGTGGAGGCGTAGCACATCCTCTGTCCTGCTGACTATTGTGCTTGCTGATTAAGATGGAAATTTCCAAAAATATAAGGGACTTTCTAATTATTTAGGTTAAAGAGAAGATTGGGATACCACCCTGGTTGCAAAATCAACCAAAAGTAGCTATGATCTAACGGTGTTGCCGAAGCTGCTCACAATTCAAGTGAAGGCCTAAGCAGTTATGGCCAAACAGTCGATGCAGCAGCAGCACCTCCGGTCCAAGCACCTTGCCAAGGCACTACAGAGATGCAGAGCTGCACACAAAGCAAGAAGACACCAAGTAACTCTGAACAATTTCCATTGAGGCAATCAGCAGACATGCAGAAAAGTAATCAGACCAAACTTATACCTGGCAAAATGACCACTTTAAAACGAGGTCCTGAGCGAACAAACATTATCAGTGGCCAAAACACCAAAAAGACAGGAAACATAATGTAAAAAACAAAGAACAAAAAAATTTTAAATGGGAAAAAAAGAAAGACAGTGCCTACGTAGCACAACAGAGAAGCATTCACTCTATCTAGAGAGTGAAATTGGCTATCTGGGTGGAAGGGATGGCATTACTGTTTTTTGCTGTCCATTAAAGCAATACTACCCAGCTGTAGGTATCTGTAAGATCATGTATGAAGACAGATTTTCCTTTGAGTCTGTTACATTGCTGTGTCATTTAGCATGAGGAAGAGGTGAAAAGATTTGACTTCCTGCATCTTGGAGGAGTCATATGCTGTCTTTTACCCTACCCAACTGTTATGCTACCTGAAAAAGCTAGATACTGGGTGGGAACTGGGAATGACCAAGGTAGGAGGAAAATGGGGAAAAAGCAAGACAAAGAAATTCAGAAAGCAGTGTGCCTCATCTGCTTTCATGGACCACAAAACAAACCTGACACTAATACGTAGATTTCTGGTAATGGTTAAGGCCCCTGAATTAGGTGTACATGGGCAATGCTTTATGAAGACCATACACCCTTGTGCTTTTATTTGCAGATGTTAACGGAGTATGAACACAATTATGATGTAAGCAATGGTTCAAGCTAATTTGAGAAAGAGCAGCTTGTGGAGGCTCCTCCACACTCATGGAGCACTGGAATCTGTAGTATGTTAAAACTTTAAAGTGCTTGAATTCCCAACAGGCTTGGTGGTTGCTCCTTTTTTCTGCACATTAATTCACAGTACCTTTATAGACAGTGGTTTTAAAAATACATTTAGTCTAACAGACTCCTTCTTTTTAGTACAAAACAAAGGATTTTTGGTATAAGTTGATTCAAGCTGTGAATTGGAGGTAGATTGTTGATTAAACCCATTCTTAGCAGTTTTTGATTAAATAGCACTAGTGTTTAGAGTCCAATCTTTCTTAAGCATTAAAAAAAAAAAAAACTTTTAAAAGTACTGAATAAATATTGAAATGCTATGCAACTTTGTTTTGTTGTTTGTTTAAATGTTTCATTTATGTTTTCTCCCTGCAAATTTTTTGCTCCATTCTCTGGTCAAGTAGGTGGCGGTAATTCCACAACCGCATATAAACTCAAATAAAGAAGCAATACTCTTGCAAAACATGAGTATTTGTGAAAGATAGTATTTTGTTTGTAAAAAAAAAAAGGCTAAATGATTTCAATAGTGTGAATTGACTATGAATCAAAACTGATCAACTGATCAATTAAATTGCACACTTGAATAAATCACACTTCCGCATCTTACGACTGTATATGGCAGTGTTAATGCCATGTTACTTTGCTGGTTACATTTTAATTTAATTTAATTTTACATTTTAACTACATAGACTGTAGTCTTATTACTATATACAGTGCTGGCCAAAAGTATTAAGACAACACATATGACTTGTATTGTGGTTCTCCCCCGTCCAAAAAACAGATGATGTCACTGGTCGGTTCTGGCTTATCTGACTGAAATCAAATGCTTCAATTGATGGATGGAACAAAATATGCGTAAGAAATTTCTGAAGCCGTTCACGTCTGCACAATGGACCTCACTTTGTGTTCACTTATGCACAAAAATGGCTAGGGAATTCCTAAGTGAATTGTGAACTTTTATGACAAATACATGATCT
>JAOVVA010000037.1:18278202-18290110 GCA_028565275.1 Leiocassis micropogon | reverse complement strand
TTTGTGTTCACTTATGCACAAAAATGGCTAGGGAATTCCTAAGTGAATTGTGAACTTTTATGACAAATACATGATCTTCAGGAAGCAATCAAGCAAGCATGTATTGAGCGAGTGACACCAGAGTATCAATACATGTAGCAGATGTCTTTTTGACTCTTTGCCCAGCCAGATCTAGCAGGTTTTGAAGAATAAAGGACTTCATACTAAATATCAATTGTGGTATAGTAACTTCCTTGCATAAAATAACAAATTATTCTTATTTTCTTGATTGTCTTTATTTAAAAAAATTGAGAATGTCATTAAACACTGGATTTCACTTTTGTCTTTAACCTTTCAACTAAGGTTGGCCATTCAGTCCCAGTCTCTTAAGTCTATCTAAACTCAAAAATAAGGATGAACAATGATGGTTCATGGGCATATTTAAAGAGTTTTCTCCTGAACGTTGCACAGAGGTTAGCAATCAGACTACCAGCCAAAAAGCTATGTAGCAATACATAATAGCATCTGATTTCTACTATTAGCCAAAGCCCAGAGCCAGGCAGGTGGTTTTGATGAAAAACTCAACAGAAAATGAACATAAAAACATTGTGATGTATTTTATTAATTCCAACTTCATCATCATGTAAACACATCGAGTGGTGTTGCACAAGGGTCTAACGAAAGACCCAGTTCACTGGCAGCGTAATCCGATTGATAAGACGTACCCTTCAGAACCTTGTCACAGGATCTCTGGGAATGATGTTAGAACTGGAAGTGCAAGTGTTAGGAAATGAAACCGGCCTTAATGCAGTCATTACACCAGGCACAGAAGAGATATTGAAGGCCATCATGCTTGTCTTTTAAATAATGATTATGCCAAAGTTGCTTGTACAAAATAAAAGCTATATATCAGACTAGTCTAAACTCCTGCAATAGACGCCATTTCTGCGAGACTGAAAAAGTCAGAAGGTAATTGTTCGGCACAACCACATTACTGGAGAAAGCACAGACATTTTAAAAGAAAAAAAAAGAAAAAAAAATTAAAGAAATTAAAAAATTGGATCCTGTAAATTGATTGTTAATAAAATAATAAGGAAGAATTTTGAAGAGATTTCAGTGCTCCATAGGGTAGGCAAGTTCGATCCTAAAGAGGCGCAATCCTGCAGCTCCAACCCTAATCAAACACACCTGAACAAGCTAATCAAGGTCTTTAGGATTACTGAGGCTACAGGCAGCTGAGTTTTTCTCAGGGTTAGAGCTAAAATCTGCAGGACTGCGGCTCTCTAGGACCGAACTTGCCTACCCCTGGTCTAGTTATTACACTCAAGTGCCCGTTGTAGGTGCGTTCAGCAGTGGAAAAAGGATCAGAGGTCATTTTGAGGCCAGCATTAACGTTATCAGCCATCTGTAATACCGTAGCTCTTCTGTGAGAATGGACCAGATGAACTAACCTTCACTCCCCACAAACATACAGTATATAAGCCTCCAATGCCCATGACCCTGTCATTGGTTTCCCAACTGTTCTTCCATGGACCAGTTTTAGAAGGTTCTGACCACTGCATACTGAGGACAACTCATAAGACCTGCTGTTTTGAAAATCCAGAGAAGTAGCCATCACAATCTGTCTCTTGTCGGTCCTAACACTTGCTCATTTTTCTGCTTCCAACACCTTTGAGAAATGACTGTTACATGCTGTCTAATATATACCAACCATAGTGACAGGTGGCACTGTAATAAGATAATCACTGTTATTCACTTCACCTTTCAATAGATTTATGACTGATCAGGGCATGTAAGGTTCAACCTAACCTATGCTTCTTCTATTTTTGCTCATGTTCTGCTATTTTGATATATTTCTACTTTTGTAACTTGGCACTGACTTTGGACATCAACTGAATGTAATGTGTTCATAGTCTCTCTCACAAACAAAGCACATGTGTTTGCATCAGAAGTAAAGAGAGTATGTTCTGGGAGTATTTAGCAATGAGAAGACAATCCCGTGAGAGCAGAACTCCTCAAAACACAGAGGAGAAGGGAGTTGAAAGCACAGATCAGCAACAGTGCTAAGCTGCATTGTTAATGGCCAAGCTGGGTGGCTAGACAACCAGAAATCTCTCATCCAAAAAGAAAATTAAGAAGTAACACAACAAGAACTAAAAACATTCTGGTCCATATGTGTACTGAATGCTGTGTTTTCCTCCTGATGCAGAAAGAAGCAGAGAGAGGAATGAAAAGCTGTAAGTCATGTCGTGCTGGATTCAGCGGGTCAGGGATCTCCTCCACGTAGTCATGGTAACGCACCCAGCAACTAGGAGGAAGTTTTGCCTCATCCGGTCTCCTCACCACTCATTGGTCATAGAGAGAGCGGAAGATCTTAACAGACAAGATGCTGTCAATGATTACCCACAAATATTCCTGCCCATGCCTGTAACTTGTGGCTTGCGTTATTAGAAGTGATTCACTTGAATGAATTCATTATCGCAGCATCAGAGGCATTCTCGAATGTTCATTCTTGAATCAAATCCTCTGCACCATCATGGTTAGTAATACAAATTCCATGACTGAAATATTTTCTGCACTTTTTTTCACACACAAAAAAAGGGAAATTCATTAGCAGAACACAGACATTAATTAAAGTAGCACACGGTAGAATGATACAGAACGCATAATTTATGTGTGACCAGACCAACATGCTGGCAGGCATGAGTCAGAAGTAATGGATAAAGAAGCGTCTCCAGCAGAAGACACCAGTTAGGAGAAAGGACATTGTGGTAGCCATTAAGGGATGTCAATAAATTAGCAGAGGGGAGGAGGAGAACAAGGAAAGAGGGTGGCATTGGGGGATGGGCTCTCGCTTGCAGAGCAATGAATGAGTACTATTAATATGAGGAGTGCTGTATAATTAAAACCTGAACTGTGACTGCAGAGGGATTAAGACAAAGGGGCTTGGGCTGTTCTCTCCCTCGCGCAGCACTCTGACTATGAGCCTACAGCTGACTGCTTTGCTACGTAATAAGCAAAAAATAATCCCATTTCACATTTGTAATCCAGACGGCGCGGCGCTGCCCAGACTATCACTAAATTAATGGCTGACGTGCTTCTTTGGTGAGAAGAATTAGTGTATGCTGAGCTCCGGCCGCTGCTAGCTCTCAGCCCGGCTCTTGAGGAGAGACATTCTCTACATGAAATACACTAAAACTTTTGAGACTTCTGACCGTGCCGTGTGTGTGTATGTGCTTGTGCTCTGTGATGGGGCAGCAGCCTACTGTATCTAGTTGCCGAAATGGGCTCAAGGTCCCCACAACCCTATACAGGATAAGCTGTACTGTGGAAAATTGACAGAGAGCATCTGTAGAACAGCAGGTTTAAAATTAGTCGAGCAATTAGTCACATCATATTCTTATATTCCTTCACCTTCTACACTGCTTATCACAGGCCACCTCTACAGGAATCAGGCAACAATTAACCTAATATACATGTCTTTGTGGGAGGAAACAAGAGTACCTGTACGAAACCCACCAAACATGGGAAGAACATGCAGTCTCCGCCCACACAGACCCGAGGCGGGCACGGAATAATGAGAAACTAATAGAGACTGGAAAAAGTACTGACTTTGTCATTTTGACCATATGCACCCTCAGAGTCCAGCATTTAATGGAAAGTCTAAAGGAAAGTTCCAGAACTAGATTGCATACTGTGATGTATTACATTCTGCCAAAAATATTATATAAGATTCTGGTTACATTTGCACTACATCTTGGCTATTACTCCGCATTGTGCATACGTGGACAAAAGTGCTTCATCATGTTTTTGCAAACGGAGTTGACCCAGGCCTGCTCTATACTTTTAAGGCTGACACAGACACACGCTGCTTTTCAGGACATCAGCAGAAGACTCATCGGAGCTCAGCAAAAAACAGCCAGGAGGTGTTAGCACAAGCATACTACAGTGTGTATTTATGTATGTTAAATCATACACAGATTTATGTTATAATTATAGAAGATATATGGCTTTACATTCTGCACCAGAGCTAAATTTGTAAAAGTGTGCACTTTGAGTTAAACTAAGAAAGTGTTTATGTTTGGGGTTAGGGTTACCTTGAGAGAGTCGAAGCAGGCGATGACGCGGCCATTCTCCACATGGCAGGTGCGAGAAGGGTGAGCGAACTTGCACTCGGTGTCAGAACGTGAGCATGAGCCTCTCTGGAACTCGCGACACACCTCTAGCGTCAGCCACTTGGTGTCCCGGCCTACAGCAACGTTGACGGCCATAATGAGCGGGCGGTTAGGGTCGAATTAAAGGTTGTCTGGGGGTAAGAAAGTCCAAAGCGCACGTAGCAGGACAAAAGAAAATAATCAGTGTGCCACAGCACAAAAAACACTCTGGTAAAAGGAATGAGACATGCTCTAACGTTCAGACAGAATGGCAAAAAAAAAAACGAAACAATGAAGAAACTATGACTCTCAGTGTTCCATATGAGCTGGATAGTTGAGCAAGGAGAAGGATGCTGAGGCAGAGCAGGTCACACAGGCATGCTGCAAAGGCTTCTTGACAGCTTCACTCAGACTGAGGCACTAAAAGTGCAGACAGACACGTACTACTGGGCTGCAGTGGCCGTCCTGGCTCGTAAAACCAGCTTCTTGTCTACGTAAAATGACTTTATCCACTTTTCCCACCCTAAAGGCCACCGTCCTGCTGCTGCAACATCAATGTTTTCTAAAAATGCTCACATTTCCAGACAACAGAAGATGAAGAAAAGCCTTCGTGAGTAAAGTCAGGCGTGTTGAGTACAAAAGAAGAAACTAATCGACTGTCCTTGGATTAACAGGATGATACTGCAAGCGAGGTGGAGTGGGGGGAGGCTTGGATTCGAGGAACAGCAAATTGACCGTTTGCCTGTCAGAGTGAAATATAGTCTGAGTCAAGGCCAAGCGCAATCACAGATACACTTACACCGGCAAGCAGTCAGGTCTGCGGGGAACAGCAGCGTGGGAAAAAGCATGCGCCGGCACGAGGCTGCTGCAGCATCCAGTACATCCAGGCACTTAGTGATGATGCGCGTCCTCTGCCTTCTACTTGAGTCGCATTCTTGTCCCTCCTGTTTCTCCTGTGTCTCTTCTTCTCATCGTCACCCTCCACTGTCTCCTTTAGGTCCTCTAAAGCACGACCACCTGTCTTTAAACAGAAAAGATGGAAAGAATTACAAAAGAGTAATGACAAGCTAAAATATGTGACTAAAAGGAGAAAATACCTTTGTAAGATAGGATATGCTGAACTGTAGAAATGAGATTGTGGAAGCCAAAGCATAAAAGCGCAAGTGTTTACACTGCAAACCTGCGAATTCAGAGTGTGAGCGTGAGAGAATGAAAGTGCATGGCAGAGAGTGCATGAGCGAGACGCAGCGAAAGAGGGAAAGAGAGGTAGAGGAGGCGTGCGGGCTTGAGGCAGGCAGCAAAGCACAGGAAAGGGCAGGCTGTGTCTTGATTAAAAGATAGAGGTAGGGAGGGAGGGAAGGAGGGAAGGAGGGAGGGAGTGAGGGGAAAAGGAGGGGGGAGAGAAATAACGTGTGAGAGATCACCGTCACTTTATGATCAGAAGGGTCGGCGAGAACAACAAGTTGATGACGGTTATGCAGGTGCTTATTTATCTTAATTTAAAAAAAAAAAGGCAATAGAGTGAAGAGTTTGGAATTTGTGCATGATCCAAAAATACAGGTAGTGAAAGAGACGAGAAGGGAAAGCCTGGCCCTCGCAACGGCAGCTGCTTAGGGCTCAGTGACGTGACAACCAATCAGTGGCCGCTTTGCAAACAGGCTGAGTGAGCAGCAGCCAATGAGGAGCAGAGCTACGCACTGACAGTCTTCATCTCCTCTCCTGCCTCCTCTGGAACACACTGTCATTGCATGTGCTCTTGGGCTCGACTGTAAAAAGAATAAAGCATGCCGGCCTCTCTTCCCCCCCCCACACAAGCCTAATGAGGAGAGTTTCTGTACGGGTGTATCACTCGATATGCTTTCACCACACAGCCTGAATCTCTCCCTGTTTCTCTCATAAACACATACACACAGAAATAAAGGATGGCTACATTTCTCAATATTAGTCATATTTAAGATACTGCAGGAATTAGACAAATAAAGCTAGAGTATTATAGAGAGAAGCATTATAATCAAAACCCATGAGATCAACACAAGACATGGGAGGATCAGTGGGAGTGAGTTTGCGTTTGCATGTTTGTGTCATGGGTGGTTAAACAGCTGACACACGGTCTGCAGAGAAGAACAATCGGTGATGTAATACAGATGAAGGTGGGCGATACGGTGAAGGACTAACAAGCTTAAAGTAAATCTGTGCCTCTTGCTGCTACTGGGGATCTAAACAGACTCTACAGACTGTATACGATGACGATGATTATTATTATTATCATCATCATTATTATTATGAGAATAATTGTCTTTCCTGTTGATTTTCAGACCCTTTTTTAATATAACATTAATAAGCATGATATATTAATAACTGTAAATGATGCCAACACTTCTACTACTTGACGTTTGTATGAATGTACAGTACTGTGTAAAAGTCCTGAGCCACCCCTCATATTTTGCTTCCAAAGACTTAGACGTTCTAGTATTTCTCAATGTATTGTTGAGGAATATCTCCTCAGGCTTCCGGATGGACTTGCTCACCTTTCTGGCAAGGTTTTGGTTCTCATGTACATTTCAGTCCTTGTACCTGACCAGTTGCAGTGGAATATTTTTGTTTATTAAGCCACACAATGACCTACAAATCCTTAACGTAAGGCAGGAGAGACAGGTACGGATGATGACAGATGATCAGCCTGGTGATATACTGATGGTGCTGAATGCAGAGTGCTTGGAACAGACGAGAGGGAAATGAGATCGCTTTGAAAATCTTTGACTAAATTTAGTATTCACTTACTAAATAAATACTATAATTACAGCGTGTTCATAAATGCTCATAAGTTATCGAACTCTGGGCTCCACATGTAAATATGGATGTACGGGTTATAAAAAGGAAAACCTCCACCACATGTGTGTAACACAAGCTGGCAAGCAAATCACTACACGTCACACTCTGGCAAGCCACAATAATACAACTACAAACGGCTCATCAAGATTTCTGAATGTGTAGCGAACTGTGGATACAATTCTGAAAGACAGACCTGGCTTTTGATAGATAGGTGAGACGGAAAAATAATTAGTAAATAAATACAGCCCATTACTGAACGACACAAAAAAGGTTATTGCGCATAAAACCATGTGCTATAACAGAATGGCTTCATTTACATAAACGGGTCATGGTGAGAATATTGCACAGACGTAGTGATGGGCGAGACGAGATCTGTCATAAGGTTTAAACAACAGCAAACAGTTAGCAGCTAACCCACTGATATCTTTTATAGAGTATAACAGACAACCCACCACACTTAATTAGTGCTAAAGCTGCATAAAGGACAATGAACTGAAGGATGAACTGTCATCAGCTGACAGCTTTAGGCTGTTCCTGGCATTAACAGACGCAGTAAAAAGTAAAAAATTAACTTTTGCAGACAAATCCCACCTTCTGTTATGACTGGTTACAAGCATTCAGGTTTCATCTATGTAGAGAGTAGAATATGACAGGCTGTGACATATGAGCCATTCCAAGAAAATAAAGGCAGCAGTTTTTTAGCGCAGATAAGCACCTCATCAGTGGGAAACAGCAGTGAACTGGGGTGACAACAGCCTCATAGATGATCGCAGCATTTGGTGAGAGATGTGAATATGCATGGCTAGCAAAAGCACCTCAGCACACAGTTCATCCACCCTTGCCATTTTGAGATTTTGAGTTCTAGGGGGATTTATTTACCGTAGGGTCCCAGTATTGTTTCTGAGAACACTTGAACCCATATCTGGTTAATTTTCATCAGTGCGAACAGAATTGTTCCAGGCACGGGAACCGTCTTTGAGTCCGCGTGAAAAGGTGGAGCCAAGGTGGAAGCCAATCGTATTTAATCAATCGCCAATTTAACCTAATCAGCCATAGCTGATGAAGTAGGAAGGCACGAGAGAGCATTGCTTTTGACATTCTTTCCTAATTAACAAAATAATATTAGGTATAGCGCAAAAGTTAACTTCCTTGTTCTGTTCTTCTTTTGTGTTTAATGGGCGGTTCACAAACCGAGCAGGTGCATACCTGAGAATGCAGAACAAAATCAACATGAACGCTATCTAGTGGGCGAGTGGGGGGACGCAGTCATTCCTGGGCACGGTACAACAGTCACAGTACAGTAAGATGATTTAAAGGAATGCATTTGAAGAGCAATAACACGCATAACACCAGAAGTGTTAAAATGAGTTCATCATGAGTGGGAGAGACGACTCTGTGTGTGTACAAAAAAAGTGTAATCATGTACATGACGCTTTGTATATAAAGTTACAATTTGCTATACAAAGTCCTATTGTTACAAAGTCCTATTGTCCCCTATACATGGAGGATTTAGGGACATGTACCAACATTTGACTTTGTAATCCTCCGGGTAGACATGATCGAGCTTAATAACTTTAATACGCTGATTATGTGATAACTCTAACAAGCCAAATGAGTCAGCTACCCGATTTCACACAGCTAAAGAGACAGAACTCTAAAGTCTAATGACTGCATGTGCTCCACTTGATTAACCTAATAGAACAGTTTGTAGGGTTGATGTTAGGGATCACTTTCCATAACACTGTACGTGGACCGGCATAATTAGGTTCTCCACTGGTTTAAGACATTGAGCTGTTTATCCTGTTCTTTGTCTTTTTTACCCCAGAAACGACAGGATTAGGGTCAGCAGACAGATGAACAATATTCCAGTCAAATAAGATGTCCTGGGGAAAGCTTGCTTTCATATATAATGCATTTAGTGGATTTGAATAGTACACTTTCTCTCACGGTGAGGTTTGCTTAAGGAGGTAAGAGCATGTCTAATATATTATTTGCATATGCACTTGGAAAAGTTGGAATATTCCCAACCAACGAATGAAAGAGTTAGCCATCACTTTTCAATGCTCATCGTACAAGGTTTAGAACCAAGGAATCAGGAATAATTAGCGGATTTGAAGACGCAGAACATAGGGATGAATGAATATAAGGGTACGGTGAACAAAATAGCACTGCAGTCATTGAAAAAAAAAAAGAGTAAATAATCGGAGAGAGGGAGGAGGCGATGGAGTGAGAGCGGGAGACAGAAGGGCAGATAGGATCTGTGCCCATGTCTCACAGAAACACACACAGACGGAGGAGGCGGCGGGGGGTTCGGGAGTGTGACTGCGCAGACAGACAGCCCAGAAGGGAAGGAGAGCACTGCAGTGAAGTGGGAGAGGGTGTGAGCAGGATGATGTGAGCATGTGTCTGTGTGTGGATGACGGTGAAAGAGAGAGAAAGAGAGAAAGAGGTGGAGAGGGAGAAGGAAAAGAAATAAGAAGAAGGGGGTGGAAATGAAATTACTAACTACATACTCCAGGACAAAGGAACCTCTACATGAAGTAAAAAAAAAAGAAAGAAAAAAAGGCAACAGAAGGATGCTGAGTTTTTATACATGCTGCTCTGCTCTTCCTGTGTACTACAGTAAAAAGGCAGCGAGGGGCCTACAAGCCACACACATACACACACCTGTTCTCTGTACAAACACACGCTGTTTCTATTCGCGTTATAGAAACATGGCAGGTGAACTGCGAGTAGAAGTGAACCTGCCACGTTCCACCTGGTCCTTGTGGTAAAAAAATAAATTCATTAATTAAATAAAGAAAGAAAAGTCATGGTTTGTACAGCATAAAGCAGCAACAGACAGCTGTGAGTTACAGCGTATGGTTATAAATAAAGTGCTGATGCCATGACATAAATGTGTAGACTGAATAATTAATGATGCAATGCAAACCGGAAGACCAAGAGCGTTTACGACGTAGGCTGGACCGGGCCTGCTCGTCATGAACCGAGACTGCTGCAGTGCCCTTGAAAAAAAGTGCTCTCTGCAACTAGCAAGATCATACAAATTAGCGCGTGTCATGCAGGTCTCCATGAGAGCTCGTAGCAATGTGCTTCGACAAACATGACTCGATGACTAATGATGTTAGCATGTTGAACAGCAACTGTTTCCTCTGCCTGCTCAAAGACGGCACACAAAGGATCGTCTGTTGGAGCTTAATAATGTTATCAATTTATAGGACGGGCTTCGCTCGGGCGGCATGGTGATGTCAAGCTGTTTTACAGTATCCTTCTGCCGCTGCTGCAACATGGCTAAGCAGGGACCAGATACGGTAGACGTAGAGATGTGTGTGTGTGTGTGTGTGTGTGTGTGTGTCACCGCTGCATGTCTGAGAGCAGGCCTGCAAATATCAAGCGTCTGGAAACGCTGAGTGTATTGACTCTACAAGGTCACTTAGCCAAGAGCACCAAGACACACACACACAGACACACACACACACACACACACACCCACACACAGACTTTCAATTGCAATGACCTTCAAGAATGGAGACAAGTGAATGAGTATATACAGTGTGTGACAATGCTGACAAATTCTTCAAAATCAGACAGTTTTTTGTAAGCACGTATATTAAATAATAAAGAATTAAATTCACAGAAGCAGTTTGCTGCATCCATGCCAGCTATCAGTTTCCTCATATTTTTGGTGCAGACATCTGTCTTTCATTAAACATTAACTTTGATAAACCCTCTCACTGAAAATAAAAGCTGCCGGCACTGGCGGAACAAAGCTGTCTTCTGTAAGCCGTGCACCAAACGTACTAATCTGCAGGCTTCAGACGTTTGATCAACTTGATCAATACGATGTCAGGAAGCCATCCGTGGTGTAACACTCACGACGGTGAGCCTTTCGGTCACGCTGTTTCACTCTCTGTCAAAACATCCTCCATACTACAGGCCGAAATGTAGCGAGATAATGATTAACCCAGCATTTCCAGGTCTATCCGCTTGCTAAGTTTTACCATCCTGTCTTTTATGCAGACCAGAGTTAGCGATACCATAACGCCCAATAAAACGAGCATGACCAAACAGGCCGTAACCTTGAAAAGATAATCAACTTAAACAAACAAAACCAACGCCTACAGCTGCTGCCCAGGATATTTTAATACCTGATGCAGAATGTTTATTAGATTTCTCAACCTTAGAGAAGACACAAAGCTCACACACAGATCTCCTGACTAAATACTGTATAACCAGTTCACCGGTGTTAATATGAACTCCTGTACGTTATTGAATCAGCCGATCGTTTGACAGCAAAGCAAGTCATAATCGTGCAGGTGCGGGTCAATGCTGACATTAAACATAATAATCAGAATGTGGGGGGAAATAGTATTCTCAGTGATTTTGAACATGTCAGGATCTTATAGACACAATGAGTAAAGTGTAAAGAAAAAAAAACAATGAAGGAAATGCCTCGTTGATGAGACAGGTCAGAGGAGAATGACTGGTTTGAGATGCAGTAATACAGTAACTGAAAGGCATATGCTGAGGTCCAAATCACTGAGATCATATTTTTTCTTATTCTGATCTTGATTCCAGAGTGTTAACTGAAGCTCTTGACCTGCGTCTGCATGATGATTATTATCATTATTATTCACATAGAAATCAGAGCAGCTGTGGTGTTAAAATGATAATGAAGTGAACTTGCAAGAGAACTGAGGTGTTATGTTGCAGTTGGGGATGGAGATGATTTCCAGGCAAGGCATTGTGGGTTAGCGCTGTCACCTTGCACCTCCAGAGACAGGGTTTCTTCAGGGCACTTGAGTTTTCTCCCACAGTCTAAAGACATGACTGGTGATTATAGATTGTGCAGTGTATGATTGGGAATGTGTGTGTGTGTGCGTGAGATAATGTCCTTGCAATGGTTTGGAACCCTACTCAGGATGTACCCCTGGGCTTATGCC
>JAOVVA010000037.1:18196751-18265875 GCA_028565275.1 Leiocassis micropogon | reverse complement strand
TTGGGCACTGGCTGGGAATCGAACCCGGGCCTTCCGCATGGCAGGCGAAACACCTACCACTGAGCCACCAGTGCCACAGTTCATCATAATGCCTATGCTGTGCAGGAAAACAAGGATGCGTCACTCTGTACTGCACAATCCTGAGCCCTATATACATTTATTTGTTTTCCAACGTTTTTTTTTATTTTTATTGTTTATAATTTAGATTGTTTTAAAAAGTTTTAAGGGCTACGATTAGGTAACCAACATTAAGTTTTAATATCTCTAACACACACACACTTTTTTTTTAATGCATATATTCACATTAAGCTCATCAGTGTGTATTTTCTCTTTAACAGCTGAACTGGCTGAAATGTTGCTCACCTTTCTGCCTCACTGCTCCTCAATGTGACTACCGAGAAGATCAACAGCTGCAACAGTCAACACAAACTTCAAGCATTTCATCAACAACAAAAACAAGCGGCTTCGTCTGTATATATATATATATATATATATATGTATATATATATGATATGATAAGCCGTAATGCAAGAAGAAGAATCCATTAGGAGGAAAATGACATGTCAGGACAGGCATATGCTTCAAGGCCATATGCAAAGCCAGGTTAACCCGAGGCTCAGTCGCGTTACCGAAAGGCTCACGAGCGTTAACGTGATTTCACGTCACGTCAAAAGACAGAAAGAAATGTCACACACACACACACACACACACACTGAGCTGCCACGCACGGACGTGTGTGTGGCGCGAGCGCAGCTAGTTAGCTAACTGCGCCAGAGTGAATAAGCACTTACCTGTGCAGAGCCTGTTGTTCCGCTCTAGAGCGGGGAGCAGCGCTCAGGACTGCAGCGCTCAGGACTGCAGCTCGGCCCCTCGGTAGAAAGCAAAAGCAAACAAGCGAGTCGTGTCTCTAAACAGCTGCGAGCCGCTCATTGGTTCGTGTGCAGCGCGTTTTCTGCTTCTTCTTCTTCAGACCTTCCCTATGTGTAAGTTTACTTCTCCTCTCAGCTGTCGGGTTTGTGTAGCTTTCCGCGCACCGGGGATTTCGGAGGAGAAAGGACGAAAAGCGAAGAAGGAAGCGTGAGGAGAACTTGCTAGCGGCGGGTAGGCAGCAGGCGAGGCGAGGCGAGGGAGGAGGAGGAGGAGGAGAGCAGAGTGTACACGGAGTAGGGCACTACAGCGTGCACTTCACTTCCTCCATTTTAGGGGAATCCCATTCCTACTCGAAAGCCTGTTGCAAGGGTGGAGTCGGTAAAGCTAAGGAAGAGGGGGAAAATATATACAAAGCCACCCCTTGCGGTAGTTGTTTAGTTGAATCCCATTATTCGCGTTAATCGGTGTGACCTCGAGTATTTACTTCTTTGACCAAACTGTCTATTTGTACAGTTTTAACGTTTATTGATTTTTTTTTTTTTTTTACAAAGGCAACAAAGTCTAATAAGAATGATAATAATAATGTACACGGTGTATGATTAGACAAACTCAAATATACAAAATCTAAATATTTCATAAAACA
Organism: Leiocassis micropogon; assembly: GCA_028565275.1. Taxonomy (NCBI): domain Eukaryota; kingdom Metazoa; phylum Chordata; class Actinopteri; order Siluriformes; family Bagridae; genus Leiocassis; species Leiocassis micropogon. The sequence continues at coordinate 18,264,362 of JAOVVA010000037.1, read as the reverse complement.
AACACGCATATTGTTTACTTCATAAAGTGTTTATAAACGGCGTCTTAACTGACCCTTTGGCGACACCTGTTGTCGATTAAGTGAACTGCACTGGGCTTTGTCTCAAATACTAATGAAGGTCCTGATTCGTGATCCTGAATTACAGGATTATATATACAAACACACACACATACTGTATATACATGTGCCATCCAGCAAATTTGGTGACAGACACTCTCCACCCTGGAGATACCTCGTCCTGTCATTTCTATGGCAGTTACGTAAGGGGTCGGGTTGCCAGCTCAACGCCCGATGGTCACACTACAGGCAATTTGGGAACGCCAATCAGCTGTCTGTTAGCAATGTCTTTGGACTCACTCATCGTCTGTATTTATTCCTGTGGAGATTTAGAGCACGAAACAAAGGACCCGAGATGGGGTGACAACCCATCACAGGACACTCACCCCCCAAAAATGGGCAATTTTGAATGTTTTTGGACCGTGGGAGAAAACCAGAGTACCCAGAGGAAACCCAACAAGCAAGAGGAGAACATGCAAACTCCACGCACACAGACAGCGAGGCGGGGATCGAGCATTGTTTTGTTTAGAACAAACAATACATAGCACAAATACGTAGCAGCAGCACATCTTTAGGAACCATTTCATTAAAAAAAAAAATAATAATAATAATAATCTTTTTTTTTTCCCCCCTCACACTTTTTTGTTCCACTTTTGCCCTCTGTTCACCCAAAACCAGGAAGCATATTCTTAATTTACAAATAACGTTAGCATAAGCTAAGCTTAGTTCGAATGTTAGAAAATGTTATTTAAATAAACAGTGAAATCACCAACAAATAAAAATTATAATACCCAAATTTCAGGGGTCACGTACCAATGTTACAATTAATATCAAAATTTATTTGAGTAGCAACAAATTGCATTCGATTACCGGCATATTCACACACATACCTTTTCGTACAATCCGTAATATAGCTTATGTTAAGAGTTACAAATAATGTGATTTGCTACAAGATTTTATATTGAAGCCAGAGGCTACATAATCAGTACAGTAAGAATGCTAGAAAATATCACACCGCCACCTACAATCGTATGTCGTAGTGAAAATTCAAATAATTAATAAAAATAATAATAATAATAATAACCATAAAGAAAAAAAACTCTTTGATTCGATAGCATTTTCAACAACATAAATTCAGTTAAGGACTTTAAGGTACACTGGTACGTAGGGAGGATTGCAGTGCGCATGGATTTTGTGCGACATTAAAAAAGGCAGACACCAGCACAATTTACTCCTTTGTGTTCCTATTCGAGTCTATCCAACACAAACAAATGCACTTTTTTCTCTATGTGCTAATCTAGAGCATAAAATCAGTGTTTTGTGGTTTAAATGAGTAGAAAATGCATTGTTCGGCAAATTCCACTCATTTCTTTTGCTTTTAATGCCTTTTGGGAAATCACCATTGCTCCACGTTGTCCAAATAGTCCTCTATGGTTTCGTTCTCGTCATCGTCCTCCCACCATGGGTCTTCAGATTCCAGTCCTATATCTTCTTCCAGAGTTTTCCCTGTCTCATCCTGCTTTGGCTCAGCAAACCTGGTAGCTAAAGTCTGCCTCGTTTGTGGTGGGGTTCTGGTGGGTTTAGTCGCCTTCCCCCCTGTCCAGTGTGGCACCTTGGCACGCAGCCTACGCCTCTCCTGCTGGCGTCGTTGGCGAGCCTGGCGTCGCTCCTTCTGCCGTGCGTACTGAAAGCGCTGCAGGAAGAGGTCACGTGCGTACTCATACAGCTCCACGTCCCAGGCGTTGAGTTCACGGATGCGCTGCTGTGTCTCGGATGGGACGTCAACGCTGGCGGCACGTGTGCCATTGAGCTGCGTGAAGGGTGCGATGAAGGCCAGGCGGAAGGTACGCTCAAACAAGTACTGCGTCTTGCGCTGATACTCGGTCAGTCCATAGAAAGCCATGCGTCTGAGGTTACGCTTGGCGCTTTCTAGTAACACGGAGCCACGCTGCTGCTCGCTCATGATCGACGCATTGTAGCAGCCCACGAGGCTCAGGTCGGCTAGCATGCGAGTCTGACGATTGTTGGCCAAGTTGTAGGGGCACGTCATGAACTCGGCGAGAGAACAGCCTGACCAGTCATCACCCGTATAGCAGCTGGGAAGCTCCGCCAGAGTAGGCGCACGTCCATCACACACATGGAGTGAGGCTTTCCACGTGGCACCGCGCTGCACGTGACGCCACTCGCTCAGGTAGCGCGACACCGGGTCCCGCAGAATCGTGATGTAGTAGTAGTTCCTGTTGAGAGGGAGCGAGAGAAACAAATTAATAACATATAGCACACTGCCTTCGAATTATAAAAACAAATCAAGTGTTTATTAAACTTGGGTTGACCATACGAGTATAGAAATATCTTCATGGAGGTAGATATTAGGCTTGTGCAATATAACCTATAATATCATTATATAAATATTATTATTACCAGACCAGGCAGCCTTTATGTAATCTTAAGTATGAGCTCATAGGCTTGAACATGTTTGTTTCAAATTGTTTGACCCCTTTGTTAAGATCAGGTGAAAACGCTATCCTCATGACAGAAGCTGATGCTCAGGTAAACTACACCAGCTGATAGACAAAGCAATACGTAAGCCTAAGCGGGAGGGTCAGATCTTCATCTTGATAAGATTTCCAACTATACAGTCCCCTCCGGTCTACATATAACTGAGGAACCTTTAGTCAGTGCAGCATCTTCATCACCGCTGCGCCAACTAACGCTTCCCCCAGCGTGCGTGTGCCGAGCCCACTGCTGTTCACACAGCTGACTCACATCTGTGCAGATAACATCGTCCATCACATCCTGAATCTCATAACAAAGGTGAATTATTAAGACTGATGCTGAGAAATTAATGTTTGTGTATTATGTGCAGAAGACAATGAGTAGACTTATTACAAAATTTATTACACATGTGCAGAAAAGGATGGCAACAAATAATTCACTTAACCCGATTTAATTGACCAGAGATGCCATGTAATATCATCGTCCATCATAACGGGACTGGGAGAGAGGATAATGTAATCAGATACTGGCAGTGACTAACATATGATCAGTGCTGCTCACCGACAGACAGTGATGTTTTAGTGATGCCTTTTTTTTAGGTTTCTTTTTGTTTGTTTTTTAGGCTAATATTTTCTACATTAAGATTTACATTTATTCTACAAATGTAAAGGTTATTTCACAAAAGTTTTTTTTTTTTGAGGCATTCTAAAATTTAATTGATATTATGATTGTAGTTTCCAGAAAATAAATTTTTCATGCATTAGTGTGAACATATTGCTGTGTAAAGTAAATATTAAAAAGAAAATAAAGAAAGAGAGAAAAAAATATATATTTTTGTTGCCGTTCATGAAACTTTGTTAATTATAGGAGACATTTTATCATAGACAGCAGGCTAAAAAGCAAACAGAATGACAATAAACTGATGTTTTTATGTTTTTAGATCAGTTTAAAAATCCATCTTAGTGTGTCAGAGCACAAATATACATTAATACAAAATTATAATTCTGATTCATCTTGGTTAAAGGTTGGTTATACAGAAGCCTGTTCATTAGGCCATTTCTTAGAGCCTGATTATCGTATGTGTTTTTTTTTGTTTTGTTTCCCCCTGCGTAAAATTTATGGATTAATCTACGCGGCTTTTAAAAATGCTATACCGCATGAATAAAGTAAGCATTTCACTGTGTCAGGTAAAAAAAATAAATAAATAAAAAAAGATGCTGATTAAGACATGGAATACACAACACAAACGCAACATACAAAAGTTGCTATGAACTCTTACACTCCAGAACAGCCATCATGATCATGAAATCAGGCAGATAATTCGTTGGGGAACGTCTGCAATTATGAACAAATTTTACTGAGAGTTTCATTCTGGCAAACTATTAACTGCTTTTCCAGTGCAGTGATTCATGAAGGTCGCGACACCATGACAAATTAAATACTTAATATTTACGCAGCCAAACTTCAAAAGGAGCGTGATGAAATATTGCTGTTCAAAACACCGATGTGTTAAACAAGCAAAAGCTCATGTTATAAATTGATGTTGCTTAACGGTGCGTGCACACTTTACTTGCTGCTTGCGCAATACTATTTTTAGCATCATAACCATGCAGTACAGATCAGACAGTACAGGCTACAACTATAACTGCTCAAAAATTTGAGTATTTTAGAGGACTTAATTATCTGACTAACTGATTTAATTTGTTCTTTCTTGCAGAAAGTAACATTTTGGTATTGATCACAACACACCTGTGAAAACACAATTATGCAAGGGAAAAATGTAAGGAAACACAACAGGGTGTAAAGTTATTGAAACAAAGTACTGTATGGTTGATGCAACATAAAACCCTTGTTTGTTACAAGGCTGGGTGATAAAACCATCCCAAAACGGTATTGCGATAAACTTTATATGGATAATGATATGCTGTCTGCAGCTTTTGGCTTGCATTTCCTACTTCAATGCTACAAGTGAAGAAACTTACCTGGAAAGTTTTGAAAAAAGGGGAGAAAAAAAAACAAAACAAAACAAAAAAAAAAAAAAAACACCACAGGCACCAAGGCAATGGTGACAGTCAAATTGCACTATCCTGCAAAGCTGAGGCAATTGTCAAGACAAAGGCAACATAATGTCAATTATATATACATAAGACAGTTTACAAAATGTCAGCAGGTGGTGCCAACCGAGAACCGAGACTCACAACTCAATTCTTTTCCATGATATGAAAAGATGGCATCCAGCAACCAAACAGAGAGAATGAAATCCCAGAAGACTTTGGGCACAAGACAGGGTGCGAATCCATTGCAGGGTGTGCGCACACACACACACACACACACACACACACACACACACACACACACACACACTATAAAATATAAAATTATATCTTGTGATGAATACCAAAATATAGTGTGAAATAAATATACAGTGGAACCTTGGATTGTGAGTAACTTTATTTACTTTTTTGCGAGCATTTATTGTAAGACGAGCGAAATTTTTTATTAATTTTAGCATGACAAACGAGCGAGGTCTTGATATACGAATAGTCCTATGAATTTGTCTGCTGAGCATAACGTGATCACAACTGAGTCAATGGTGCTTCTCTCTCTCTCACGCTGTGGGATCGTGAGTAATCGTCTCCCATGCTCAGCCTCAGTGCATGTGCGTCATTGTATAGTCAAAATCTGTGCGCGCATGTAAAGGTTGTTTTTTTGTTTGTTTGTTTTTTACTTCGTGTCCAAGTGTAGTGACTGTTCTTTGGTAACTGTACTGCAACAACGTGCCCAGTGCAGAAAAAGGTTAAAAAGGCTGTAGCAGATGATGCTGTTTAACAACAATACGACGTCACATTTCCGCGAAATCCTCAAAAGGAGGCAAAAGCAAGCGTCATTAGAGAGGTTCCTTGTTAAAGGAGTTTGAAAACATGAAAATAAATTTAAATGCACTAATGTAAACAGACTGGTTTTACATGTGAGCATGCCTGTAACAAACCACTACCGACTCAAACCACATCAACTTCACCCTAGACGTCTAAGCGCCGATTCTGTGTACATCACTTGTGAATTACACAAGACTCTTTTTAATATCATGTGAAATGCAAAGGTCTGTCATGCAACCAGAGCTGTATTAATTTAATTAGTGAAACTTTTACCCCCTACAATATTACAGCATTTAAGGATCAAGTTTACGAGGTTTAAAAAGCACATGAAAAAGGTTTCAGTGGGAAAATTACCTTGGAAAGATTGGTGTTTCCGTAGCTACAGTGCTTATCAAACAACATGTACCAAACAGTGCTACTCTCAAGCAAATATAAAATGTGAATTCACTGGACAAAATCCCAGACGTCCAGGAATACAGAAGTGCGCTTATCTTTCTAACATAAGATACATTTAATTTATTTAGAAGCAATTTTCATTTGTTTATTCATCTTCATAAACAAATGCTTTATCCTGCTTTATCCTGTTCAGGGTTGCAGTAGAGAACTCATCCACGCACCAGAGAGACTCTTCACTAGCTCTTTACGACTACACTGCCTGTCCAGAAAAAAAGGCACTGTTTCAAACGAATACAATTATTAGCCTGCACCAAGGAAAGAAAACATTACAATTACTGGAATTGCATTCACACACAGACACACGCAGACGATGTGTCAAGAACTCACGAGATTGGGGGACAAAATGCTGTATCAAAAATCAAAGGTGATGAAATATTAGTGTTTGTGACTTTATGGCCAGGCAATGCATATAGCATGCTACCAATAATGTTCCTACTCCAATAAAGTATATATTGTACAAATTATATTTTCTAATGTCATATTTGTTGGATTTAACCCATCAGAAGCAAGGAACTAATCTACAATAAGCCAGTGAGGTAACAGATGACTCCCTGAACAGTATCTACACTTACATATAAAAAACTTAGGCTTAACAGACTTTTTTTTTTTTTTTTTTACAAAGTCTCAGACTCAAAGTTTACAGAGTCTCATTTTCACGGGCTCAAAAATAATTACACAACTGAAATATGTTTTGCCACATGGCCAGTGTGGGTAGGTTTTAGAGTTGTTTCATGACGAATTATGCAAATAAAAGGTCTGGCGTTCATTCCAAGTGGGCCATTTGGTAAATGAAGTTTATGAGAGCTCTAAATACGCAGTTAAGAAAAAAGGATACTGATTCAAGTGAATGAGGCCATCATTAGCCTTAAAAAGACTTATCAGAAAGATAGTAGAAGGATTAGGAGTGTCCAGATCAACAACATTCTTTAAAAGAACAAATGCACTGGCAGCTCAGGAACAACAGAAGGTGATTAAAATGGATTATCACAGAATTCTTTCCTTAGTGAAGGAAAACCTCTTCACAACATCTAGCCAAGTGAGGAACACTCCAGAGGAGGGAGGTGTGTCATTGTCAAAGTCTACAGACCAAAGACGGCTTCATGAATGTAAATACAGAGATTATTGCAACATGCAAACCACTGAACACGAAGAACAGATGAGACCCTTCAAAAGGCCCTTCTGATACGAAATTAAATAAAAGCAGAATGTTCGGAAAAGAAGAAGAATACGGGCTCATGTTCCAAAGCTCATCATACCCTCCCTCAAATATGGTGGAGGCAGTGATATGGCACGAACATGTATGGATGCCAGTGGATGTTTATTGATGTGACTACTGAAAGAATTAGCAGGATGAATTCTAAGGTGTATCGGTTTATACTAAAGTCAGATGCTGCATAACTGACAGAACAGTGCTTTACAGTGCAGCTCGACATTGACCCTGAACTCACAGTGAAAGCAACAAGAGAAAGAAACGGAATGTTCCATCACCGAGTCAATCAGCTGATCCCAAATGAAAATGCTTTTCATGTACTGAAGAGAACATCCCACAAACAAATAAAGGAGGCTGCATTGAAGGCTTGGAAAAGCAACTCACGGAAGGAAACTCGGTGACGTTTATGGGCTCCAGACTTCAAGCAGTCTTTGACCGCAAGTTATTTGCATCAAAGTGTTACAAATAATCTTTATATGTATAATAATTCATGTTTGTCCATTTACATATAAGCCAGGAAAGGGACTTTGTAAACAGTGGCTGTGATTCTTAAACAGTTAATGCAGTATATATGTTTGTTAAACACCAGGAATTAAAGCTGACCGTGTGCCATTTGGTAAATGAAGTTTATGAGAACTCTAAATACGCAGTTTTTTTCCCACTTCAATCGCATCATGATTGCTTCATTTCAAATCCATTGTGGAGAAAAAAAAAAAAAAAGTGTTTTTTTTCCCCCTCACAATGAAAATGTCAGACTGATTAATGTAAAGGGCAGCTCTCTTTTAAAAAACATAAAAATGAGTGTGAAATTTTCTGCACAGAGAAGTGTCCACAATCCATCTACAAATATCTCCATTGGATTTAACAAGAGTGCCGTTATTCTCTCCACAGTACACGGCACTAAATGTAAAATGAGGTGTCATTTTGAAATTAGTACTTTACAGAAAACACCATTTAAGACATTTTTCAGTGTTTAATCTCTATGATATAGCTAAACGTTTAAACACACCATAGAATCTCTATTTAAACATGGTTATACAAGAAGTTAAAGAAAAAAAGTGATTGTTCTACTACAGAAAAGCAACCCAGCAGGATTTTTCTTTTCTTTTTTTCATGCATATGTTTGCTATCACTTTAATTATCACACACCCAGTTTTCCCCCACCTGGCCCTTGTATTTAGAGCAGTTTGGCCAGGCCTAGTCTAAAGAGTGAATAGATGTAATAATAGACCTCCTGTGGTTTAAGTTATCTAAAGAAAGAGTGTTGTCAATGACCCCTCTGTGGCCTTTTTGTCTTGGTGCATCTGGTTTCCCAGTGGATTTTCTCACTGAACAATAGTGCAGGTAGAAAACAATGTGAGGAGGAGGAGAGCTCAGTTCCATCAGGATTAATAGTTTTACAACACAGATAGCTGAGTGGAAATGTGTATGAGTGAGAAACCGTGATTTTAAATGTAAAAAAAAATTAAAAAATAAAAAACCCTAAGCAAACAGAACTACAGCTGGACCTGGAGTTCTACACAGGGCTGTTCCTCACCTGGTGTTTCTGCGGATTTGAGGAGCCTCTCGGCTGTTCATCTTGTTCGGGACGCAGTTGGTCAGCTCGGTCCAGTCGGCGTGCAGTCCGCAGCTCCAGCCCGTGGAAAAGCGCGAGAACAGCCACGTTTCTTTCTTACCGGGCCGGTAGCACGTGCACTTCTTCTGCCCGACGTGACACTCGCACGGGCGCTCGAGCTGAATGTTGCGGACGAGGTGGCGGCCGAATGTGGTGCCCCCGGTCTTCTGGATGTGCAGGAACACGATCACGTCGTCGCCCTTGATGTTGAAGTCGACGACGCGGTCCAGGTCCTGCGGCGTGAAATTGAAGCGCGGCACGAAGCGCGCCAGAGCGCCGTCCTCCGCCACATACGGGTCCCCGTCACGCCCGTCGCTTCCGCCGCGCAGCTCGGAGAACGAGCCCAAGTGGAGCAGCTGGCACTCGGAGCCTGGACACACGTACTGCAGCACAATGACGCCGAACAGCAGCAGCATGAGCAGCGCGACCAGCACGCGACTGTAGCTGGACTTCTCATCCATCTTCTCGCTGGAAAATAGGAAGCATTACTCACTCAGAAAGGCGCCTCGCTTACACTCTTACTGCCCTGCCTCGCTTAAGTTACCCCTCACTGCCCTGCCTCGCTCCGTGTGTGTGTGTGTGTGTGTGTGTGTGTTGTCCTCTGGATGCTTTGATGCTCGACAACAACCCGAGACTGGTCGAGCAGCTTTAGCACAGAATCCCGGAACTGCTGCTCTCTCTCTCTCTCTCTCTCTCTCTCTAACCGCGAGTTCCCGGTCTAATCCCAAACCCCGGAGCTGAAATTCACATTTAAAGGCGGTTATTTACGAACAGGAGTGTGATTAAGATCCCCAGCGCTCCATTATAGATCCGTACTATTCGACTCTGACCCCCTTTTTCCCAGCAGGACTTGCGTTTTTGTTTGTCGCTCCGCTTTTCCAATATAAAAGTCCTTCCACAGCGCCTGTAAACACGCTGTTGTCTACTGTACACCACAGGGATTCACATTGTCTTTTACGGTATTTAACTGAGTCTCACTTAACGTTCCCATTACATCAAGCTTATGAGATCATAATGCGCGTGCACAATTTATTTATTCTTTTTTATTTTTTTGTAGTGATTAATTAATGCAACTTTGTTTTAATTGTGGCTCAAAACAGAACAGGAATGATTTTTTTTTTTTTTTTTTTTTTTTACAAAAACCTGTTGACTATCAGATTCACTCACTCTCTTATTGTCTATATCTATTTCTGTATACAGGGTTGCAGGGGCCTAGCCCTGGAGACTAAGAGCACAAGGCGGAGTACACCCTGGATGCAGTGCCAATCCGTCACAGGACACACACACTCTATCATACACTCATTCACACACTACGGGAAACTACTATGGTAATGTTTCCGGACTGCGGAAGGAAACCGGAGCACACTAAGAAACCCCATCAAGCACAGGGAGAACATGCAAACCCCACTCACACAGACCTGAGGCAGGAATCGAACCCGGACCCTGGAGGTGCAAGGCAACAGTGCTAACCACTAAGCCACCAGGCCACCCTACCAAGATTCAAAAATAATTCAAAACACTCTTTGACACAGATTCTTCAAAAAAAAGTATATTTGAAAGGGATGATATAATATGATGGTCATTCAGTAAATTCAGGTCATCATCTAACTTTAGATAAAGAGGATGAATTCAGACAATTTCCGTACATCCACACTTTCAAAATTTTTGTAGCAATAATAAATCAAAAATACCCAACCCATTTCTAAAATCTGTTGACTATTTACAGGAGATTTTTTTTATTTCATATTCTAAAGAAACCATCATGTACTATTTTCTTCCTAAACCATTTTAATCACACATTTTCATTGCTTTAGGCATTTATTTTCATCCTGAATAACACACTGTGAAAACATTATGTATTTGTTATTTACTAATGACGTCAGTAAATCAAATTACATTATACAATAATATTGAAATACTGCAGGAAAACAGCAGCCCAAGTAAAAAACTGACTTCATATTTAAATAATTGGCTTACATAGCATTAAAAATTAATTTGCTACTGCAATAACAACACAAATAGTATTAATATTTTATAAGCAAACCTTTCTAAATTTAATATGAACAAAATTAGAGTAGAAAACCATATTTATAGGTTATTTCTTGTAGTAGCAACATTTAATAACATTAAATAAAAAGAAACATAGCCGCAGTGACGTAGTTGTTAGCACTGTGGCTTCGCACCTCCAGAGTGTGTGTGCAAGGTGTTTGCATGTTCTCCCTGTGGTGGGTTTCCTCCCACAGTCCAAAGACATGCAGATTTGGTTGACTGGCATTTCCAAATTGCCCATAGTGTGTGTGTACATGTGTGTGTCCTGTGATGGATTGGCATCCTGTCTCCTTGTAACCCCTAGAGTCTCCATATAACCATGTTTAAATAGAGATTCTATGGTGTGTTTAAACGTTTAGCTATATCATAGAGATTAAACACTGAAAAATGTCTTAAATGGTGTTTTCTGTAAAGTATTCATTTCAAAATGACACCTCATTTTACATTTAGTGCCGTGTACTGTGGAGAGAATAACGGCACTCTTGTTAAATCGAATGGAGATACCCCAAAGTCTCCTGGGATAGGCTTCAGGCTTCCTGTGACCCTGTACAGGATAAGCAGTATAGAAGGTGAATGAATGAATGAATTAAAAAAGTAAACCATTAATATAAATTCCAAAAATTCCATGAATACACTCACTCACTCATCGTCTATACCACTTTATCCTGCATACAGGGCCAAAAACAGTCCTTGTGCAAAATGAAGTGTTCTTAACCCAGTCATTTTAAATCTCTTTAATTGTTTCTTTGCTTCATGCAGCCCAATAATTTTACCATTCTGAAACGGCAACTTTTTTTTGCCCAGGCAGTGTATTATCATAGTCAGGGTTTAGTAATAAGAGGTTATAGATTGTATTATAGTGATTGGGAAGACTTATGAACCACAACAATAGCAGATGGCTATTTGGTCAGACTAGTAATTAAATCCAAATATTTAGAGACTACAACCTTAAAAAAATATAGTTAGCATTTATTATTGTATTATAATATATTCTTAATGCAGGATGAATTTCGCTGCTGGGAAACAGAGAAACGCGTCTTTCTCCATGGTACTTAATTGCAAATCCGGATAACAACACTTATCTGCACATGACCTGTCAAATCACATTAAGGTTAAGATCTGAGGCTGCGTTAAAGCAGAGCTTAACACTATTAAGCAATAATACACAGTGAAACCCTAGCGGTAATCCAGGGTTTAAGGAACCACAGTTATATACACAACACCTCTTTTTTAGGCATGTTGTGACTTCCAGTGCACAATATATAATCACCAGAGAGCCTACAAATAAACCAACACAACAATTAGTCAATCTGTCATTGTCAGGCCCACACTTAATTGGCAGCAGTGGCTCAGTGGTTAATGTGCAGGGTTATTAATCAGAAGGTTGAGGGTTCAGTCACTTCCAAGCTGTTAGTGTGTCCTTGAGCAAGGTATGTAACCCTTTGTGCTCCAGGGTTGTTCTATGGATATGTACAGAGAAGAATTTTACTGTGTTGTGAAAACGTAGGGCTTTCTGAATAGCATACCTATAATTTAAAAAAAAAGCTAACTAAAACATAGTTTAACCCCCAATCATTTAAAAACAACATATTTACATTACCTACAGTACCAGTCACAAGTTTGAATGTATTTTCTACATTTTAGAACAATGCTGGAGATTTCAAAACTGAAATAAAACATATGGCATTAGGTAATTATGGAACAACAACAGCAGTCTGTTGATATTTTAAGACACAGAGGTCAGCCTTTCTGGAACAGTTCCTAGAACAGTATTGACAAGTGCACTTGCAAAACCCATCGAGCACCATGATGAAACTGTCTCTCATGAAGACCATCACAGGAAAGCAAGACCAAAACTTACGTCTACTGCAGAGGAGATGATCATTTAGTTACCAGCCCCAGAAATCACCAATTAACATCACCACAGATTAGAGCCGTTATGGAGACTTAACAGAGTATAAATACTGTAGCAGACACATGTCAATATCATCTGTTCAAAGGACATTATTGCATATTTTGGACGCCTTCATTGTTTTACAATATAGAAATAAACCACAATCAAGAAAGACCATGAAATTAGAAGGCGTGTCCAAACCTTTGACTGGTAGTGTAGATAACTAGCCAGATTAACTATCAGTTGACCAGTGCAGTGACAAGAGTGTTGAGTGTATTGTGCAAAATGTTCTTGGGATGAACACAGAACAGTCTTTATGATGCCAGCAGCTGTTTTTGTGCAAGGTTATAAATACAATGTCTTTCTTGACCAGGCTGAGACAGTGCTGCTACAGCAATGTTGAGGACAATCATGAAAAAAACTATTAGAGAACAATCATGAAAAGAACACTTATGCTTAAGGTATTGCTAACATTAACATTATTCTGCAAATTCAAATTACAACTTGCTCATTTTGAGTGTTTAGGTCTTTTAGCTTCAAACTATTCTGCACATTTCTATACTTTACTTGCAAGTCGTCAGCTTTTTGGTGGCTTGTTCAGAATTTTATTGGAAAATGTTCTTAATAGTTACGGTGGCCGAACACCGTACAGTGCAAAACAAAACAACAAAACTGAAAATAAAATAACAAATCCAAAAACAAAATAACAAATCTGAAAACAAAATTGCATAACTGAAAACATAATTACAAAACCGAAAACAAAATGAATTAAAAAACAAACTTACAAGTCAAAAAACTAAATAACAAAACTAAAAACAAAATAAATCCAAAAACAAAATAACAAAACCGTTAAAACAAAATAGCAAATCCAAAAACAAAAGAAATATGAAAACAAAATTACAAAACCAACAACAAAATAACAAAACTGAAAACAAAAGAACTACTTCAAAAACAAAATTACAAAACTGAAAAAAAAAATGCAAATCTTTGGATTTTTCATTTTGTTTTTGGTTTTGTTATTTTGTTTTGCACGTATCAGCCACCATAAGTAGTGGAATGAAATATTTAACTTGTTATTAAACACAAATCAATTTTTCGCTTTTACTTTTATCCTCTACATGTCAGGTCATTCTAAAAGAATGTAAACAACATTCCGTAAATTAACTAGGACAGACGTTTATCAAAATTTTTTTTGTGTTCATGTTTTACATCAATTTATTCATCTTAAGTTATGGCTTTAGTTTGTGATTTAAAATGAATTCTGGCAGAAATAAACACCATTTCACATTTTTATAAAGAAAGAAAGATGTAATTTATTGCAACCAAGTAAATCTATGAGGTCTGATTAATGCAGAATGACCCTATTCTAGAGCAATGTGTGTGCACGAGGTTAAAATGGAAGTGAAGTACCCATCATGCATAGTGCCCACTGTAAAAGCCTCTCGAGGCAGCGTTATGATCTAGTGTTGATTCAGTTGGTCAGGTCTAGACTCAGTCTAGAACTCAATGTTATGTGGCAATAATATGAAGTCAGATTATGATATACGGAATGGCCAGGTTATCACATCAGTGAGTTAATACTTCCCTGAAAGCATGGGTATATTCCAGAATTGTGAAATAGCTATTAATGGAGCAGGAAGAATTATTTTCACATAAATTGGCCCAAACTGTCCTGACACTAAGCCAACTGAAGATCATGGCTATGTGCTTTATAGTGATTCAGCTTTCCTGTTATTAATTAAAAAAAAAAAAAATGTATGTAACTCTTGGTAGAAAATAATTGAGACATTGAATAAATTTGTTAAAACAATGCATAAAAAAACAACAACTTTGTCCTTGTGCTATGAGACTGTAGACGCTTGTTAGATTGTAGAAGGACAAAGCCTAAGATAGAATAGAAAGAGACAGATAGGGAAATCAACTCCTTGTATGCAAGAACACAATGTACGGGGTGTAGATTATGTTGTCAGGGAAGTTTAAAACAGAATGGCTAGGCGAAATAAATCTCCTTTTCCATGCTGAAACTGTTTGCTATATGAGACTTGTCCTTCTGAAGAAGTTTGAAGAATCTGTTGTAACTTTGCTCTTACCCAGTAAATGACTTACAATACTTGTCTTTATAGTTTTCAGGATTTCCACCACAATAGTTAAAGATGATCAAGTAAATATTAGTGTCTGACTTTTATTTTTTTTTTGGACCAGGCCATGTAATTACTGTCTTTAAGACAACATTGGTCAATTGATTGGTCAGAGCATGTTGATTAATTCTGAATATACTGTACTGTAATGCAAATGATACATTTATTTTAATGTCCAGCTTAGCTCATCAAATTGTTTGGCCCCAAATATTAATTCATTAATTTTTAATACACCATTTTATGTAAAATACATTTGCGTCTAAAAATTCCATGAGATCGGCTGTAACTGGAAAACTCAAAAATCAGTTAAATCCCTACAATGATGTGTTTGATGTTTAATGTGAACATTAGATCTGTGTGTGATTGCATGCATCATGCTACCACCGCACAAGTGGTTGTTTGGATGATTGCTAAACTTGGCTTTGCTTTATAACTCAGAACTAGCAGGAATCAAAGCCACGATAAATACAGGATTAAAGTCATGAAGGGCTCTCATGTTTTAATTGTATACTAATCCTTCCCTTCACCACAGTACATATTCCAGAAAAAAAATCCACCTCAAAATAAAGACATGATATGCATTTTCTGGATTCTTTAAATCTGTATGTATGGAAAAGAAGTATTTTTATTTCAGTGGGTGATGTAAACAGCAAATACTTTACTTCCATGGCAATAAACATTTAAATAATAAAAAGTTCTCTGAACAGTACTGCAGTAGTGGGAAGCATAGAAATGATGAAACAATCAAGTAATCTGTTTGGCCTAAATACAGCGTTGGAGAAATGACAAAGAAGGACAACAAATTGAAACATCTGCAGCCTTTATTTTTGCAAGACTTCGATGTGTTTAATACATCTTTTTTCTTACATTTTTTTAACATGTTCCCCCCTCCCCATGTTAAGTCTATCCTCTGAAAGAGTAAGACTTGTACTGTTATAACCTCTCAGACACCGACCTCTCTAAACCAACAGCTCCATATTTACATCATTTACTCTCAGTAACTCGAGTCTCTCGTAACTCCTTTTCAAAGATGACGCCGTTTCATTGTGCGGGGTCAACGACTACACAATCTTTATTCTGTAGTTCAGTATTCCTGCTAAAGTCTGTTGGATCAGAAAAGAAAAAGCAGTATTCCCAGTCTAACCGTTCGTCTCACCTCAAACGGCATTCCCGTTTTTGTGCGCAACAGAAGGGAGATTTGTTATGGAGACAAGTTACCCTGCTCTCCATTTATTCCCTTCACGCAAAACAACAGATACGTTACTGATGGGTGATTTTTCTGCATATAAATGTGAGTGGACTCAAAAGACCATTAAAAATGCTCGACCACTGTACTGGGTTCTCGGAGTGCAGAACTGGCCTCCAATCAACAGACACTGACGAGATTCTTATTAGCACTCCAAGTATTGGGCTTTTTCAATAGCAAGTTAAAAAGTGCATATGACACTAAGACACTCATGAGTTCACGGGCAATACCATCATTCACTCTGCAGACCTTTTACATCATCCTTACTTAACTAGTGGAGGGGAAAAAAGGAATGACAATGGTTTATAAACAAAAAGCTTTACATTACATAAAATTTGAAGCCAATACAAATTCAGATCATTTATGAAACTGTTAAAATGCAACCATCTACAGATATAAATATATATTTTTATCCAATACTGCACTTTATGGACATTATGTCATGTTTGTAAAAGAACTTAGACATGCAGTTAAATAACTTACTGTACAAGAGCAAGGAGGGAGCAGTTCACTGAGAGACAGATGGGTTAATTTTAGAAGGTGTAACATTAGGACCTTTGCCATTTTCTAACATAACACTGTACTTGTCAGTCAACAAAAAGAAAACCTACCAGTACTTGAGCCTGTAGAGCAGTCTACAGACAATACAACAACTGTTGTCAGAGATGCCTTTTTCTCCCAATGTAAAGACACATTAAAAATAACGTACCAAGGTTACGGGTTAGGAGAAAATAAGCCTCGAATGTAATGCAGAAATTATTAGATGGAAAGAATGGATTTAAATAGGGTACTCTCATAGGTCTGCATTAAACCAGTGAGAAACAAATGAAAAGAAAGAAAACATACACACATACAGAAACCACTCCATCTCACTCATGTCAGCACCATCAGTCATTCTGGACAAGGCAAATTTGCTGTCGTACCCAATATATAGATTTACACCTTAGAATACATTTCTAGCAAAATTTAAAAACAATCAAATAAAACCCTGTGTTATTTTCATTATTATACTTCCATGTCTTAAAATCTGTTCTAACTAATTCACATGTACACTTTGTGCAGGTGGGTGCGACTTCCTTCCTTGTGAAGCGCACCCGTGCACAGAACAGCCAGCGTGCGCTCAGGTTGTTTCAATCGCAGTGTGCATGCTGTAGCTAAATGAATTAAGTTGAATGATTATGTCTGAGCAGACTCCTCACTTAAAAGGTGCTGTTATCAGGTCACCTTGTATATGCTGGCCTTTTATGAACGAATCAGCTCTCAGATCAGCTGAAAACATGGGCAACTTTCCAAAGTTTTCAGCTCCATTTTCTAAAATCACTCCATACATTTGCTTATAGGACAAGACCTCCCTAATAGAAGATGTTTTTTATAAAAAAAAAAGAAAAAAGCCCTCAAATCTGCCCATGCTAGCTATTTATTTTTACTCTGTACCATCTTCTGGGGCTTGGCCCACATTTTTTACCGTTACAAACAGAAAAGCTTAATGCAGGGGACTTTATTCTTAAGGCTTGCCTTAAGAATCTATGCCATACAATTTGGCAATCAGATTGTATGGCACATAAAAGGTGTTTAACTCCGGTGATTGTGTACTGCTACATTTTTTCGTTTTATTCCCTAAACATGGTATAGAAATTCATTAATAAGCTATCTTAGGAAAGGCTCTCTCAAACAATAAGTCATTCACGCTAACTTTCACACTTTTGCAAACAACCTAAATATAGAGCATAGTTCAGCCTGTAAAGCTCTTTTTGAGGGAAAAAAAAAAGAATATACATATATCCATGTGATACTGTAAACACTGATAACTTTGTGAAGCAAGGTCCAGGTGAAAATGGTAGGAAAAGGAGGTGTTTCCATTTCAGAATCCCATGTACATCAGAGTCCATTTGTATTAAAAGAAAAAAAAAAAACAATATTAGGGTGAAGTTATTTGAGTATTAATAACTTGGGAGTCTTTCCTAGATGGCAGATAGACCATAGTCTTAAAGGTGGTCTCTTTCTTTTGTTTGTATGTTTTTTTTTTGTTTTTGTTTTTTAAAGCCCACTGACAGTTTCTTCTCCACACTAATGCTTGTCCTTTTCCTCAGAAGCACTCTTATCTGGTGTGGGAGGTCAGAAGGATCAGAGCAACACCTGCCAGGGTCAGCACCAGGCTGTACGGTGCCAGCCGCACACCACTGGAGGACCCTACATCATTCATCCTGATGCCGGGATTGACGGGCGTTGGTGTGGAGAAATACATATCCTTGTCGCTATCGCAGGAGGATGAGTCACAGCCACTGCCGCTACCCTCTCCGCTGCCATCCTCTTTAACAAAAAGAGAGGAGAGAACAAATTAGTTAAAACAATTTTGCCCGACGATGTCACGATTTACCAAAAGGCATCCTAGATAGATTTAGCAGTTTGTACTGTAAGTACAATGAGCCCAATGTATATGAAGACTAAACCTGTTGAGCACAGCTGAAGCACTGATGTAATATACATAGTGATGTCATTATGTTTAATGGGAGTCTGGGCCACTGCGACCAGTTCTTACCGTTTTCATACGTGATGTCGTTTCCATTATGAGCCGCTTTCAGCCATGTGGTCATTTCCTTCAGCACAGCAATCTGTCTGCGAATCACCACATCCGGCTTGGTGATGTCCACTTCAACATGAGGATTGGAGACCTGGTTGGCTAAGCCATTGCCCAAGACCACAGACTCGTACCTGAGATAGCAAAAAAACAAAAACAAACATTAATGAATAAAACAAAGGTTCAAAGAAACATATTGCAAAAAGTAGACTGCTGGCAGTGAGGAACTGTTCCCACTCACCTGCTTTTGGCTGTGCCGTTCCAGCACTCGTCACCCTGTGTGACCCTGTCCCCAACACAGACTGTCTCCGGTAAAGTAGACCAAAACTTCTTGGCATGCTTGAGCTTCTTCTTTACATCTGCCACCTGGGGGAAGAGTTGAGTGAAAAAGACTTTCTCCTTCATCTTCGATAAAATTACCTTACAATTAATTTGCCAACAGTGGCAAGTTAAACAGTGAAAGTAACTAGAAGTAAAATATATATTTTTACAAGTCTATCCATGTTGGTGCCAGCTGCAGTGGTGGGTCTGGCATCTGGGCTGTATGGTCGGAAGCGACCAGGGAATCCAGAGTCTTTAGTAGAACGCCGGGAACGTGATGCTATCCTTGGCTGGCCACAACCCTGGAATACCTGAGGGACCCAAACAGGTTAAAAACTCTACAATTACAAGCCAAGTGACCTGTCTTTCTTTCCACGTTCACCATGTGCCTAGTATGAAGTGTAGGAACAGTAAGAAATTCGGTTATTTTTTTTTTATTTTGCCCAATTCAGTTTTGCACGGAAAATATCTAGAATCAGAATTCATGTTAAGGTAAAATGCAATTAAAAGAATGATGAACATTAAAAACAGAAATTATGAAGCAAAGAAAACAAACCATGTGCAATATGTAATGAGGCTTAAATAAATATTTTATATACTTTCCTTTAACTTAATATTTTAATCTTTGCAAGGATTTAAAATCAGCATCATTACATGCTCAAATAGTTACCCAAATTGGTTCAATAGTAAAATATTATGTTGTTAAAAACCTGGTGATGACTAACCTTCTGTGAGATCTGCATGCTGCTCTCCTGCATATTCATGATGGCATCAGAGATCTTCACATCTATGGGATCTATTACTGACTCGAAGTTAAACGGCCCCTCCAGTCTATCAACCAGACTCAGCATAGCATCTAAAAGGCCAACACATGAGTGGACTAAGTAGGAAAGTATGAAAGACGTGAAAGATCTGAAGCACTGCACATTTAAACATTTTCTGAAAGCAATCTGGTTTAACTCTGCATGAACTTTGCTTCACTGGTCATTGTTTACATTTGGTGGGAAATGGTAAACAAGAGAGTGGTGGCACTTGATTCCTGGAGCTGAACAATGTGTATACGCATAGTTTGTGATTGCTGCTATAACTAATGTTTACCACTTGGGGGAACCACAGAGCTGGCTAATAGGACAACACAGGCTGCTGTGCTTAAGAACTGTTGAACAGCAAGGAGGCTTAACAAGGCTCCACAGAGCTGCTGTATTGGGTAAGCAAAGCCACCCCTAGCCACTAACATTGTGTATGTCAGGGTAAGTCCATGGTATTTTATTGTAAGAAAGCACAGCAGAGTCACAGCATCTACCAGGGATACGCTACAAGTCCAGCAACAAGCTAAGCCTTAGCCTTCAGAAGTCATTATGGACAGCCCTTAAATTATATGTTGTCACAAAAAAGTGGCAGGAAATACCCAATTTCACACCTTGTTCCCCCACACCCGTTCCTTACCCAGGAAGTTGTTCCACTCAGTGTCAAGGTCAGCTTGGTTAGCCAGGCAGCCACGCATCACATTGAGACAGTAGTTTTTACAGGGCTTCAGGGCCACTTGACCTGTACAGTATGGGCAATACAGCATCTTCATAGCAGCACGCACACAGCTTGGAGAGGCACTCACCTGTGAAGGAATGACAAAAAAAATACTGAGCAAGCGAAGGACCGTTAATCCGATTCATTCCACTCAATTACAGTAGAGAGCTTTTAATCAATAATAAACCAAAAGGTAAAAAAAAAAAATCATAATAAGGTCACATTCCCTTTCAGGATCTCCTTTATCCTTGTGAATGAATCATCATCATCATGCTCACCGTGGACACTTTGCTGACCACCTCAGGTATGAGCGCCAGGCCGAGAGTGAAGGTGCGGGCAGCGATGAAGGATCTGCTCAGCTGCAGTTTCAGCTTGCGTGGCACATCACCAAATGGCATTAGCTCCTCTGTATGCCGGCTCACACATTCCATGTATGCATCGCTAAACTCATGCTGTGCATTGAGAAGTCGGAACATCCGCTCAAGTAGCTCGGACCAGAAGTCTGACAGCATGTTGTCAAGATGCACGGCAGAGCTTCCTGATGTGTAGTAGAGCCGCAAGTCACGGAAAAAGTGTTTAAAGAGCTCTGCGTTCTTCATGTACATCATCCCGTAGGTGAGGACAAACATGTCGTGCAGTGATTTCTCAGCATTGTTGAGCAACTCTTTGAAGAACTCTACAAGGAACAGGGAACAGTAAAGCAAGAGAGGTTAGATTAGACCGGACATACCAAACAAAGCAAACCTTGATATAAAAGTCTGTTCATTATTTACTGGGACAAAAATATGTAACTATGTTTGTCAGATGAACAGAAGGGAATTCATAACCAGTAACACATCTCAACTATAAACAGCAAGTTCATCACAATTTTTTTTTACCTTTTAACAACCTAGAGATGTTAACGATTTACTCACACACACACACACACGTACACATATGTTCTCATATAATAAAATATATACATAAACGTGCATATACAAGTTTCATACTCCAAAAAGGTTTGTTCTTTCACATCCAGAAAAGCCACTAGTGTTGCCAGCGAGGCTAGATAAGTGTGGGTTATTCTCAAAGTCATTAATGCTTTTCCATTCAACCCAACATTGTTCTCCCAACACTTTCTTGCAACCTCTAGGAAAATAACTTTTTATTATGGGAGAAAAGTGCTGACGGGGAGAGTGAAAGGAAGAACGAAGGGCAGCCTACTGTTCAAATGGTAACATCTCACCCATCAAGCCAGTTGAGACTGACCACCATCAATGGCATTTTTCTGTTGTCACATTCCATTCGTTTTTTCCTTTGTCTCGGCCCTGTTCCTGCTCCGTCCTTCAGAGAGGAACTTTCAATAGGATTACTGAATAATGCAGACCCCCTTCACCAAAAAGGGACCTGTACCCTGCCTCGAGCCTCTCTCATTCCCTATGCTCTGCTTTCAGTTCATCAGTTCCTTCAGAAAGCCCTCTTCAGTGGAGACAGTGAACAATGACCTACTTCATCCTGTGGAATGTCAACCCCCCCTCCCCACCACAAATAATCCAGCCCCTCTCCCATGAAACTCTCCCCATGGCCCAGGCTTCCTTAATCTGAACAAAATGAGAATTCCACTGAAATGCTTCAACTTTCCCCCATCCTCACGCATACCCAGAAATAAGTATTAATACATACAGTCTTTTTCTTTGTATTAACGTCGCCCTTCCTGCCTATTTACAACAATTTGATGCACTTAAATGTCTGGGTGTTAAACAGTTGTTTTCACGTCTCAGTTACATCAGTCCAAGTAATACCAGAAATAATGGTGTGGGATTATGCCAAGACTGAACTCTACCAGAACTAGCATACCAACTAGCATACTACCCGAGCTAGCCAGGCACCATCACTTCCACTTCACGCTGGCATAGACTCAGAAAATGGTAGGTGGTGCGTGCGTGTACAGGGAGGAAGTCTAGCCTGCTCCTTTTTAAGCATATGAGCGCTTTAGTGCGATTTTACCGAATTCCCAACCCAGCTACATGGTAAACAATGCCAAAAGTTGCTAGTCGTACAGCAGATCCATGAGTTATGGATTGGAGAAGTAAGAGATAAGGAAATGGGTGGAGAAGAAGAAGAGGGCACAGAATAGAAGCATGTTGAAAACAGACATGCATGAAATAGAAGAGGTAAGTCACTAGTCAGCAAAGCGAGAAACCATCACTATATTTTTGAAAATGCAAAGTTTTAGCATACTACTTGTTTTTTTCTTCTTTTTGAACCAGCAAGAAAAGCTATTATCCAAGTCACGCTAATGCAACCAGTTTTAAACCTTGTGTGCAGAGTCAGTTAGATTTCTATAAATTTTGATTTGAAAAGTTTGATTTAAAAAAAAGTTTCTTTTTTTTCTGTCTTTTATGTTTCATCATTAAATGAAAGCTAATGGATCAGTATTAAACGAGTTTGAGACCTCCCACTGGTATGTTAATTAAAGTGAGCTACCCATTAGCCAGTAGTTATATGCAAGACTACCCATTTAGAGAATAAAAGTACATCAAATTTGGCATGAGAATGGGCCAGGCTTTTTCTTTTCTTGCTTGTGCATGCTTGTACTATTACCCAGGAAAACCTCTAACATTTATACATGTGCCTGTACTATCCAGAAAACAGAAGTTAAAAAAAGAAGAGGTTTCTGGTCACCACAGCTCGATGCTCTCTTCTATTCATCCTTCAATTTATTCCATCTTCCTTGACCTTTCTTGTCCCAACCAGTAATTGCTTCCCATTTGTACCAATTAGTTGGTGAGTTCCTTTCTTTTCTTGTGGGATTGCAGGCACCCTGCCACGCCGCTGTGGTGCAAGACATGAGAGTTTGGGTAGGGGGGTTTTAATCCTGTAGCCAATCCTGACCTGGCCACAGCTACCCAGACCAGACAGACTGAAGGGGATCTATTATGAGCCATGAGTGAAACCTTGAGGCTACTCTCACCACATCCCACAAACAAACATGCATACTTATGTTCATTTTATCTTAATGACTATTTATCTTCAGTGCTTACTGTAAATATTCTACTTTGTAGTTCTGGTTGCTCAATTGTGGGTGTGTTATCATCATCATCACCATCTCAAGTCCACTGTATACAATCAGTGCTGGTTCCTGTGGGCCCGCGCAGTTGTTTGATGTCAGTGGCAACACTTTACTCCATGGGAGAAATTCACCTACTTCAAGCAAATTTCAACAGCTCTTTTATGGTTTTAAAAGTTTAAAAATCAGGGTAAAACTACACTGTCATGTGGTGATATTTATTTACTCTTCATTGTTGGACCAAGAGAGTCTAACATTTTACAGTTATATGGTTGTTTAGCTCGTTAAACAAAGTGTCTGCACCGTTTTCACTGACGAGCACTTCTAAGCTTATTCCCACGGTAATAGTTCAAAAGAACTTAGAACCTGGAGCTGGCACAGGCATGAAAGGCAGAGCAAAGGAGAGAAAAGGAACAAAGGGCAGAGAATGGGAGCAAGGAGGAGGAATAGGGGGGAGGAATAGGGCTGCCACTGCATTCCGAAACGTCACATTCCTAATCACATCTGGGTGGAGTGCATATATTCATCAGCATCACTCCTTAAAAATTTTCTTTGACCAACAGAGATTTACATCCTGCTAGAAAAACTATGTCTCACATTCACTTTCATTACATGCAAAACCTGGTGCCTTTTTGTGTGGGTGTGTGTGTCTCACTCCATAAAACCTCCTTGATGAATTGCTCTTCCCCTGCTATGAAGGTCACATGATACTTGTTCTCCACTTTCTCTTCCACACAAATGCATATTCATAAAGTGTCATATGCCACCATGATGCAGGTCAGATTGTAAGATTTTATTTTTCCCCACAGTAATTTTCTGCCAAATACACACAAAATCCATGTAATTAGGTAAATTCTTAATTTAAGCATGTATGTGCAATTGTATTATTTAGATATCTTTAATGCTAATTAAAGTTAATGAAGAGATATTCGGTTAACCAATAGAAAAGAGTAAAAGTGTATTTAATAGGACGCAATCAAGTATCATTTACCACTTAAAAAAAACACGTGCACACAGCAAAAGCTTTGATGAATCTCAGCTTAATACCTCAGTATACAGTATTTTCCTTTGGCAATGTGCACTCTGGTGTAGTTTAAAATGCAAACCTCAAGCATTTAAACTACTAAGTAGTTTAAAATGCTGCAACATTTAGCTTAATAAATGGTCTATGTTTGTGGAGGCAATTTTAATACTCACAGATTTCTGTCATATTTACTAAACTGAAAAAGGAAAGTGGAAATGAAAGCTACACGCAATAGAAGCAACGGTATGAAATAAAAAGCATCACAAAGGTGTTGAGACATGCTATGCTGTGTGTGCATGCACGTGTAGCGTTGTGTCTGGTGCGAAACAAATTCAAGTTACCCGAGCTGCTTGCATTGTCGTTTAAGCTGTATAATGGAGTTGTACTGGACATTAATGGAAACATTTTAAATTGTCCTTTGTCCTGCGAGCTTGGTACTTGGGTGCCCACACCCTGGTGCATGAGAGAAGGCTGCTTATGTTCTGTCTCTGGGTATACGGATTCCATTATTTGAATACTGGCTTCTTAAAAATCCGATTTGATTACTGGCTTCTTAAAAATCAGATGTTCAGACGAGGATGCAAATTTCAAGTTTTAAGTTACTCCCTGAGTATATAAGTGAATAACAATAGATTTACAATGAACATGTGCCTAGTAGCATGGCGAGGCATGACAACTGATCACTAGAGCGCATCTGACATCAGAGTTTATCTAAGCATCACTCTCCTGACCGAGGTGAATCAGCTAATAAGTGCAACAGCTTCGGTAATTTCAATTATAAAAACACCCGAACTGGCATTTACAGTTAAGAGCGTCTCATGGGAAAGCTTTTATCCCAAATTGTAAATTACACCCGAGTTTACACCTGCAAGACTTTATGACCCGAGTGTGACGATGGGTACCCTGTCTCTCTGTGCCGCACATGCATGTGTCTGGGGTTTTCCCCTCCTTGGGTGAGTCAGCAGAGCCTGTCACATGTTTCCATGCATCCCATCACCCTCGGCAGAGAAGAAATCTGATCTCCCTCCCCACTGCTTGATATTTACGGCCACATGAGCAGGAGAAAGGAAGCCTGGCTTGGGAGTGTGTGTGTGTGGTCTGTCTGACGAGCTTTTCTGTACGTGTGTGAGAGAATGTGTGTTCTGTGGGACAGGTGGAAAGACGGATTGGGAACACACTGTAGGTCTCTGGACAGCGGTGTTCGAATTACCGTTCCATGCTTATCTCAGATCAGTTCCTGACTGGTTTGTTGTAGACATTTTTCATGAACATGAGTGAACATGAATAGATTAAATATTTGTGAGCTTAGAAATGCTGGAAACCAACACAAATAAATGATCAGTACCCCTACAGTTATTTGGAGAAGTAGATCCTGGAGAGAATAACAGCACTAAAGCTCTTCCTGTGCTCCTCATGTTAAAAAGGTAGGACACACTTTTGTTTCTTCTTTCTGATTTTCTTCACAAATCAATTATTTAGACCTTAGGATCTACTGGCTGTATAGTATGTTGACTGAATTCCTCTTTTCTTGTTCACAGTCTGTCTACATTTAGTCAAATATTACCAATAAGGCATAAGCTAATGCTCCGGCATGCATGATTTACTTACTTCTCTCTTGTTATCCATGTTATTTAAAATGTCTGAGTAGGTAGCCTATAATAAATAAAGATTGTCTCAACTTGTAAAATCTGTATAAGGTATGAATTTATATACAAGCCGAATAAGAGGCACAATGTAACACACCATTCGGCTTCACAACACCCTCTGCTGGAACCAGCTGGGAATTTAGGTCACAGTGAAACATCGCTGGACAGAGGTGAGAAGGTGGCTGACAAAACAACAGGAACGAGGGTGACTCCAAATAAAAAGAAATACACCTAAATGCAGGTAATGGAGTTAGTTCCGTTCTAGTTCCCGTATTTGCACAGATGTGCTCTGGTGTTTTTTTGCTGTTTGTAGAGGAACACTATAATTTGTGTCTGTCTCTCTCTCTCTGTTTACGTGTGTGTGTGTGTGTGTGTGTGTGTGTGTGTGTAAGACAAAGAGAGCATAGGACTTACGGTCAAAATGTTGGTGTCTCTGTGTGAAGGTGTTCTGCAGGCTGGTGCTTAGTTGGGAGACTGGGGCCTTCAGATCCGAGCGGCTCTGCTGACTCAACTTCTCCTCCATCTCCAGAGTGCAGCACGAGAAGCCTTGAGGGCACACTTTCAGATGGGCTTCTGTAACAGACAGAAAGCAGGACAGAGCCTCTTACAGAAGTACCCTTTACATCACTACATGTAAACGACAAAAGAAAAAAAAAAATGAAGCTTTAATGCAACAATATATGAAAATAACACTGAAACAGTAAGGAAAACGCTACACAATTCATGCTACATACAGAACATAGGTCACTTTAACATGATAAGCATGCCTACTTTAATCCCCTAGGTAAAAAAACAAAACTGTGCAATACTGTGAATATTCTGCGAACACAAGCAGTTGGAATCTAGCCAAGAGCAAGCAGTTAGGCAGGTAACACTGTTTAGCAGCAAGATATGAAGCAGTAGATGAATTTTTAGATAATGTCATGAGGTGCACGCTATGTGATTTTCATGAAAACAGAAAGTTAAGAACCTTAACTTTACAAAACTTAAATCACGTGCAATGAGTTGTTCGGTGGAGGTATGGGTGTGTACACGGCACTACAGACAAGGCTGACACGCTACATAATTTTTCAGCTTGAGATCCCCACAGAAGCATATGCGCCTGATCCTCAAGCTTTCAAGCATGCTTTCTCAGGATTGACCTAAACACAGGAGCTGACTATTATGTGACTTCTTGTACAGAAAATGTACAAGAACTATTGGTTGGAAAGATGGAGACAGCACCTGGGAAAAAAATGCAGAGGAACTTTTTTTAAATTTTTTTAAATTATCATTATTTCTGATGTTCCTGTTTAAAAAACAAAACAAAACCTGATGCCTTTAATGACACAGGATTACGAAAGAGTTTTAATTACAAGGAGTTTTAGTTAAGAGTTTAGTCCTGAAATCATTTCTAGTTCACTCTGCACAATGCAAAGAGTGTCTAAACCAGTTTTCACTTTTCACTTGTATTCATCAAGTTAATGCATTGCATGACAGCATCAGACAATGAGATTGCACATTACATAGCACATGACTGTGTCAGAACTAACTGATCTGCATAGTAGATGCGTGTTGGAACCAGAGATGGGATCCGGAATGAGTAGTACATGCTACAATTAAAGCCTGAGATGACCATTACAACTGTGAAGCACATCTAGTTGAAATAATAATAACCTTTGATTAGTGAACATCAGCAGGGAGTATTTTCTTTAATATAAACAAACACATACACACAAACACATGCATAGCCTGAAAACACACACAGCTAGGAATAAAAGCAAATAGCCTGCACAAGTAATCGTCCTGTTCTAGGCATATGGGCGCTACTGATTTGTTCAACTCCTGAAAAGGTATTATGAAACAAGACCGGTTCAGCCAGACCTATTGAACTCGTGTGTCATTCGAGAAGACATGCACATCACCGCAGCAACTGCCACAAATGAGTGGAAGTCCAGAAAGCACTGAAAATATGTTCACTTGTTTCACCAACTTATCTTCCAATCAAAGTTCTATGCGGCAAAACTTCTGCTCTTCCTCTCCAAATTTAATTGATCTCTAAATTGTGTTGAGATTTCAATCTGTTAACACAGTGATGTCAGTCTGTGACTGCCTTTTGATTTATTATTATTATTATCATCATTATTATTATTATTATTATGAACCTTGGTATGGTTTGCACCTAATCTCATTGTATCTTACTTGAATGTAGCTATGTTTGGACAGTGTGCAGACATTAAAAGACAGAGTTTACCACTCAATGTTTTCAGTATTGTCAGGCTGGAATTTAAATAGACAGCAAAATAATAAAATAACTAGCTAAATCTCATTAAAATCAAATAAAAAGAGGCTTACTTTCACAGGGAGATTTGTGTGATTTAAATGTGGCACAGTCGCTCAGCCAGGATACTGACAGGTCTGCATTTGGATTTGTTGCCATTGCCAAGACGTGGAGAGTAGTACTGCTCAGTGGAGAAGTGTTGAAGTACTGAAAGTTTTAAACATGGCATGGACATTCACAGAGTCCAACATTTCAGCCGATCCACAAGTGCAGTAGGGTGCAAAACGCGCTGACTGTCACTGTACAGGGGGAGTGGGAGTCACGGCGTAGTCACAGCTGCAATAATGTTTTGTTTTTCTAACTTTTTAATGTGGTTGCTGGAATTTAGGGACAACACAAGGGGCCTTTCAGTTGACAGGCTGTTTGGTTTTCCCTGCCAGCCCGCTGGAGTTGTTGCTACTCCAGTCTACAGACAGACACTTCCACTCATTCACAGCAACGGCTGCTACTGGGAGCCAAACAGGCTGCTGTACAATATTTACAACTCTGCTCAAGTGACCCCGGCTTGCAGAAAAAACAGGCGTAAATGGATGCGATTGAAAGCGTGCATGTATAATAAAGCAAGAGTTTTCGTTTGATTTTATGACAGTAGTAGAAATTATGTTTTTTGGGCAGACATTGATTTTATTGGCCATTCAAACATTTGCAATGAGGAGGGCATTAACACATAAAAGTGACGAAACTATAAAGCAAGTAATGACTGAGTACTAACACCACAACAGCAAACACCCAGGGATTATCATGATGCTCAAAGTCACAGTTCCACAGCTCACAACAACATCCACAGCCCTGTCTCAAATGGAGTTTTAAGCCTTGCGGTGTAGTAAGGACCTAGTGTGTAAAAGGAGCAATGTTTGGCCTTCTGAATGTGTGGCATTTGGTTGTCAATCCTCAATGGTTTTATTTCTCATTCAAATAATGTTCTGTCCTTCAAGCAAGACACTGCTGTTGAACAAACACTGATGTGAGCTTAACACTGAAATGAGAAACTGGACGCCCTATAGGTTTGCAGAAGCATGCACACACGGCACCCTCACTTTTAACGATTTGTGCTTAATCGCTTTTTAAAATGTATTAGACTCTACCAGCTACTGGTCAACTTTTAAATATAAAAATACAAGAACAGAGAACCGAGTTAGATCTGTTTTAGCTGATTTGAATTGATTAAATATCATACAGGAATAAGTATACAATCCCATTAGAACACATTGCAGCAAACACAAATGATTTGCATACTATCCTGTCCATGCTCAAGTACATGAGCCCCCTCCCCAATGCCCTACCTACACACACATGCACTATAAAATCCCTTCCACCTTCATATTTCTCCCTAACACTTAGCTCTTTGTATGGGGCAAAGTGAGTGTGAGGGGTTGGGCAGAAAAACCTGAGTAAAACAAGTAAAACACACAGGATCGATTTTTTTTTTAAAGGTGGAAAAGAACCTTGGGTCTAGTAAATGGTTGTGCTTCGAGCTGTCCACAGGGGGGAAAAAAAAAAACACAAAAAACCACCACTGGGATTTTGCTTACTTTTAAACAGTTTTAATAAATTTCCAGACATCGGACTGATTGCTATATAATACCTGGTACAATATTCAAATTGTCCTAAAACATTTCTAAAAACATGCTTAAGAATTAATCAATTAATGAATTAATTCACTTACTGCTCTATATAGTAATTTTTGTAGCCCATTACTAGAGTCACGAGACTCGAGACCCGTTATCCAATAACAAACTGGACTCCATACTAACTTAAAAACATCTCTCAGCCTCCTAACACACAGTATGACTGCAGATCAATCCCTGCTATCCGTTTCACCCAAATGACGATGGGTTCCCTTGTTGAGTCTGGTTCCTCTCAAGGTTTCTTCCTATTGCCATCTCAGGGAGTTTTTCCTTGCCTTCGTCACCCTCGGCTTGCTCATCAGGGACAATCTGATCATTTTGATTCTTACACATTCCATGCAAACTTCTATAATTTTAATTGTGTAAAGCTGCTTTGCGACAATGAAAACTGTTAAAAAGCCCTATACAAATAAAATTGAATTGAATTTACTCCATTATCAGTCGTACTGAGGAAACAGTAGAAATTGCCTTAAAAATTCAAGAAGCATCAATTATATAAAACACAAACAGTGAATTTCCCTCTGGTAACAATACTTCCCTGCCCAATAAATTCTAATTAATCGAAATCCAAAAAAGCTGTGCTACCTGCCAATGTGTGAACAGTTTAGACCATGCCAACTGTAGTATTATAGAAGAATGGCAACGTTCAACCAATTCAAATGCAAACAAAAACCAAAACCAAAAAAATAACTACATAGTTACACTGATAGCAGACAAACAGAACATTTGAAATCCTTTGGCTCCAAAATACTTCAGCCATGTGCACAAGAACCTTTTTAGCTGATCTTTGCTAGAATTAGCTTATAATGAAGATTGAATACTGACAGAGTCAGACTGGGATGAAATTACCTGACAACTTCCACAGGTGAAATTCGAAAGGCAAACTTATGTCACACACGTTAGTTAGCATGACATGAGTTGTAAAACGGGAAATACTTAATTGTAAATTAATACATTTAACGCTGATCAAAAATACTACCAAATGAAATTTAATATTCATTTAATCCCTTTTGTTGTTCTGCAATTGACTTCACCAACTGCATATTGGTGTGCGCATCCATGTACATTGACTGCTGACAGTACAGCAGAGCTGAATGCAATGAAGAGTGCTTGTGAAACATTCATGAACGAACAACAGATAAACAGTCTGATGAATTGTCTCCACTCTCGCTACTGAATGCAGCCCTGCTGTGCGATCATGCTGGGCAGGCAGATGTAGGAGTAGAGAGTGTCTCTCAGATTGCTACATGCCTTTTTGATTTTTTTTGGGCCGGGTGCCCGCCACTGGTGACAGTCTGGATAAAAACTAGTTACAAAATAAAAACATCAGTTTACAATCACGCGACGTTACAATCACCATCTGGCACCGTTACAATCACCATCTCCCACTATAACTTGTGTGTAAGTGCGTGTTCAAAAACTTTGAACAGCCAAAAACACTGCTGTTAACTATTAGACTATGAATGACGAGTGGTGGTAGGTAAAAAGTTAAGGTGCAAAAATGAAGAAATTTGTGCTCTGGATAATATTGTTTAAAATGAGAAACCCTAAGGAGCCCCGGCTCAGGCATTATTTGCTCCATGAGAATGTGGCACAACTGTAACTCAATCCCGTGTTAGTCTAATAACAGACTTCTCATCTCATTATACCCTTGTTATAATATATAGCATACCCTCTTCCCATCAGTCTTATATTTTATCATGCTCAATAGTTGTCCACATGCAATGCTATAAGTTTCTGGCCATTTTGGTATTACCGGTGATATTGTTGGCAATTTTCCTGCTATGAATGCCACGCTGGTCCGACTTAATCTTCTGCGTCATTAAAACTCCCGATCACAATTGTCTGTTTTCACCGATCCACTAGATACATTCCAGTATGTTCGACCATTGGGTAAATTTAGACTTTTAAGTTTAATTAATAGTGTAAGATATATTGTCAAAAAGAGCTAGTAACAAAGGAACCCAGGATGATTAAAGACAACCAGTAAACAGTAAACAATTTCCTACATATGTTAATGTAAAAGTTTTTTTTTTTTTCAAATAAATGAATGAATAAATGAAATAAATAAATACAACATAGAAAAATGTTTATATTAAAACCTTATATATCTTTCCATATGATGCAAATGTTAACTGGCCCAAGTGTGGCCATTTTTACATGCTTAAAAAAAAACAAAAACAAAAAACAAAACTGCTTTATAACAACCCTATAGTTGACAAGAGGCTATCATCTCCATCCTTCGCTGCAATTCTTATCATGCTTTTTCATTTTGTACCATGTTCTAAACAATGTTGAAATCTACTGCACCTTATCTGGACCTTAAAGCTTTGTTTCCCCTCTATAATAATAATAATAATAATAAGAAGAAGAAGAAGAAGAATCATCACTAGCAACAGAATATAAAAACAAACACAATGATACACACAAAACAGGTTATTTAAAAATTTGACTTTTTAAAGAAGACTGTAAAGTTTCTCTATTTTCACCATTTATACTTACTGGCAAGTGTTCTCACAATAAATCTTAATGAGTTGTATCAGTTCTTCATTAACAACAAAGTTAGTTCCTGTTTATATCCTGCATTTTTCAGCTACAGTCCATTTTGGTAGAAAGAGGAATGTGGGTGAAACCTAAATTAGCTCTCATGCCCTTACAACCTAACCTCATGCTTTTTATGCCCCCAGCCTTTCTCCAGAACTCAGACAGACTACAATGCCCATCCCTCAAAGAAACCAGCTTCCAAGCTTAACCATTAGGGTCAGAGGTTAACAGCCACTCCTCTGAGAAAGGCCGTGCACTCTGACCCTGGCGGGCATTGGCCCGCAGACCCACCGCCTGCATGCACACACACCAACATACACATTCTTCCACCAGCCCTGGGCCTACTGAGTCAGAAGTCATAAATTCTCAAGGGGATTATTTCAGGTTGCCAGCCACTATAAAACTGTGACAGCCGCCACATCAACGTGCTGTTACGAGAAAGACGGAGTAACGGGCTCCCCTTGTTGTCTGTCTACGGGACGTTCATTATTGTCTGCAAAGAGCCAGAGTGGCTGCAGGTTTTTATTTCAATCAAGCAAAGGCCACACCTGATATTCAACTGAAGGGCAAGATCAACTAAAACAGGTGAAATCTGACTAGAATTTTGTTTGGTTAGAACTGGCTTCATATGCTTAACCAAATCTTATGTAGCAGATCCTATATATAAACACAAATGCTATAAATACAAGATTTCTCCTGAAATCGCACTTAATTTTTTTTTCTTTATTCTTTTATCAGTAGGAACCTAAATACTTAACAAAAGAATTATGATATCAGCCCATGCTTTAGAACAGCACTCCTAAGACGTACACCTACAAAAACAAACGAAAGAGCAACCCCCCACAGCCATATCTTACATCTCATTTTGACTTAACATAAGCTACAATTACTACTGAGGGAGTGAAACTCCCATTTGACAAGGAACACCCCCCCCCCGTACAGTAATGATAAACACACCCTCCTGAAAGCAGAGAAGCTCCACATACATTCCTGTTGCGCTAGGTGGAGACTGAAGAATTTAGATTAAAGGGATAAGCATAAGAGTGAAACATTGCAGGAACATTAACAGGAGATAAATGCTGGATATTTGATTTTTGTAAATCATAGATATTATGCTGCTCTAGTTGTACCTTCCAAAATCTGGCTTTCGTGTCAGGACAAGACAACACTGTTTGCCTTCAGTGCTTCTCTCTCTCTCTGCTCCAGCTGCTGGAGCAATATTTCTATCTGTCCTCCATCTCTTTCGTCCTCGCTGTGTGGCCTTAAGGCATTTTGAGTGTGTACATCAGTCACTTGCATTCCACCAAAGCACTGCACTACGAGCTACAGGCTGCTCAGAACAACTTCTCCCAAACTTTTCTCATTTAGCCACATACAAAGATCGTCTGTAAACTCTGGGAATTATTACACACACTGTACAGCTGAAAGATTGTAGACACCAGAGCATCGTGACCATATATGTTTTCTGAATATCCCCCAGACCCCAAATCCACCCCTACCCCTTGTACTGTTCTAACAGGCGCTCAGTCAGGCACTGATGTCGAATGAAGAGGCCTGGTAAACAGTCGGCATTCCAAATGATCCCAAAAGGATGTTCTGTGGGGTTGAGGTCAGAGCTTTGTGTAGGCCACTTCAGGTCTTCTACTCCAACCTTAGGAAACCATGTCTTTATAGCGCTCGGGGCAGTTTCATGCTGGAACAGGTTCGAGCCTCTTCGTTCTAGTGAAGGAACTTTGGGATGCTACAGGATACAAAGACATTCTATACATGATTGTGCGATTCGCAAAGTATGCCACCAGTTTGGGGCAAAGGTGCACATATGGGTGTGATGTTAATGTGTCCAAAAACTTTTGCCAATATAGTGTACAAATCTTTTATCATAAGACAACATGGAATGAAGTAGAATAGATATTCTATCGTGCTGTATTTATCATGGTTCTGGTTCTTCATGTTCTAGACAAATTTGTGCCCTTTGTTTAAAATCCTGATAAGGCAAAAATAACATTTTTTTTCCTCAGCAAACTGATGGTTTTGTCAGAGCCATATACCACATTTACAACATGTTCAATGTGGACTTTCCACCTCAGTAGAAGTGTATTAAAAAGGGATGATTGTAACCTGAAACCAATATTAGAGCCCAAGAGCTCATATGGAGCCGATTAGTATGGGCATTGTTTTTTCTCCCCTTATTTCTGTCCAATATCTTGAAAATACTAGCAAAAACAAGTTTAGAAGATTTTTCCCCACACTATAATAACTCTCATGGCATGCAATAAAAAGCATGACAAAGACTGGATTTTGCAATAGTTCATAACATCAAGCAAAACATTTTCATTCAATTCCATCCAAGAAATAGAGTTGTTTCACTTTAACAGATATGTTGGTTAGCGTTGGCTATCTTAAGGAGAAGCTAATGAACATAAGAAACTGAAAAAGAGTACAAACTGTTCTGGCTAAAAAGAACATAGAATCCTTAAAAGCAACTCCAATAGAACTGGCCACATTCCTAAAGTCTGACACCATGAAAAAATAATGAGCTGAGAACCTAACTCTAGAAGAGCAGCATTATTACCAAAGCTCTTCCATTTCCCAAATCCTCCTTCCATTCCCAACGCAATTTTACATACACCCCATCTGTCACTTCTCCATTAAGTACAGGTTCACACAGCACACTGCGGATACCCAGAATCCTCTTCACTGGTGTACATTTTCGGCATCTGGCTGTCCTTAGAGAATTACCACTTCCAATCAAAGAAGCACGGGGGAGCATTTGTAAAGGTGCAGTAATACCCCATGGGGCAGGTGCTGTTTTAGTGAGGAAGCAAATTAACAAGACGGATTTCCAAAAACCAAACAATACAGCTGACATTTGCACTGGTCAGGCACTTTGAGAAAGGCACCAACAAGTCTCCCTGCACTCACACTATGGACAAGAAGAAAGTGTCATTATTTATTATATGATCATGATTCGGCTTCAACCTTTTCAGTCTATTATTTAATATAAAACATTTGGATGACTAAAAATTCCAAGTGGAGAAGTATTTTATAGTGTAAAAAGTGTAGAACTAACAGTGGCGTAAACAGTACATCTAGTACTTTTAAATTAAGTAAAATATAGACTAGAATGAATATTTATATTAAGAGTGAAAGAGACTGAAGATTAATGTATATTTAAAAACAAAAAAAAAACATTAACATTCACTTATAAATGGTTTGGGAATCAGGAATTACACTTGCAGCAACTACGATTTGCAACAAAATGTTTTACAGTAGAGCGCACAGCCACAAGTCCTTGGAAAGCATGTGTGTAAAATGTTTCCTTAAATAAATCACAAATTAAAATCTCTTGCCAAACACAGCTGTCAAAACACTAAGCAACCTGATTTTTTTCAGATGGCACGTAGTTGAGAGAGAAAAAAAAATGAATATACAGAAGCAGAAAACAATGAGTCCATCTAGCGCTTTTTCAAAAAGTCAGCATTAGAGCAGCACGTGTTTAATCACAGACCTCACAGTCTAGACAGCCGTGTGATCATTAACCAGGATAATATTGTAGCATAGCAAAGGCTACAGCTTCTCTCATTTTCTCATTAACACATAGTACAGTTCCAAAATGTATTAGAGCACATGGCAGCGAGACAACACAAACTAGACAACTTGTGATGAAACAGAAGGCATTGTGGGAAATCCTGGTTAATAGCCGCTTATATGAAAGGTGTTAAAATCTGAATATTTTATGTGTTCAGCAAGGCAAAAAAAATAATAAAAATGCTCTTCTGCTTCTAGTTCACCCCTGATTACAAAACCAGGCAGAGAGTCTGGCCAATTAAAACTCCCCACTGGTGAACATTCCAGAAGATTGTCATCCATGAACATTCACCTAGAAGCCCCGGGAAGATTCTACAACATGGACCTGGCCTCTTATTCTCCGTCTGGCTCCATCTCCCTCCCCAGTGTGTCGTCTCCTGCTTTGTCTCTGTACACAAAAGCTCCCTGCCTACACCACTTCCTAGGTCAGCTCATTGTAAAACGTTTAACTTGTTTCAAAATTGTTATAGAAACTCTATGAATTTACTTTCATACAGCTGACAAACGAGCATTTAGCTGGAAAGAGCAGGGGCTTTCTGTTATGTATTAAGAGATTTGGGGTACGTAGGAACATTGGAATGCAAGGCCTCATTCCAACAAGGGAAGAACAATCAGGTCACAAGTGAACCAGCAAGAGTTGTGTGTGATCGATGAACTTAAACCGACTGTACAGCATACAGACAGTCTAACCGAGCAGAGCCTGCGGCCTAGCAATTTCATTTTCTCGAACCATACAACCAAAGAGAGTGAGAGAATGAGGCTAATTATCTGGCAAGTAAGTGGAGGACATTGCCAACTTGGAATGTAGCATGACGACTAAGACAGTTAGAAAACTTTCACATTGGGCACGACTAATTTATACCGTGCCCATGAATGATTACTTCCCCCATCCCTCTCTGACACTGTCCATAATTTTACTCTGTACACTTGCATATTTTTATCCTCTGATACAACAGGTAGCAGTATTCACCTAGTAGGTTTTCAAGCTGCCATTAACACAAGGAGAAAAAGAGAAATAGGACATCAATCTTCATTCCATCCCTAATATTATTGATATTTCTGAAAAAAATTGTCAAAAGTGAGAGCACTTTTCTTAATTTTTTTCCTGTGCCTTCCTACTTCCTACCCATGGCTGTGGAAGTCAGAGGTTGAGGTTGGCGTGTGCTACGTGCACAAGGAAATTACAGAGGAGACAAGCAGGCACTGATGACCTTGCATTCACTTCCATTTTCAGGTATGATTGGTTTCCATATCTGATTCGATCCGTGCCCAAGTACACTGCATCATTCTGGAGACCACCTTTTACAGTGGCACAGCATGAACCAGACTTGGGGGTCAAGTGTTCTCGGAAACAATCCCAAGCCATAATGTGAAAACGCCTTTAAAGCATGAATCCATAAAAGGAGACATGAATCTAAGGAAAGTAAAAAACAAGAGCTAATTGAGCTGACGACATCGGTGGTATTGAGAATTAATTTGGTATACCCACCCAGAGCAAAAGTACACAACTGTTTACATATACATACAAACAAATGTATGTGTGTCCATGTGAGCACACAAAAGCACAGTCTTCCAGGATGTGGAGTCGATGAATTTGATGGAATTAGTGTGGGGTAGAGAAAAGGAATGCAAGACCTTGTGGGGCCACATGAGCATTAACCATGCATGTACCACCTAAAATCTACAGGAAGTGCCTTAGTATTAATTAATATTAGACTTAGTGTGTGTTACCTGGCGGTGGGGTGGGGGTGTACTTAAAAATTGTAATAACTAATTCCATTACAACACTTGTGTTAAAGATTTGCGAGGGAGAAAAAAAAAAGGTGAATCTCCAGACATAATGTCACAGCACCACTTTCTTTGAGAAAACATCTGAGCAAAAGACTGGCTCATCCCTTGTCCCAAAAGACCTTGTCTCTATAGCCTGTTCTATCGTGCTCAAATGAAAGGAGACAAGCTAAGACTTTCGGCTTAAAAACAAATTTCCCTCCCTCGCTGAGAAAGTGATTTAGCGTTGCAGGAACACCACAAAAGCAACTCATTGTACCAAAAGGGAGAAAAATACATATCTAAAAAAATCCTAGTACGAACAGTTAAACATTGACAAATGTGTAGGTAAGACTTGATGAAATCTGTCAGATGTCAAACCTGAACGATAAGCAGTAGAACTGTGTGTGAATAGAGTGAGAGGGGCCCACTGGCAGGATGAGGTCAAACCCATGATCATGTTTCCAAGCCCTCAATGCGACAACACAGCCACAATGATTCTGATATTGCTGTTGGGCTCAGGAAACTGGATAGCAGTGAAGTCGGTGGGAAGAGCAGCACTATTAGCCAAGTGCAAAAAATGAAAACTTACACCAAGGTACTATGCTTTAGTCATGGACATCCCTTAAACCATCTCCAATGTGATACAGGTGATAGGCCTCAATGATTTATTGACATAGATGAGCATATGTGTAGAAGTTGAAGGAATCTGATCAGATTCTATTAAAATAAAACACAGTCACAAAGCAATGTAACATAGGTCACGCAGTAATAACGACCTGAGTTACTGAAAAGGTGGGTAAATATTGTGATCATTTTGTGTGACCATGCATGTACCACCACACTGACTCGAAAAGAAATTTAACTCGCAAATTTTAATATTCTATTTAAGTCATAAAAATGTTTGGATAAAATATATTTATAAAATTAAATTTATATATGTTTGCATTTGAAGGGGTAAAATTTTGCCATTCCTCTATAATCCTGCAGGTGGTGTGCTCTAAACTCCTCACACATTGGCAGGCAGCACAGCATCTTCTGTGGTAGGAGGGAATTAATTGCCAAGCTTGTTCAGAAATGTAACAAGATAAAAAAAAATAAAAAAAATATGGAATTGTGACATTTATAAAAAAAAATATGATACAGAATTGAAAATCAAATCAAACCAGCATCTAGGTATTGCGATACCATAACGTAAGGTCCTGGTGATTCCCGTCCCAGCAATATTATTCAGGACCTACTTTTATTTTACAATGTCTATTAGTATGTCAGTATATGCACACCTAAAAAAAAAAAAGAACTTGTATAAATATTTTGATATTAAATTTATTGCTATACGTTATATATTGAAATATTTGATCATATGATAATACATATATACACACATTTTTTATATATTTTTTATTGCAAGTAGACCTAATTGAAGTGTTAAATGATTCTGAATAGAAAACTGAACAATAAAAGATCAGCTAATTTTCAGCCCTAATCATCGTTTGTTCATCTTCATCGTTTGTTGCCTTATCCTGATCAGTGTTTCATAGAACCTACCTTTGGAAAAAATGGGAGTAAACACCCTTGATGGGATGCTAGTCCATAATACTTAATCAGACTACTGTGCATATTTCCCATCATGGACTGGGCTCAGACACACAATGCCACGAGCCTACCAGACAGTCGACAGCCATCACACACCTGACCAACTCTCATTGATGGACACTAAATACTGGTTGCAGGTGTTCAGGGAGCTGGGAGTGAGCAGAAAATCTGGATCATGGTTTGATTACAAGGTATGCAGGAACAACAAAAAAATATATATTTGAAGAAGCTGGCCTGTTCAAAATGCTTTTGTCAATTTCAGCTATTGTATGAACAGTTTTAAGATAAGCCTATTTAAATTAAAAAGGGGTCTGTGAGAACCAGAAGTCATTTAACTCCCCCTCCCGTTTACTACAGCACACATCAAATCAACACTGCCTTTCTATCCTTTTCAGAAGACTTTATGACATGTTCCAAAGGTCTGTAAAAGTAGAATGAGGGAAGCACATAGGTAGCAGGAAAGTGTGTGTGAATTACCAGTGAGAGCTGAGAGCTGGTTTTAGGCTCATCAAGGCTAGTCTTGATGAAACTTATGGGAATAATTAGCAAAGATTACAGAGGTTCTGGAACGTTAGCAAAGCTGGGGATTTTGCCCAAAACCCACGCCAAATCCCTGGCGCATGTCCTTCCTCTGTCTCTACAGCCACAAAATGTTTCTCTGGGACCATAAAAAGACCACAGTTATTGGCACTGTCAGTACTATTATTCCCATTAACATCATTACTAGTGGATGGCAACTGTCTCGTGGCTTAATTTGCAATGCCTGTCCACCAAGGGAGTTTCATATGGAATGGTGCCTGGTAAGAGAAGGGTAACATATGGGAACACATGCTAGAGACTCTGGGATCTGGAGGACTTGTGCTAGTGCTCTA
This sequence comes from Leiocassis micropogon, assembly GCA_028565275.1. Taxonomy (NCBI): domain Eukaryota; kingdom Metazoa; phylum Chordata; class Actinopteri; order Siluriformes; family Bagridae; genus Leiocassis; species Leiocassis micropogon. Next base: position 18,223,868 of record JAOVVA010000037.1, on the reverse strand, counting down.
TTACATGCACAGATGAAACATGACAGCACAATGTCTTCTTTCAAAAAAACTCTTTTTTTTTTCTCGAAATTTTCTCTCTTGAGCAGTTAGCCTCTACAACAGATCCAAAGAGCACGATTGAACATGACCTCGTAACAACAATGTCTGTCAAGGCAAACATACAAAACAACGGGTTCTGGTATTAAATTCAGCTAAAAAAGAAGAGAGAGCAGAAAGAAAAAACAATAAAGGATAATAAAAGAGAAGAGACCAGACCTTGGATGAGGCCTTGGAGCAAGCCAGAACGGATAAAATGGCCCAACAGAATGAGGACAAAAGAAAGAAAAGCTTCTAGATGTTAAGGCCAGATAAAAAGGAATGCCTGCATCAACACTTCCTACAAAGCATGCTCTTTAAGACAAGGCAGGATGCATGAGCCAAGTGAATGGGCCCCAGGGAACTCCACATGCAAATTGGAAGTGTTAACAAGGAGCTTCGGTGGCGCCCCTATCTGTCTTGTGGTGAGGAAGAGGCACAAATGTGCAAGCAGTTTTTACAGAAGTGTCAATCAGAAGTGGCACTGCACTGTACTGCACAGCCTGATTCCCTCAGAGAAGAACAAACAGAGTTAAACAATGTCACCAGAGAGACAAGCTTCAAAGCTGTTTGAGTGTAGGGGGATAAAAAAGGTCAGTAAGAATATGCCTCATCCATATGGAGAGTATGTGTATATGGGTAAAAGCAAACACATCAGGGCTTGGGCAAGGCTCCAGAGATGTCCAGCAAGCCCCCTAAAGTGCAACACTCAAGCTTGCTTAAATCACACATAATGCCAACTACTTTTTGTAATTCATGAGTTTTGTTCTCATACTCAGACTAGGGTCCCCTTCACTCAGTGGTGCAGCCAGTCAATCCTCAGCTGGCAGAGGCTTTTCTGTTGCTTGGGACTCTGATTGGGCTCCCAATGTGCAGGTCTTGGTGGTCTCGTGCGGTATGTATTTTTTGAGACCCGGATTGGTGGGTGGTGGATGTGGGGGAGGAGGTCACCCAATTGTTCCTACACACTGAATCCACCCCCTGCTGGGCCGTCACTCACTGGAGGCTGTGCAGTGCCACAAATCCTTGTAGAGAAACTTGCGCAGCATTAATGTTACTGTTACAGCTCGGTAACAAACTCCTGTGGTTTCAAAACTTGAGTTACATTCAGGGAACACAGACATGGACAAAATGCTAATGCAGCCCATTTCAGACATGGGCTATGCAACACTGGTGACAGCACTTTCAAACATAGGTCACTTCTATAGTAATGTTTCTGAAGGATTTATCCAGGCATACCCATGACAGAGACAAAAATGAGTGAGAATTTGTTCCACTTGCGTTATTGTTGTTACAGCGATTCTCCGAAACAAAAACATTGTTTTTGAGTAACCTGGGCACCTCAGAAAGACATAAGACACATATAAGATTTCACCCGCCGCATGAAGAGAGAGCAGCTCCTTGATCAAGATCTTCGGCAATTCGTCGACATTTTTGAGTTTGCTTTTTGTTCATTAATCCTACAAATGGTTCTTTCCTACAGTCAAACCATAGCTCTTATATAATGTCTAGAATAAGGTTGCAGCTTTTAAAACACCACTTCCTAGATTGCTGTTATGGTAAGGTTCAATAGACATAACATTATATGTTAGGCACACACAAGGTTACTTTGTACTATCTGTTAATATGTGACTTCCCATAATTGGGACTTGATAAAAGGCCTTGTTAAAAGGGATAGTCCATTAATAATACTAGTGGCCTGACTAGATTGCCATGACAATTTTTTTTACGGACAACCGACCAGGGCTTTCATTTAGATATGAAACATACACATTCTGATGCTGTCAGATTAATGGAAAGGACAGCATGTCTGAAAGGGCCTTGCATTTTGCTCCAAGCAAGTTGACTAGACCAGCTGAATAAGTAACTGATTTATAGCTTCCTGTATTTAACCACCTAAAAATATTTATGTCTCAAAGTCACTGATTAGTCCACACATAAGGAAGTATCTAAGATAACAGTAACTCGTGATTTGCCCATTACCTAGGCCGTGTTTCAAAGTAGGAATGAACCTAAGGCACTGTAACATTTATGCCTGAATCTAAACATGTGCGCCAAATCTAGAAAGCCCACTACATTAAAAAGTGAAACATCTTTCAAAAATGCAAAGCTGACAGTTCTAAGACTTCTACATCCTTAAACACCCACTTACACTTTGCATAATGTGTGTCAATATGTTACATATCTTCTTTCTGATAGCCAAATAGTCAGCCAGCTAGCCACAGGGCCTGGCCATGACACAGAACAGGCTGCAGCAAGGTCATTTCAGCCTTGCCCATAGCCCGATTCTTTAATTACCCTTACTGATCTCTTCGTCCAGCTCAATAACAGTATCTCAAAAATGCTGCCAATGCCCTAAAGTAGAGATTTATATATATATTTTTGATTGAAATGAATTTTTCCGTTGGCAGACTGATGACAAGTTAGTCTAAATCTGTTTGTACTAAAATAGCAAAGTTGTGAAAATATATTGTCTCAAACATAAAAAAAATGTCGATTTGAAATTGTGTAAGTATATCATTCATTCAGACAGCAAATCACGTAAAAGCAGTGCAATTTATAAAGTAATGCAAAGACATGTCGGTTAATGCTTACAAAGATCAGGGGGAAAAAAAATACAATATTGGGGATTTGACTACTTGACTACTAGAAACTGCTTAACTCCTAGGATTTTAACATCAATTTTAAGATGGTGAACTGCCCCCAAAAAAAAAAAAAACATCAATTGAATGCCATCAGAAATAGCTGTTCATACACTTCAGCAGGTTACTCTACACATATCTTTAAGCAACACTTCTGTTTTAGGGGTCAGGGAGGTTAGCAGAAATGACAGCAAAATACTTTTTTTTACACCACGTGTGCTTAGGCTTGTAATCTTCCTGACAACAGGGAGGGACAGTCTCTGTTAAGCCAGGATCAATTTCCTTCATTGATACTGTTGATATTCTAGTGGCCTGTTTTCTAACAAAAGAGTTAATCCTTAGTCACTGACAAAGAGAAATATAATTCCTGATGTGTTTGCTCTTACCCATCTACCCATACAAAGAACACCAGGCTGTGTTCACACCAGTCATGAGTTTAAGTTTAACTGCCACAGCATATTTTACATGTCCCAAAAAAAAGCTGCCAAAATGCAGCTAGTTTTCTCAAATATGCTACGAAATATTAAATATAATCAAAAAAAAAAACTATTTGATTGTAATTCCTGAGTTTAGATTTGTTTAGACCAGGGTAATTACTGCATTCTGAAAATATGTTAATATGTAAAACTCCTGTGTGCACTAATGCATAAAAAACCCTTAACATAGCTAGCTTTAATGTTGAAAAAGAAGACATCGTTATTTGTGTAAATATAAGATTAAGATATTATGCCTAACTAACCCACAGCATAGCTTTTTAATGTCAGCACTTGTTTCAGGCAAGGTTTTATCTACTGAAAAAAATGCAAGCATGAACGAAGCCAGAGGCTGCTCTGCTGCAGAAATAACTATTCTGCTATCCAACAATTAGCTTTCTGGGATTAAAGTCTAGATGACACTGATCAGGAAATATTAATTCAACTTAGAACATCACAAAAAAAAAAACTTGTTTTTTTTTTTTTAGTAGTATGGCATGGCAGGGCCCTTACATGACCAATGTCTTATCTTGGCAGTGATATGGCTGTTAGTCAATTATTTACCATAATGCACCTGTGAGACATATGGTGAACATAAGGTATGACCTCCAAATAAAAAAGGCAAAAATACTTCAAGCATTAAGCATGCCCATATAAGAGCATGTATGGATGTATACTATATGAGGAAGTCGAGAAACTGTGGTCGTGTGGTTCTTTGGTTATAACACACTAAAGTAATTAGAACAGAAATAATCCTTCAAGCGTAAAGAAGGAAGAGCTTTTGATCTTCATCACTGTCCATACCTGAGGCATGACATAAGACCCAGCTGCCAATATGAGGCAAAACAGACTGCTCTAGCACAGGAAAGAGTGTTCCGCTGTCTCCCAATAAGAAACTGTTGACACAAAGAGATACCAATCTGGTCAGTGCTAACCACTCTGCTTTTGAAGAGCCATTGCGCAGCAGGAACTCAACGCCCACGTTTTACAACATCTAGGCCAATCATCAACCATCACAAACAGTGGGGCTTTTCTTTAAAAGGCCAAGACCCTCTCTGCTTTGGTTAGAAATGAGAGGGTGTGAAATCTTCAGACCTTAGTGGGGAACTGTGTACTTCAGGGCTTAAGTAACTATGAGGTCCCCTAAGATATTATAATCCTCCGTGTCTCACAAACAGAAAGAATCTAAGGAGACCAACTGGTTGGCAAATAAACACCTAAAGCTACAACAGTAAAGAGAAGCTAAAAAAAATGTACTCCAGAATGTGGAAAATTAATTGAACTGCTTTTTACACATACACACATCGTCCTTCAGTTCAACCTCTACGTCAAAGGCTGAACATGCTTATTTACAATTAACACAACTTCCAACAATGGTGCACAACCTCTGTAAATGACAAAAAATGAAACAAGACCAATGACAGTAATATAGAAAGTTACATATGTTAATATTGGTCTAGGTATGAACTTGTGCAAAATCTTTTCAGCTCGTCATAGTGGAGTTAAAAAAGAAAATTAAGGTAAACATTTATAACATGACAGGAAACTCTCAATCATTTTCTTGCCCTGGATCATGTGCAAAACACCATAAGCACTAGGTCTTAATTCAAAAGAAAGAGATTCAGCAGGCAAATTCTATTTTTCTACCACAAACTGAAAACAAAAGATCCTTGTGGCTGGAGAATCACTGGTCAAGGTTTTAAACTTCGTCTAAAAAAAAAATGTACTCTTCTTGTTCAGGTTCTAACTGGGTGAAGATGGAATGGCGGAGCTTTTTAGCACCAAGTTTACAATGAGTCGATTATTATATTATATGATTTAAAATACCAAAAGGCCAAAAACATTGAAATGAAGACTAACATTTTGATGATTTTTTTTTGGCCAGCTTGGCTGAAACATACCATCTAAAAAAAAAAAAAACTGCAGAGGGCAAAAATAATAATACCCCTGCTGATTAATCACAGAAAAGCAGAAATGTTGGCTTGGAAGGGATATAATTTTGGCCATCAGTGCTGTGTTCGATGTACTTGGCCAAATTCTGGATATAATGTGGATTCAGGATCATGGAAATATGGAGAATAGATGTTTTGACTACCAGGTGAAAAGGGCCAGTGCTGAAAGCCAAAATCAGAAGGGACACTGACAGTTCAATTACGTTCTACTGTGGACAGTTTTCACCATAGCCACAGGAGACATTGTTATCCAAAAGCAGAGCTCTGTGTGTTCTCTTTCCGCTTTCTAAGAAGTCTCCACCCTTCAGTGACAGTAGACCTTGTTACTCTCACTGGATCAATTATCTCAGGCTCTATTATTGACAAAGAAAAGAGTCCGATGCATATCAGGGTCTTTTGTGAGATGCACATGTGCATGGTATCCAGAATGTTCAACAAGCCATTATAACATGTTCCTGTTAACCATCACGAAAAACCACAGTTGCACTACAATAAGAGATTATCAATGCAGGTGAGCTTGAGGACAATCTGCCAAATTTTACATTACAATGAAACACAGGAGAAAACAATGGGCTATTGGCCTGGTGTAAAGTACAAGGCAAATTACAAGCAAATTGTGTCCAAGATTTAGGACAGCTGTTCTATTTTCCCTTGTAATGCAGCTTACAATGACTAAAACTTAGATAATTTCACCTGCTAACTTCCGATTAATATAGGCTCATTTAACACAAATCAATTAATCAATAAGCAGATATGGAAAAACAAGTCTCTAGGACAGGAGAGGACATATTCAATTACATAGGCTTATGTCCGCAGGTTATTTTTTTAGTCAGTATAAATAATGATGTAATATTTCCATTTGCAAAAGCAAAGGTACAGCTCATAAGTTATAATTATGATGGATTTGATCGTGATGAAAGTAACAGAGTACTCCTGTAATAATTATATTACACCACACCATTAGATAAAATAATTCCACCCAAGAAAGGGCTTCAGTAATTGCAAAAATGATCTGTTTATCATAGACTACACATTAAGCCCAAACACATGGAAACGAATCAAGTAGGCTCATTTTACATAAACAAACACCAAAATATAAATGCCGCTATGGACCTTTTCCCTATCTTGGAATTTGTACTCTATGGATTTCAAACAATTTATACATAATAACGATGTTTACTTGTGTAAAGCACAAAGTGTTACCCAATACATCAAAAGCATCTTCATGATACTAGATGCGACCATCATAGATATAAATGTTAGCGGATAAAAACTAAACTTATCTGATCTGATATGACCTGTAACTTTCAAATGCTCAGTTGTATAAATGAGCTAAATGTGCACTTTTAATGCATGTAGTAGCTTGTTAGCCTAGAACTGTTATTTTTACTTCAGGTGAAAGAGGTCTCAGACAGACAAATCCTTGTGTGTTGTGGAACTGTGTTCAGTGTTAGATTAACATGAAGTCCTCTGGATCGCAGGCTAAAAATACTCATATACACTTGAAATGCATCTTGCTCGTTATTGCTAAAACTTTAGATTCGGGTATCCTTTACTCCAGGGAAACATGTGGAACGATATAAACAGAGTGGATCCTAGAGCCAGCTTTGCTCATCCTGAACCACGCAGAAGAGCTCTCAGAGCCACCCCACCCCCACTCAGCCACCAGATAAAAATCACTACATTTACATGGCCATTATGGTCTACTACGATAAGGGTTGGATTTAGAACTGGAGATTTTAATTACTTTTGCTTTTAACTGCAGTACAGCCAAAGTGTGCGCGTCGTTAAGAATATAAATTAAGAGCAAAACCCCAGTTAAGGAAACCGCAGAATCTCTCCACATCAGTGCTGATTTGCTTCCTCGTACAAAAAGAAACAAGAGTCACCGGTTTCCCGACGTGAAATCACAGCAAGGCGCCTAGTCTAAGCGGTTTAAACGAAACTACAACATCGCCTAATGCCTGGCCTATATATAATGGACTTAGCATTGTTATCATAAATCTAAACTGGAAAGCTATTCGAGCTTAGCAAACTTTTCCACTCCTGGTTATAAGGAGCTCGAGCTATATACCCCCCCGTTCATTGTAGTCAGGGCAGACAGCTCTGTGGCAAGAGTAATAAAAGTGTTCAGAGTCAGTTTTCTTTGAAAGGCCGGAAAGTTGAATGAGAAAGGCCGAGAGTAACTCTTACCATACACTCCTTTGTTGGGGACGTCGTTGCTGTTGAAGCCCTTCGAGCTGTACGCCGTCCGGACCTCATTGCAGTTCTTTGACTTCTGTTCACTCGGGCTGGCAGAGGCAAAAATCACCACGGACACATAAACTGCAAACGCAACAACCGCCTTCATCGTTGTGTCCGACTGCCAAAAGCTTTAAAAAGTACACACAACCGCTCACAGTGCAGACCTTCGCCCCGGTTACAATGTGTCTGAGCAGCGCGTCGGAGCTCCACAGGGAGATGCGCCGTCTCGCAGATTTCACTTTAAAAACAGATAAAGTTTTAGCGACTCGATGGACTTGTTCACACACGGTAGTTTTCACCCTCCGTTTCTGGTTAAAACTTGGTTTAAAATCCCAAAACGCTGAAAATATTAAGTTCTGTTTTATAAAAGACTTCTGTCGGCAGTCTCGCGAGGTCAAACTTTTGCGTGAAAAAAAGAAAGCCAGTTGCCGGAGAGCCTCGCGTTAACACGTTAAAAACACACACGACTTGTATTAAAACGGCTTCGTCCGATGTTTTCGCTGGAAGATATCCACTCGCACTGTGATTCCGTCTGAAGAGAATGAAAGTTTGTGTGAAGTTTGTTCCTTCGACCCAGCGCGGTGGAGTTTTCAAGACGGGACGCTTTAAGGTTGGAGTCAACTCGCCGTGTGCTCGAGCGTTGGCTGCGCGCGCGCGCGCGCGGTACGACGTCTTCGGCGGGCAGGCTTGCGCGCTCACGTGAACAGAGCTCCAGACAAAGCAGCGTGCACGCGCAAAACGCGTTCACCTGGAGCTATCTGAGTCAGGTATCTGAAAACATTGAGAGCGGGGTAAAGGACAAGTTAAAAATTCAACCAGTTTAAAAACTAAACTATAGAGAAAGAAACAAAAATCTCTGTAATCATCAAACTCACCACGTTTATATTTGTAATATAAAATATTTATTATTAATTAAGCTTTGACTTATTTACAGGGCACACATTTAATTACACTTAACGTATCCATATAACCTTTTAGGTACAAGACAGTTAGTTCAAGAATGTCTGTGAGGTTAAATAGTGTAATCTCACACGAACACGGTATATAAGAGGAAATATAATCTGTAATTAACTAGATTTATTCCAAAAAAAAAAGTTTGAAATAATCCTTCTTATAAATGATTTTTTAACTAAATTGAATGTATAACAATTACTGGTGCCACCACATGTTGTATATTTTGCAACCTCCCTTTGCCAGTATAAACGCAATGAGTCTGAGATGTTTCATGAGCCTATATAAATCAGAAAAACAAATTTGAGATCACTCCTCCATTTAGAATCTCTCCAGATCCTCCAGAATCCTTGGTCCTCTTTTATGGAATTTCCTCACTGGCTAACACCAAGTTTCCAATTGGGGGTATATCAGGGGACTGAGATGACCATGTAAAAACTTGGGTTTGTGGTCGCCAAGTAAAACTTTGCAGAGATTTAAATACTGTACATACATGTAAATACAAAATTGATCCATTCATAGCTGCTTGACACTGATAACCAGATAAAAAAAATGTTTTTGGTACTTCTGCATCTATGATGCCATGTACCCTGACACGTTTGACCTTTAACGGAAAAAGCACTGCAACATTACATCACAGACTCTCTACCATACGGCAAATACCCACCTTGAGCGGTTGATGCCAAAAGCCTCTATTTTTGTCTCATCTGACCATAGAACCGACCACAGCATTTCAGTTTAAATTTCACTAGTGTCTTTGTGGTTAGACAAATGAAAAGGCATGGCTTCCATACAGTTTGTTGGCATTGAGGTGTCTAATTGTATATTTGGAGACTTTGGTGACCTCGAAATGCTACAGTCATCTCTCCAGCTGTGATCCTCAGAGAAGTAGTTGGCTCTCTAACTATGCTCTTTCTATGTGTGTGTCCTCCTCCAGACAGGTTTATTACAGCTCTGGTTGTTTTAGAATTCTTAATTATTGCTCTATTCTCAGATTCATGTATCTAGTTTTGTGGCCATTGCTTGATTTATGACTGTATCTTTCACACATTGACAAATTACTAAAGACCTCTGTCTCACCTCATGTGTATATCTACTGAAACAGGAAGTCATTAATGATGGCTTATGAGTTCCTAAACTTTTTAGCTTTAATTAAAGTAAACATGCATGTGAATTATGATTGTGTTATTAATATATCACCTAATAAAATATATAAAGTAAGGGCTTTGTATTTTCTTTCACCGGTTAACGATTGGATTTTTTCCTCATAGATTTAGTGTATTTCAGTGTGTAAGCTGCTTAACCACAAAGACATTTTCCCCATAAGACTTTCTAACCCCATAAAAACTTTTTTTTTCCAAGTTTTTTGTACAGTAATTCTGTACTTAATTATATAATGCAAATTCAGGTAATATCAGGGAACACTTGACACATTAAGGTAATTTTATGACCTTCTTCTCAAATAATCATCGATCTGAATTAGTTGAAATGCAAAAATAATATAAGCTGTATTTCATATTTAAACTATATTATTGTTTCTTAATATAAATATCTAATCAGTCATTCACATGGCAGCAACGCAATGCATTTGGGCATGTAGACATGGTCAAGACAATCTGCTGAGGAAATGGGGAAGAAAGGTGATTTAAGTGACTTTGAATGTGGCATGTTTGTCGGTGCCAGAAGGGCTGGTCTGAATATTCCTGAAACTGCTGATCTACTGGGTTTTTCACACACAACCATCTCTACAGTTTACATAAAATGGTCTGGAAAAGAGAAAATATCCAATGAGTGGCAGTTCTCTGGGCAAAAATGCCTTGTTGATGCCAGAGGCCAGAGGAGAATGGCCAGACTGGTTCAAGCTGTTAGAAAGGCAGCAGTAACTCAAATATCATCTTCTAACAACTGAGGTATGCCGAAGATACCAAACATGGAAGTAGATAGGCTACAGCAGCACAAGACCACACCAGGTGCCTTTCCTGACAGCTAAGAACAGAAAACTGAGGCTACAATTCATAGGCTCACCAAAATTGGACAGTAGAAGATTGAAAAAACTTTGCCTGATCTGATGAGTCTTAATTTCTGCTACAACATTTGCATGGTAGAGTCAGAATTTGGAGTAAATAACATGAAAGCATAGATCCATCCAGTCTTGTTAAAATGGTTCAGGCGGATGGTGGATTAATGATATGGGGGACATTCACTTGGCACAATTTGGCCCCTTAGTACCGATTGAGCATTGTTTCAATGCCACAGCTTACCTAAGCATGTCCATCCCTTTGTGATAACTGGATAATGTGCCATGTCACAAAACTAAGGTCAACTCACACTGGTTTCTTGAACATGAAAATGAGGTCACTGTTCTCAAATGAGCTGGTCACCAGATCTCAATCCAATAGAGTACTCTGTCATGTGGTGGAATGGGAGATCCACATCATGGATGTCATGCTATCATGTAAATATGGACGGAAATCTCTAAGGAACTATTTCTAAGGAGGTGTCCATGACTTGATTCTTTGCCACAAAGCATTGAAGCAGATCTAAACACAAAATGGGTCCAAATCAGTGCTATCAAGTTTTAATATATATTATTAGAATATTTATTAGTCAGTCACTTTAAGATTTTAGATAATGTAGAACAGCATTATTCAGGTAATGTGTGACACATGCATTTCTTTTCCTTTTTTTTTTGCTATGGAAAAAGAGGGGAAAAATGAAAAAAAGCAGTGGATGGAAAAGGGAAATTTTTCTTCAAGGTGGAGTGAGGTGAATCAGACGGGAAATGTCAAGGCTTTATAAACACACTTAAGGCAGCAATAATGACAGACCAAAACAGTTCCTGTTGTCAAGAGAAACATCACTCATCAGCAGTGGCATTATTATTCATGATTTTTTTTATCTCGTGATTTTTCCAATTATTTTTTACATTTCTTTTATCAACCTATTATTTGAAAACTAAACATTGAAATTGACATTGGATAACAATAAAGTGCCACAATAACAGTTAACAATACACTGGAGAAATATGGACACAATACCAAATGTGTCCATTAACATTTTGCTGTATACTATAGAGAAGCACAAATAGTAAAACACATTATATGGCCCTGAGCCACAAGCACATGCAGACTTCTGATATGTCTGCATGTCATGAAATGTGACACAGTCATATGAACACGCTGAGTAGCAGTGTTTTGCTAGAGGCGATGCAATCCAAGTCATGTTTCTGTATCATGATGGCAGAAAGCTTCTCACTCTCATTCACTTTCTACCAATGGAGATCATTCAATGCACGACTTAATGCCCTATAAACACGAGTCAACTCGTTAAATTTGCACCGGACTACACAAGTTTAATAAGTGTATGTCAGATAACAAAAAAAGTTAAATGTTGAACACAAATGGCTCTAAGTGATTGTTGGATAAGTGATGTTTTCTTCCAACCCTGTGGTAAAATGTAACATACTGCAGAAGTCATGACAGATCATAAATTTTAAGGAGATTCTCTTGATGCTGTCTCTGACATACATTTGTGAGTGTGTGTGGTTGCTGTGAGATTCCTGGGGTAAGGCTTGCAAGTGAGAATGGGGGACAAATGGAGAATGCCAATTTTACTTTGCCAACTTAGCTTTAACATAATTCACAAAACAGGAGAACATAGGCTTATGGATTACCGTCTAAATCACTTGATTTGTGTTTCCTTTTTTAGTACTTCATTCCTGTGCAGAAAGTACCTACAGTAAATTCTTGTTTATAATAAAATCACTGAAACTTTAGAAATGTATTTATGTGCAGTATTAATATAAATTAAATCAGCTGATAGTTAGGAAAAAACATTGTTTTAATCTCTATTAATAAATAAGAAATAAAACAATCAAAAACATATTTAAGGTTAAAAATGTAAAAATCAATTGTAGAAAGTATACTTTATCCTTCGCTATTTAAAGACATTATCTCATGCACACACTACTAAAGTAGTGATTTAAATTACTAGTTGGCTGACTCATCAGTAACCTGTTTAAAAAAATGTATGTTATTTCCTATGCTGATGTTTTGACAAGCCATTTGGTTCACTCTGTGACCAAGAGAGAGGCAATAATTTATGACTGATGGCAAAAGCTAGAAATGCAATTTATAGCTTCTTTAAATTAGACCCATGATTTATCACTTAATGTCACACTGGTAATCGTGTATTTATGCACTCTTGGCCTAAAGTATATTTTCCCACACCAAACTTCATCAAGAGCACACTTGGGGCCTCAACATGTCTGGATTCGTGAAAGCATGTGTATGTACTACTGCGGCTATGTGTGTGTCTGCATGGTTTGGGGGAGGCTTTCAGCAACATCGCATTCCGACTATTGTGCCCCGCATTCCTTAGCCGGCCCCATTCTTTCTGTGTGACTGTGGCTTGGAAAGCGGATGCCCAATGGAAAGCCAATGAGGAGTTCTGGGGATCTGTTGACTATGGATGTGAAAGTGGGCTGGTGTTACTTTCAGTGGACAACAAAAGGTGAGCACTATTTGTCTCAGAACTCTCACTAATGGACAAATTTGTGACCCTGGAATTCCACAGAACATGCATAGGATTGAGTGTGTCAAAAAAAAGAGAGAAGAAAAAGAATTATGTTTGTTTCAGGAATGGCTCTTAGAGCAACATCAGTTTCATTAACATCTCAATAGGAAATGGCTAGAGTGAAGCATTTTGTTACAGCTTGATATCACATGGGTGATTAATTCACAATTAACCAATATGTAACTTTTCAAATGCTGTATACATAAAGAGTTTTGTGGCAGAATCATTATCTCACAGTGATCTAACAATGAGCTGATAATATCTGTAAAAAAATTAGCCTAATTGATGTTCTCAGTAATAGATAAATCAGTCTACCCTCAGCTCCCTAGTGCCCCATTCACCCCCACATAATATGGACCAGTTGACCCTAAAATTGGGTCGTCCTTGTATTGCCACTTTATTACCCTAAGAAAACATTCATCCTACGCATCTCAATGGGTCTGTTTGCCCATTCGCCCATCTCTATTAACATTCAGAGTGTAGGCAGGAGCTGGGGTCAGCTCAGCTGCTGCCTCCCTCTCTCAAGCCCCCACTGGCCCAGGCCTGATAACCAGGCTTTCGTTACCATTCTAAAGGTTCTTCGAAAGTTCTGAGAGAAAGGCACAGCTAGAGACGGACAAGCTTTATCTGGCTTTGAGGGAGAAAGGAGCAAGTGTGAGAATGCAAAACACGCTGCCTCAGGGTGTGTGGCCCCACGGTCAGTTAGGTGGCCAGATTAGGCGGGTAATGGGAAATAAATTAGAGCCTGCTAAATACATTGGTGGGGGGCATTAGAAGGTAAACACTTGGGCAAAATGAGGTTTGTTTGCTGCTATTGGTGTGAAACTCTATAGCTGTGTCTGACACCTTTTTTTACAGATCAAAGAAGTTGATGAATGAATAAGAAAATTGCATTTTGTTTATGTAGTTGGCCTTGTGTGGCTCCTCATACCTTAATTAGTCTGCGTTTTTGACACACACTCGTGAAACTGGATATCAAAAAGGCATCTGTGAGTTGAAAAGCAAGAACTCAAACATCTCAACAGATCCATTGTGTTTCATCAACTAAAAAGAAAACCACAAGCATAAGTATAAAACCACAGAGGAAACTCGCAGCACAACGTGAACATGTTTACTGACTTTAATAAATATGAAAACTGTGAAATCAGAATGCGGTCTCAAAGCCAGAAAACATCTGAATCTGGTTTGGTTGTGACACACCCTGTTAACACATACTCCAAAAAGCATCAATAATGGCTTCCACAAATCACAAATACTGGTCACCCGAGGAGAAGTGCTGCAAATACAAGAAGAAACTCATCACTAAATGTTGAACAGGGTAACTGGTGAGAATAAAAGTCTTCAGAGCTGCCAAATGGCCTTAGATTACACCCCCCCCCCCCCCCCTCCAACTCAATCAGCTTTAATATAAACAGCAATGAGGGAATTTGGTGCTTAATTACAGGACTTCTTAACACAATTCTCTACAGGCCAATGTGTATTAACCAATTTAATACCCACTGGCTTGTAAATGTAAGTTAATTCCTGAGTCCTAGATTGTTTACTTGAACTTATATGCCTATTGCTTTCAGATGAGAATGGAATGAGACACTTTTACTTCAGAGCCTCCAAGCCTGCTATATGTCTGGGCAACACATGATTGTAGATATTGACTCGGTTCTTCAAACACAGCATAGACATACATATATGACAATATTTATTACTTGACAAAGTAAAAAAAAATACTGTATATTGACAGGGTTCTACAGGGCTCTGGGCTGCTGAGAGGGTCAGGAGTTTGAGCTTCTTCCCACCACTGGGTAGCCACGTGTGGGCTCTTGTTGGGCAAGGTCCTTAACCCTATGTCTATACATAATCACTGCACCATTGCCATCCCAAAACCCAGATGAGAAAGGAGGAGGGTTAGACATTGGGCTAGCAACCTGGACCTGTGAAAATCACCAGTGCTATAGAAAGAACAGAAGAGAACACACAATGTGCATGGGAGTCAAAAAGTAACTGTAAACTGTAAACAGTTGTATAATTAGAACAGTACATTTGTTTGCAGTATGATACCAGAAAACACAATGTATAGGGGAATATTTAAATTTTTAGTTAAGATTCTCATTGTATCTACATATGAAAATTAGCAGAACTTTAATTTTATCAACTCATTAAACTCAACCCATTCCCTCTTTGATGTAAGTCTTTGATGTAAAGACTTCAGGTTAGTAAAGGACAAGTTTTCTTCTTTAATTGTGAAGTATTTCAGTGGTAGAGTTGGTTGACGGGATGCAAACTAGTTGAAGGAAATGGTAGCTCAGAGCTTAAACCTTAGAGCTACAGATCAGAACATCGTAAAATTCAAATCCCAGCACTGCCAAACTGCCAGGGTTGAAGCCTAACCTTCAACAGCTCAGTTATTTAGTTCCATATAATGGAGAATAAAAGCATCAGCCAAATTAGTAAATGGAAATCTAGTAGATTATATCTTATTTACAATTTACAGTACATTACTAAAAGTATACAGTGATATACTGTAAAAATGTACTGACTTGACAGTGAATTATTACAGTGGTCTATAGGATATTCGATTTTATTTGTACAGTGCTTTTAACAATGGTTATTGTCGCAAAGCAGCTATACATTTATATCCTTCCTTTTGTGTGCCAATTTTATAAGAATAAAAACAAACAAACACTTGAGCCATTAACACAGCACCCCTTTCTTGGACACCATTGTCATGGCAACTTGGCAACATGGGTCATATCTTTAATTATACAGCTCTTTCAGACACCTAAATATGACACGGCGAGAGAAAGAGAAGGATACAGAGAAAGAGAACGAAATATACGTCGCTAATTTGAAGCAAAAGCTACTTTTCTAATAAACAGTTATCTCTCCAAATAAATTTGAGTTGGTGTCACCCTGCAGCAAGAAGATTTTCACAACGACATACCAATCCCTTGATCTCCTACAAGGATCATTTACTGCAGAGGAAATGAGTGGCAGAATTAGGATGCAAAGTGTGTGTGAGAGAGTGTGTGTGTGAGTATGTGTGTGTGCTTGTCCAAAAATTAGACAGACCCCATGTCCACTAGAGAAGAACACTTTTTTCCCCAAATCAACCTTAAGCCAAAGTCTTCCTCTTCTAGTATGTCCAATAAATTGCAAAAGCATGTCCTCTAAAAGAAAAAAAAGATTGTTAAGTCCTTAACTACTGGAAACTCTAGTCTTTGTGTAAAGCCATGTGTAAAACACCAGAAAGCAAATAATATCCTGTGTAAAACAGATGACTGTACTGTGAGATAAAAGCACAAAGGAATACAGTTAGGATACGTTGTATTTATCATGCTCTGGGAGAGTACCTCTTTAATGGTTTGGCAACCGAACAGGTCCTTGTGGAAGTACAAAAAAAAAAGACGTTCATTAAGTAAAAGCAGAGATAGCACACATAAAGGGAGAAAGAGTCTTCTGTCCTCAGCCTAGATCATCTTTCACTGTATGTACAAAGGATCAGCTGTGATGTCCTTTCAAATTCACTGGCCAGTTTATAGGACAGTCAGGAGTTGATGAAGAGGGATTCTGAAGTGGAGTTTGTGTAAAACAGACTGGAGGATTCACTGAAATCCAAAAAGAAGGAGGAGGATGGACAGAATGAAGACACGAGCAGGGACGTACAGGCCGTCTGCTGCTCCAGGGACAGACGCTCCGCCGTGCGTGTCTGTGGAGAGTCTCGGGGTCAGGAGCAACTCGTGAAAGGTCAAGTCATCCATTGCCAGATTATCTGCCAGATCTGAAAGAAAAAGTAAGAAACAGGAAAAAAAAATCAGTAAATGCTTGGCCTTTCAATGTGTGTAACACTTTAAAATGCCATACTGTTAAAACATTTTTAACACAGTAAGAAAATCTGATCATAAATATGATCATATTACCGTAGTACATGACATTCTATTGGAAACTGTTGAAATTGAAAGCAAACATTATCTTACTTTACATTATCTGCTTTCTAAAGTCCATTGTCAGACTTTACTGTATACCCTTTAAGATTTCTGTTACCACCATGAACAACTTGCCCCCCCAGGCATACCATCACCCCAATAGGAAACGAAAAAAAAAAAGAAGAAGAAGAAGCTTTTCATTTATGTCAGCATCTCTTATTGGTGCACGTGGTCTGAGAAATGTACAAGAGAGACACTGTAGTGACTACTGTAGATACAGTATTAGTAGTGAGTTATGAGAGCGGGCAAGAGGATATCAGTAATAAAAGACCACTAAAGAGAGGCACTTCAGCTATGTGTGGAAGCGGCTCCTATCAAGCCAGCTGTGCAGACCCTCATTCTTTCAGAGCCTAAAGACACACACACATACAAGAACATGTGCGCAGACACACACCATACATACAATACCCTACACACATGCACCCAGTCAAGTATTTCATTTCTAACATAGCTTTCCTATGATAGCCGTATACACTCATTCCGTATTATCCTAGATACAACAACCACACGACACACACTCAAACGGCACACCAAACCGCATATCATATTTACTATGCTTGTAGTCCAACTTTTATCTGAGTCATAACAAACCGCATATAATCACAAGAATCTAAGGGCTAGGATATTAACTTTAATCAAAATACATAAATACCACTGGCTTGCTGTGTTTTCTAAAATCTCTTAATTGTGTCTGCGTAAGAGCCAAACCAGCAACCCAGTTTAGTGCTTGGCAACTCCAGCAAAATTCATGAATACTGTAACGATTGTTAATGGCACTATCTGTTATCTTTTATTATTTCTGACTTTGTTCTATTACTAGTGTATTTTATTTTGAAAGAATTAGGAGCATCAGCTTGTCATGGGAGCTTGTTATGTGCGACACACCTCAATACATATTTTACAGGTAAATAAATTACATTAAGCATCTTTCTGTGTGTGGCCACACCCTCTCAGGTCATTATTTATTAATCCACTATTAAGTGTATAAATAAAGCAGTAAAACTTACTAACGTTTACAACTGAAAGCTGGAACTACTGCTAATCCTATGAGTTTAAGGAGCTGAGAGGAAAACGGCCAAGATTAACTCTTTAACCATCTGGCAACAGTGCCTGTGTCCCACCTTATAAGGATATTTGAGGATGTTCTTAATGAGGAGTGGATGTGCTTTTTCCTGTGTGTATGACAGGAAAAAGGACACAGGGTAAGAAAACATTATTGCACCCAAGGGCATTGAATAAATCAGAACTTTCAGTAAATAAACAGATGTCTGCATTGAAGTTAATTCTCTGCACATCGTTATAAATGAGGCCCCAGGCCTTAATGTCACTCACTTCTGCACTGTAATGTCACTGCTCCCATTTTACAGCTATTGCTCCACAGGGAGGAAGTCCACCATTTACGCGAGTGGCTGCGTGGTGCTGGGAACGGCAGGAAAGTCTGAAACGTAATTAATTCTGGGACTCAATCGGCTGGCAGCGAGAACCAGGCCGAGTGCAGGACAGGCAAAGAGATTGAGGCCTAATCTTGGGGAGGTGTCTACATGCCAAGGGGCCCATTTCAGTGCTGCCACCTTTAAAACAGGGGAAGGGGGTGAACAAATAAAGCTTGGGTAGTGCAAACTGCTGGAAATTTCTTTACAATTACGACAAAGCTTGAAACCCTGCCAGAGGACAATTAACTTTTTCCTCCCCTGCCTCCATGGCCGGGCCAGTGGTTAGGGCACACCTCTAGCCTGAAAGGTTGATTTGTCATTATGACAGCGGCACACTGTACAGCCACTCCTATTAAAGCAGACATGCAATTTGATACAGCTTTTATATACACTCTACCCTGCTTGGGAAGAGTGTATAAAGCAGTGCAGCAGGCATGTAAGTGTGTAAGAGCATTGTTCAAGGGGAAGTATGGTGAGCTGCAAAAGGGTATGAATCATTTAGTAAAAATCTTGGCCTTCAGAGGCATTCACTGTGTAGAAAAAATGCGAAAGGGGTGGGTAACTGGTGAAACTATACACTCCACACAAGTGGTGTTTGAAAAAGGCCTTGTGATGCAGGATTTTCAGAACAAGCCAACAGGGGCTGAGTATTATAGAAACACTGGGTCCACTAGTGCGTCCTTTCGCCTTGGTAATGGAACTATTGTGCTATTGTGATCGGCCAGAAACATATGTGTTTGTGTGTGAGAAAGGAGAAACAGTCATGAGAAAAAAAGATGTTCTTCCTTTCTCAAGGCTACAATAAGAAGCATGTGTATACTAGCAAAGATTGAATCGTTAACTAAAGGAATGCAGGTCCAATACTAATATGACCAGCATCCTGAGTGGAACATTTTGACACGCACAGTATAGCAGGGTCTTCCTGGTGCTGGAACAGCCTGAAATCCCCCCACCATGGCTATCACTTTCCCAAAGGATAACGCCCCAGGGGTCAGGGCTGTGCCACCGTGGTCTGGCTTGCAGTATCAGAAAGTCGGTGGATCTTGTTACCACTCAGGGTGAAAGGTCAAAAGGAAGTTACTGATTGTTAATGGTGGGACATAGTTGGCGCAATTGTAGTAATGCATTATATCACACTTACAAAACGTTGCTTGCACAGTCGCCAGATTTATAGCAAGTCTTCAGAGTGATTCAGTGATGGTGATTGTTTTCTTGTAATGTTGTAAAGGTCATTGTGTTTTGGCTGAGACCATCTTCATACTGTATCCACAAACCTGCTTTGTCCATAAATCTTTTCACTCAAGGAAAGCTGTTTATCCCAACAATACGAAATTATGCTGATTAACAAAACACAAATCTAAATCTAACCAAATGCAGCCTAAGAGGTTAAAGATTAAGAAAAACATTATTACATACCAATAAACTAATCTATTCAACCTATTCAATATTTTTCTTATTTTGAGAACACAATATCCATGCATTGACGATAATAAATAAATAAATAAATAAATGGAATCCTTATACTCCCAGCAGACTCTACTGTTACCCATATGTCAGTTTATTGCACTACATTCCTTGAATCATAAAAGCTCTCCAGGGAGGCTTGAACAGTATACATTATAAAAACCTTTCTCAGATGTTCCAGACAAAAGATGAACATCCACCTGTACATTCACAGTGTTTATTCTGCGGGCCTGAGCCCTGTACAGGTGTGCCTCAGAACTGCATGGTCTATGGAATGTGAATTTCTAAACACAGGTGCTTCTCATGAAATAGGAATTGGTTCATATTGCAGCTGCATTTGCTGAGTTCATGCTTATGAAAATACACATGAATGTAGCAATTTTTATTGTGAATTACGCCAGCTTAGCTGGGGTTTTTACAACATTGCTTGAATACAAGTAGCTTTATAAAGTCTGGCAGTGTATGTATGTTTAGACATAAAGGGCAGAATTTTATGTACTTTTGCATATATCAAGTTATGGTTTTCAAGTTAAGACAGGGAGGACTGACTTCAGACCATACGTATTTTCCCCCATGTAGTCTAGCCTCTTTTCAGCTTGTCAAAAATGGTACAAAGGCTGTAAGATAATTTTATCATGTTTTTTGACATTATTAAAAAGAAAAACATAAGGATGAATGAGGCAGGCATCTAGAGATCCTTTTACGTATACATTCTATGAGGAGATAAATACAGCACGTTGTACAAAATCATCAATTAAAGATTTAGGTTTAAGCAGAAACATGCAGGTTCTTTTGTGTAGGCAGGTGTAGCTCAGTGGTTAAGGTGTTGGAATACTGAGAGGAAGGTCCCAGATTTAAACCCCAGCACTTCCAAGCTGCCACTGTCGCTCTGCATAAGGGCGTCTGCCAAATGCCATGAATGTAAATTTGTAAAATAAATGTTCCAGCAGCTTACCAACATGAAGTTTGTGTGAACAAGGAAAAAAAAAATCTCGCAGTTGGTTAGGACCACACATATTAAAATTTCCAACAATGCTCTCTTATAGGCTTAAGTGTGAACACAAACTTTAACAGATGATAGTAAGATCCAGAGTCAGTATACGTATATGTAAGTAATCATGATCATATGCCTGGCCAAAAAAAAAAAAAGTTAAACGCATCAAATTACTGGTCTGCATTAATTAATGCATTAAATAAAACATAGAAGGATAATTCTAAACCATTAGAACTACACAGAAGAAAAAAAATTATGAATGCCTAACAACAAAAATGAATTAAAAACATAATGAATTTGCATGGAAAATAATTTAATTTCACATGCACATTTTGACAAAAACTAACAATATTCACACTAGAAATCTTGGCTTTGGAGCAATGGAAAAAAGGTCATGTGGTCTGATGAGTCTAGATTTACCCTATTCCAGAGTGATGAGTGTATTATGTTAAGGGGGGATTGGGGGGGGGGGTCACATGAAGTGCTGCACCCATCATGCATAGTGTCCACCGTACAAGCCTCTGGAGGCAGTGTTATGATCTGGGGCTGCACCAGTTGGTCAGGTCTAGAATCAGCAACGTCATGTGGAAATAAAATGAAGATGACTTGAATGTACTGAATGTCCAGGGTCCTTGTCACACATTTTTACACTGATTACAAAATATGTGAAAGCTAGGGGTGGGTAACTGGTGGGTTTTGGGATTCAGGAAAATATGACAAGCCTGAAAATGATCAAATGACAGACGTTTGAGGCAAAGGTCACCATTTTTCCCCCAATTGAGGTCACTCAACTTACTCAAGTTATTTGTGACTGTAGGGTGACTGTTGCAGTCAAAACAAAAAAAAAGTGAGAAATGAGAATGAAATTTTTGAATGTGTTTATTATTCATTCCATTGACAGTTATTTCACAGAAATAGTAGCGCCTTTTAAGTAAGGTAGGTGAAGATATTTGAATACACCAATTAAGTCTGTGCTGGAATTGTAGGCATCAGTGGCCTTGTCAGGTCAGACTGTGGACATGTGAGGAAGGGAATGTGAACGTCAGCTTCCACACCCATCTTTCTGAAGGGTCAACCCAAAAGGCCTGCCAAGAAAAATCCACCAACCCTGAGAAGGCTGAACCCCACCTAAAGCACTCAGCACAGTGTCTTAAACAACATTCACTTATGCTCACTAATCTCTCAGTGCAGGCCTCCCAGACAGAAGGTTCTTGTACTGTAGTAGTAAATCAAAATATGTGAATATGTGGCATAACGGTGAGTAAAAATTAATTGCTCATATGAGGGACTTCATCACTTTTAAACCAACAAAGCATCTTTAAAAAAGTGGTGAAATGCTTTCAAGGTTATAGCCTGAGTCATCATCTTGAATACTACAAAACATTTCAAATGACCTGAAGGAGTAAAAACATTCATCAAAAAAGACAACTGGAAAAAAGTGCGGAAAAGACTATAGCAGTTAAAAAAAAAAATCAGTAAGGAGGATGAAGGCGGAAAACAAAAGAGATGTGCAAAAGGCCAAGCCTCTATGTCTCTCCTAATGATTCAAGCAGACTAATGCAGGAAATATGACTACAAGTTTGGAGATAATTGATTCCTTTCCCCTAAAGCTGGACCGCAGCAACCCATGGCCAACATTCCCCACTGCTCTCCAACGGGCCCCTTGTTCAGCCAACTCCAAGTCAACGGCTATTAATTAGACACACTGGTGTCTGCATATATATATATCTGAACTTCTGGTAGAGGCAAATCAAATGTTGAAGCCGAAGACAGAAAGAAATAAGGCAAGTAGCGTATTATATATAAACAAACTAAATAAATACATATATAGAATAAGAGTCATTACACTGGATTGCTATTGAAAAATGTTTGTAGAGATATGATTCCATACATAAATAAAGCATGGCATGGCATGGATACTGCTGTAGTCACAGATGCAGAATGCAACAAAGATCTGCAGTCATCTTCCTCTGATTATCTAAATCATCACGGTTATTAATGTCATGAACTCTTGAAGCAACAATTGTAGCTTATATGTTGACACTTTCCATATTATTACAGAAAGGAATGAAGAATACAAGTCTAATAATCGCCATCGTCTTTACCGCTTAATCCTGTATTCAGGGATGCAGGAGGCCCGGAGCCTATCCCAGGAGACTTAGGGCACGAGGCGGGGTACACCCTGGACAGGGAGCCAATCATACACACGTATACACAGTCTACGGGCAATTTGGGAACACCAATTAATCTAACCTACATGTCTTTGGACTGTGGGAGGAAACCGGAGTACATGGAGGAAACCCACCAAGCACGGGGAGGACATGCAAACTCTATGCACACAGAGATGGGAATCAAACCCGGACCGTGGCGCTGCAAGGCGACAGTGCTAACCACCACACCACCATGCCGCCGTAGCCTAATAATCTTGTTAAAGTATTTCATTAAATCTGCAAAGCATTTTAACCCATAGTATGATCCTTCTCTGAAACTTTCACAATGCTGCAGCAGGCTTTGTTTTATTTCTCTTACCACAATTAGGTGATAACTCCTAATGTGAAAAGCAACTGTAACCAACCTGGCTGGCTTTAGATCTGCTAGCCAGCTAGATTTAATTGCTGAATACTGTTCATACTCATACAATACAGAGGATTTTCCACAGGTCACAGTGGGCTGACAAAACATTCTCAAGCCCTATAGTGTTAAATATTTGGGATATAATGGTGATTATATGCATTATAAGCGCCACTGAAGCAGCCAAGGGACCAGCTGTTTGAGAGATATGAGAGTTCAGCCTGGGGGAGACTTCAGCAGGAGAGAATGAAGAAATCATGCGTAATCGTACTAAGATCTCCCAAAACCATGTTGTTCATCAATGAATCGATGCTGTGCTCTTTTCTACTATTCATTATTATTATTAATATTATTTAAAAAGTACTGCTTCAGAGTACGTTATTCAAGTCACTTTGTTTCAGCATTACCTCTTAGTTTCCGGGCTGTGTGGTCACCACAGACATGAATAGATGAGTCCTGATGCTTTCCCCTGGCTTGAGTCTCTAGAGAATGTAGTCATGTTGACAGACATGCCACAAGAAACCGTCTGGAGTCAATTTGTTACGTCAAAAGCTCTTGCTCGTGTAAATAAAACTCTTAAACAAACAAGCACGATTTTTTGAAGGAGAAAGGCAGGACTCATGTGAATGGACGAGGCTCCCTGTAGATTATGGTAAATATTGTTTGGATTTCTTTAGGATTTTCTCTCCACACAGCTGAAGTCAGACTTCATGCCATTTTCCCACCATCTTCATGATCGGCCTCCTCAAGTGCTCTATTATATGAAACAATGCGATGTGACAGGTTTAAATTCCCACTGATCAAATTGTCTTATAGTGGGAACCAGCAAGAACCATAAAACATCCATAGAGGCCATCCATCACAACCGTGTGCACATCAGGCCAGATGCTGTTTACACAGATGGTGGTTAAGTCTCATTATTTTTGTGAGTGTGTGTAGTCGGACATTTATGTGTGAGCTGTGCGAGAGCGAGGAAGGACTGGTGTTTATAAGCCAAGGAAGAGGGGAGGGAATGATGCACAATCCTCCAGATCTGCTGCTCCGTTCCTCAAGGCAAACTTCCGCTCACTACGATCAGGATGATTTGCAGATGAGATGGTGCCGCCACTGCAGCTTCCTCCCGCGAGGGAAACATTTCTTCCCTCTGCTTCATTTCGGTTTAATGAGCTTATTTTCCAAACCGGCCATTAACCAATTAAAATCTGAGTCAACAGTACTATAGGTAGACTGTGCTGCACCGTGATCACTATAGCTCTAATCTATTCACCTTATCAGATTACTGGGTCGTTTGTTGCATGTGAATGTGATCAAGTTCCTGCTTAGCTGCCTGCCTTCAAAGTCTTATCGCTGTACTTTGACTGATCGGAGCTCAAAGCGTTCCCACGTTGCATTCAAAGACAAGAACCAGCACTGGATCATCACATCTCTATAACCGCATTGCTTATTCCAACAGGGTGAAAGTGTTTTAATTAAATCCCTTTATCTGACTGGCCAATTGGTTGAACAGCTCGAATATGTCACACCTGTAGTTCAAACCATGAAACTACACTTCCCAGGATCCTTAGTCACCAATTTACATCATGTAAACAATCACATGACACATGTCCACGAACAGGCACTAAATTTTAGTCAAGCACACCTGTTTATAATTATACACACCCATCTTAATCAACCCAGAGTCCCAAGAGAGATCTTTCTGAACCCTCGCACCTGCATTCTGCATGTGAAGTTACTAGCTTATTATTCTGTATATCCTGGCTTGACTTTGGTTTCACTTTTGATCCTGATCCGACTCTTTAAACGATCTTGACTCTGATTACGGCCCTGCCCTTTTGGTTTGTTTGCCCTGACCTCAACCCTGTATTTGTATCCAAGTCCAACTCCTTACAGTATCAACTGGCAAATGGAAAATGCAGATTTTTTTAAACGACAAACACTACTGCTAGCATGTAATGCTTGCACTTAACTGGTGTATAAAACAATTACATGGTTTTGGTCTTTCGTCTACATGCAGACGCAGTTTTGGTCATTAAAAACGGAGCTTATGGAAAACTCAGTCCAAAGTGAAGATTTTCCAAAAGTCAGCTTTCAGTGGTGTTGTGTGGACAGGGGAAACACAGATTTTGCCTTGTTGTAAAGTCACCTAGTGTGCCGATGATGGCAATGTCTGTGTGATAGTCTCCTTGATTTGACGCCAGCTTTGTTTATGAGAATATTTGTGCAATAGTAAACTTGCGTACAGTAAACCAGTGACTGTGTTAACGTTGGCTACTGGACTTTTTTACACGTGTGTACATACACGCGCAGTTACTCACACATTATGTTAACAAACAGAGGTGCCTGAATGTACTACGAAGCTCACTGTTGCTACATACAAAACTCCAATGACAGACCACACAGACAGCAACGGTGGTTTTGGACTTCAGGCTTCTACAAAGCACAACCGGTGAAGACGTTTCTGGCTTCTGATTGGCCCCCTGTTGATTAGGGACGCTCAGGACGTTAACAGGACGTTTTGCATTTTCATGTGGACAAAGATATTTTTAAAACATAGGTCGTGTGGACAGAATAAAAAAAAACTAAGTAGAAAAATCTCTGTTTTTAAAAATACCCGGCTACATGTGGACATGGCCTAAGACTTAACCACTGGTGTGGGGAGTGCTAATGAGCTATGGGATGATGATCTTTAGGAACATTAATAAACTCTCAGTTACTAAAAGGCATAATTCAATATAATTTAAAGAGTTCATAGATTTAATTAAAAAAGCCAAATTACCCATTAAAATCCCAATGTGTGCAAAGTGTAGTATTCAAGAAGGAATTTTAGCATATCCATTGTACATTCCATCCATGTACATTAACATATCCATTGCATATACACTGTAGCTTTGTAGAGCTAACTCTGACAAACTGTTGGCAAAAAAACAAACAAATGAACGACAGACAATAAAAACAGATGGATGTATCTGTTTTTATTGTCTGTCGTTCATTTTTTTTTTTTTTTGCCAACAGTTTGTCAGAGTTAGCTCTACAAATCCAGTATGAACTATATTAAGATCAAAATCCTCAATTCTGATCCGAAGATCAGAATCAGGTCATCTCTCTTGGTTCTTTGCAAAAGATTAATTTTACAATTATGTAAATTTAAAGCTCTACCCATGTTTCAGTTGTGGTTCAGAGATCTAATTAGCGTGCTCCATTCACATAAAATGCAGTATAATCTAGACGACAGATCTGAAGCTTCTGAGTCATACAGGAAGATAAAAATTATTATAGACACATAGTCATATAGAAAAATAAGGAAGGAAATCACTGACACACTCTGCTGCTCAAGCTTTGCAAGAATAAGTTAAGGTGCTGTAATTCTTGGACCCCCCCCCCCCTCCAAAAAAAAAAAAAAACAGTCACACACTTGAATATTTTGTCTTTCGAATATTTACTGCTTTTAGTTCATTACTGAACCATGTATGAAAATGATTCTGCATGCTTCCAGAACCACTCTTTTACAAATTGACTCCTGGAATATAGCCATGCCACTTGGTTGTTTTCATCACCTAATCCACAAACTCCAGAAATGTTTTTTTTTTTTTTTTTGGCCAGGTATATAAAGGCCAGTTAGGAAAGTTGTTACTGATGTTACTGTCAACTACAGTTATATCAGCAACAACATGAAGTGTATTCTGTTTAACATACAGTACAGGCCAAAAGTTTGGACACACCTTCTCATCTATCTGTCAATGTGTTTTCTTTATTTTCATGACCA
>JAOVVA010000037.1:18169591-18196651 GCA_028565275.1 Leiocassis micropogon | reverse complement strand
GTGAGAATCTACCAGTGGAAATGGTCATGAAAATAAAGAAAACACATTGAATGAGTGAAGGTGTGTCCAAACTTTTGGTCTGTACTGTATGTTCTCCTTATATACACTACAGGGCCAAAAAAAAAGTCACACACCCTAATATTTAGTTGGTCTGCCTTTTGCCTTGATTACAGTACCATGACATTGTGTCGATAAGCTTATGCAATGTCACAAAATTTATTTCTGTCCAGTATTGCATTCACTTCCCTCCAAGATCTAGTAATGATGATATGAGAGTTGGACCTCTGGAAAAAGTCTTCTCCAGAACATCCCAAAGATCCTCGATGGGGTTAAGGTCCGGACTGTCCGGATGTTTTATGCTCCCTGAACCACTCATTCACAGTTTGAGCCTGATGAATCTTGTCATATTGGAATATACCTGTGATATCAGGGAAGAAAGAATCCATTGATTGTAATACCTGGTCATTCCGTATAAGCACATAGTCACCTGACCTCATTTTTTGGGCACATGAGCATTTTTTGAGCAACATTTGAACAGCTGCAGATCATAACACTGCCTCCCCAGGCTTATACGGAAGGCACTAGACATGATGTGTGCATCACTCCATCCACCTCTCTTCTTACCCTAATGCGCCATTAATTTAGAACAGAGTAAATTTGTACTCATCAGCCTACATTACCTTTTTCTCATTCTCCACAGTCCATTCTTTATGCTCTTTAGCAAACTGAGGCCCTTTTTTTTTTTTAGATTAGCCTCACTGCTATGTGGTTTCCTTAAAGCTAAACAGCTTTTTAGTTCAAATCCTTTAAGTTTTCTTCAAATTGTGTGTTTGTGTGTATGTGTGGAAATCCTCTTAATTTCACTATTAAAGAAAGCTGTGAATTCACTTGTCAGTTTTTTATGATCAAATGATCTCTGAAAAGTGATCTCTGCTCACAATCATTTATTAGTACATACTACATTTCTTCCTCAAAGATGATGGTTCACCACTATCCTTCCAGGTTTTTATAATGCGTTGGACTGTTCTAAACAAAACTGTAGTACAGTGGAACCTCGGATTGCGAGTAACGCGGTTTGCGAGTGTTCCGCAAGACGAGCAAAGATTTTTAATAAATTTTGACTTGGAGTCTTGGTTTACGAGTACTGAGTATTACGTAGCACGCATGTGCTTCTTGTTTTGACGCCAAGCGTCACGTGATTTTGTGTCTGTATGTGTGTGTGTACAGCGCGCGTGTAAAGCAAAAGCAAGTCTCATTAGAGAGATTAAAGATCATTGGACACTGTGCCACACACACACACACACAGACCCCTTCTACTTTCGCCTTCACAGACACACACACACACACACACACACTCTGCTCTACTCAGAAACACTGCTCTGTCGCGATTCTTTTCAAAGGTAAAGTGCAGGTTAATTTGTTTTATTTTTACTTAACAGCAGTGATTCAGTTAGTGTGTCGCTCAATCGAGTGTCATTAGAGAGATTTCTTGAAAACAGTGTTTCCATTGTGTGTTTTGCGTGTGTGTGAAAAGAGTGGAGGAAGGGTAACTGTGTAAGACGAGAAGAGGGAGGGGCTCCTTACTTTAGCTTCACACACAAACACACACACACAAACACACACACACAGCTCCTGCGCACAAACAGAAACACTTATCTGTCGGGATTTATTTTGACTTTTTTTAAAGGTAAAGTGCAGGTTAATTTGTTTTATTTTCACTTAATATTTTGTGTTAATTATTTTTATGTATTTATTTTTTTGGGCTGTGGAACAAGTAATTTGAGTTTCTATTATTTCTTATGGGAAAATTCAATTAGTTTCACGAGTGTTTTGAAATACGAGCCCGCTTCCGTATTTGCAGCAATCTCCTTAGTTGTTGTCTTTGCTTGATGGAGCCCAATAATTTGACCCTTCTGAACCAGAGTAAAATCTTTCCATCCATGATGAGAGGATATGTCTCCTAACATGGTTGTTTAAGAAATGATAAGATACTCACTTCATCAGTTAGGGTTAAATAACTAGTCGCCAATAATCACTGCCATTACTATCCGATGGAAGGCTCATAGCTATTTTGATAGTTTAATAAATCCAGGTGGTGAGGTTTTTTTTTGCCATGCAGTGTACAACGGTTTTTAAAAGCAAATCTAATTTAAGCTGTACATTGAAATCCCTTGCGTAAATGCTCAACTTTATCAAAATGTAATGAGAAAAAACCCAAACTTATCCTTTTCATTTAAAATGCAGTTTAATGCTTAAAATACTCAGTGTTGTATTTGGATATATATTTAGTCATTTTACAAGTTCTATGAAAAGTAAGGCAATCTAAAAAAACATGATTTTTATTGTAGATTGAAAAAACAACTTTAGTTTATTTAATCTACTTAACAGAGCAGAACATCTAATCAAGTGATAGATTAGTAAGAACATAACCTCACAAGCCCTCGAGAGGGATTTAGTTTCACTGTAGTTACTAAATAATTATAATGGTTACTGAATAATATGCTTTAAGCTAAATACATGAATAATAAACTGATATGACCTTAGAATTACTTTTAGTTACAGGCTAGAAAACTCCTTTTGGCATAAGTAAAGCAATAGTCATGGGGTTTGTTGGCTTTAATAGAAACCGGGCTCTTTGCTCCTCACCTATCAGGTGCTTACGGGTCAAAGGTGCCACATGGAGCTCATTAGCATTCCAGCCTTCAAAATGGAGAAAGCATGGGATAAAGTCTGTGTATTTTGGAAAGAGGGAACTGTGCGTGTATGTGTGTGTGTGTGTGTGTGTGTGTGTGTGTGCGCGCACCTTCATTAGTGTGAGTGAAACATACTTCTGGTGTCTATCACTGTCTCTGGAGTTCCACTCCATCCCTCTACTTGCCACTTACCGTGTTTGAGTAAATTTGTAGCAGACCTAAGGTTCGGGAAAGGCCCAGACTCTTGTGGCGAGCTGCGTGTTTCACATTGCAGGCATATTTCCACACTCTATTTTGCTAACCTCTGCCTGCTGATAAAGGGCCAAAGATCACTGAAGGAAAAAAAAAGAGCGCGCTTCACCGCACGTACAGTGACTGAGTGTCTGCTGAGCGCTGGAAAATAACAAGAGCTCATCTGACACAGAGCTCACTGTGTGGCGCAGAGCTAAGGCACTTCCAGTCCTGCAGGGAAGCCTCTACTACATGGCTTAGGGCCTATAGTGACAGCTACATTTGTCAACTTTTCCTGGGTTTCATTGCTGTAACAATAATTAAATGGGTGTATGGAATGCAAAGCAAAGACTTCTTTAACGTATTCAAAGATGAGGCACAACACATTGCAGAATTTTCCAAACCATGAGAAATATCATAAATAATATAAATGGAGCAAAGAGAGAGAGAGAGAGAGAGAGAGAGAGAGAGCTGGAGAGAATGCTGAGAAGGAAGCATCCAGGTTAAACATGAGAGGCGGTATAGGACAGAGAGGCAATAAAACACACCAAGACCTTTAAAGGCAACACAGATTTCCTTTAGTTTAATATCTAGCAGTTGTCATGCATAAAATCCATTATCACTATCATCTTTATGTTCTACTGTTTCATTAGCATCATTGATCTTTAGGTTCAAGAGAAAAAAAATTACTACTACATTGACAACCTGCAAATTAATATTTCGTACAAAGGCATCTGGTGTTAATGGACTAGAAGGTCTAAGCCCCCAGGCGCAGCCAAGTACAACAGCGCCACCATTTATAGTCGAAGAAGCAACTTACTGTAAGTGCTGATTCTTTCTAACACAATGTAGTTTGATTCAGTTTATCAGTGACAAACCTGTCAGATAATTACACATTTTGTGTGCCTGATGTGTTTCCACACATTTGTAACACATCTCTCATGTAAAGAGAAAGACAGTCACTGTTGTGACTTCCAGAACTATGTTAAAATTAAGTACAGACTTAAAATAAATAAAAGTAAATTAAATAAATAAATGTTGAAATCATGAATGCTGCTGCTCATCTAACTGTGTGTATCTGCTTTTAAGTGTATGTGTGAGCCTATGTAATTGATTATTTAACCCAAATCATTGCTATGATGCTTTGTTATTAGATCTTGGAATATACTGCCTCACCCAACCCTAACAGTTTGATTTGTCAATCTGTTGATAGATGCATCTAATTACCATGACAAGCAATTACAACTTTCATACCTCATGTATTCCTGATTTTATGCTGTTCAAACCCCTCAAACCAAGAGATTAATTTGATAAAAAACAAACAAAAAAAACAAACTTTGAAGTAATTGGCAATGGTTCCACAGTAGTAGTGTCTGGCTCGATGGTAACAGGACATGGTTCGGCAGCAGTGGGATCTAGCTTGGCAGCGACAGGGCGTGGTTCGACAGTAGTGGATTCTGGCTCGGCAGTGACTGGTTGTGGTTTGGCAGTAGTGGGCTCTGGCTTGGCAGTAACAGGATGTGGATCAGCATTAGTGGGTTCTCTCTTGTCGGTAATGGGGTGTGGTAGAGCAGTAGTGTGTTCTGGCTCGACAATTACTGGGCATGGTTTGGCAGTAGTGAACTCTAGCTTGGTGGTAACTGGGCATAGTTTGGCAGTAGTGGCTCTAGCTTGGTGGTAACTGGGCATGGTTCAGCAGTAGTGGCTCTAGCTTGGTGGTAACTGGGCATGGTTCATCAGTAGTGGGTTCTAGCTTGGTAGTAACAGTGCATGGTTCAGTAATAGTGGGCTCTAGCTTGGTGGTAACAGTGCATGGTTCGACAGTAGCTCATTTACATAGACTCCACCATTCTGACAAGTAGTGAAAGAGAGGGAATTTGAGATACAAAAAACAATTGCAAGCAACGATGAGCAGGCCCAAGCACCCAGTGCCATTGCCTCCCAGGCGCACCACAATACCTGTACGATGTTGGCGATCGTATGAATGCCCTAGGAGGAGTCTATCAAATGCGAACAACCCAAAATAACTGACTTCCTGTTAAGTTGAGCCCATGACATGGAGTGCGAAATTCAGCTCAATGAGCACTAAATGTGTACCGGGTTTTGTGTGCATACGTGCAAGTGTGTATGAGCTATGCAGCAAAATCTTGTGTGGGGGCCCTTGAGGGCCCCATGCCACACCCGGGGCCCAGACTCTCAGGTATTCTAATGGCAGAAGATTTCAACTTGTCTGACAGTTTTTCTGAGCATGTTAAGACCCGCAAAAAGCCCAAAATGGTGGGGAAAAAAATCCTTAGGAAAACAAGAGGGTCCTGCGCGCCCTATAGTGCTTGGGCCCTAATTATGTGAGGGGTATGTCAATGGAGTGTTAACAGGCTTTATGGGACCTCTATGACTGTTACTAACGTGTTAAAAAAATAGTAAAACATATGAGCTTTAAACCTCCCAGCCATCCAATCAACACCACCTGCGAGCTCATTACAGAGGTGACTATTTTGAGTGAGACTGCACTTGTCTCTATGGAACATAATGAGACACTGAGCCTGTACCTACGATCAATTTGAAACTAATCAAGGCTAATCCAAGTTGCACATTGACAAGTTAGCACACAGAGGCAAATAATATGGAGAGGTTTTCTCCTGTTGCCACTGATATGTTATGGATCAAACACCCATTACCGAAAGACCGCTATCCAAGTCCAACAAGAACCAGCAGTACACACCACTTATAATTCATAAAATAAAGAGATACCATCTTCTACACTGGGTTAATTGTGTCATATATCGACTGTATTTTGGAGAACAAAAATGCACCTGACATTGTAGAGTCATGTTATCAAGGGACACTAGTCTTAACTCTGTACTCACTGGCTGTCTGGACTGGACACACACACACACACACAGACTGCCTGGCCTGGAATAGCTCTGTTGCCCTGGAATGCTTCACAGAATGCATCAGGGTTAATTCCATGGGCAGAGAGAGAGAGAGAATAGGGAGAGACTAGAAGGGGGGGGGGGGCTAAGATGGCTGGAATCCCATGCCAGAGTTAAACACCATCGATCAATCACTTCAGTCCATCCCTAATGTGGTCAGGTGAATGACAGGTTTGACTTAGCAGCGTCTGAGTCCTGGCCTTAAGCTGTCTGCACCTTGTTGCTGACTTGCTATAGGCTCCCCTCCTTGTGCTCTCTCTCCCCCTCGCAGAGCTTTGTGAAACCAGATCTACGTCGTCTATCTCCTGGCACCAGGCACAGACAGGCCTCCCATTACAGAATCTGCCTGCCGATGACCTTTGGCACACTGACCTCTCACTCCCTCAGGCCCATTCGTCCAAAACGGGATGAAGAAACTCAGAGGTCAACCACATTTTACTAGGTCATCAGCAGCTACCAAGTTATCAGCTGCTATCTGTATGCCTGGCTCACAGAGACACCCACAAGGACTTCAAACAGGACCGGAGCACAAACAGTCTCACACACACAAACACACACATACAAACACAAGGTCTTGATGTATTTAACACAGGTCCATGCAAGGACACCTATAACACTCTTCTAACAATTGGCCGAATTCCTTTCATTCTCAGTAATTAAGGCAGTAAATTCACTCAAAGTTTCTCAGTTTCAGCAAACTTTTCAAGCACTGGACTGTGACACGATTCTGACTGAGTGTACTGCGTGTGAACTCGGTGTGAGTGTTAATTATCAGCTTTATCCAACCATTTCACATGTAGTGGACACAGCAGCTTTTTAGCCTCATGTCTAGGCTTCTGAAGGTGCTACACAAAGTGCTACAACAACATGGCCAGGCCGTGTTTGTTCAGCTGGGCGAGTTTTGTCAACCAGTATCAAACTCCTTGTTCCTACCTCTCTCCTGTTATTCTTTGCTTGTGTTTGGTTTCTTTACATTTGTACGGTTTGTTGGCTCTTTAAAGCTTTGCTTTGCATCAACAGAAGCCGCTTGTGTTTTCCACCGTTCTGCGCTCTTTATCAGCAATAAGATCAAGAAGTAACTGATTAACCCAAAAAAGATGCCTTACTCCTGCGCGACCACAATAAAAGTAGTCTGGATATTCATGAATAGAAAAGAGGACGTGACAGTTAATTAAATGCTAAAGGAGTGAAAAGACTGTCTGCCCTGCAACGGGTCTGTGTGTTTAACGTTTCACTTGGGTGAGTTCTCTAATCATTCTGTGAAAATGAGAAGGGTTGGATTAGCACTGAAGCTGTATTTAAATATGTTACGTAAGTCACATTTATAAGTCTTAATCTGAAGCAGTAGAAGAAGTTCAACTGACCAGCGAAAACACGTAAACGTTTACGTCGTGTCGGTGGCCCGAGTCCTGAAACGCCAGTGCATTCGTCTTCATCGTCACAGTCGCCGCTTTCCAGACCTTCGTCATCCTCCAACTCTTGGTTCAGTCGATCTGGATCTCTCCGTGATGCGCCCCCTCCTGGGCGAGCCCTCCATCGCTTCTCCGGCGACGTCACCAAGCGTAACAGCTGAGGAGACAAATAAGAGGTAACAAGGGCTTGGGCGTGATCCGGATATGCCGTTCCTTAATTGATGTGTTTATACTGTGATGAACTGCTTAAAGTTATACTGTAGCAAGTATCAACCTAGATATCGCTGACACTACATCCATCTAAATACATTTTTCTAATGAGCCTTCCAAAAGGGCTTTCTTTAAAAATAAATAAATAAACAAACAAATCAACCCGAGTAATCATAGCACCATAGAGCTGTTATTAAGAAACCAGGTATTTTATTTCTCTACATTATATATTCACTGGTGACAAATAACCATAATTTAGGTGCGGGATATAATTTCGAGAGGATATGTAATTTGTTGTCTGCCCAAACGTGTGTTGTCCCAGTTACATTGCTGATGGTGTCTGTGCAACTAAGCACATAAGCATCTCAGCATTTAACGTGAGATAAATCTAAAGTAGGGCTGTCAGTATTAGCACATTAACGCATTGGGGCAATGGTTGATCAGTGTGTTAAGTGTATTTTTTAATGTTATTTTTATGTCATTCACTGGATCAGTGTGTTAAATGTAGTTTTTAATGTTATTTTTATGTCATTCACTATATTTAATATTAGTACCCGTCGTTGATGGGAAAAGAATCATAAGGATAAAACTAAAAATTAGCTTTGAATTACTGGTCGGAAGGTCACTGGTTCGAACCCCAGCCTCCGGCAGGTTCCTGCTGTTGGGCCCTTGAGGAAGACCCTTAACCCTGTCTGCTATACAGGGGTGCTGTATAATGGCTGAGCCTGTGCTCTGACCTCAGCCTACTAACAAAGCTGGGATATGAAGAATAAAGAAGATGTTCTTGTCCTGTACTGTGCAGTGATGTATATTTGACAAATAAAATCTGAACTGAACTGATGTAAAATTCTTAACACATTAAAATTATGTAACGCAAATAAATTCAAATTCCTTTAAACTTCTTAAAAGTGACTCGGGGTGACTTCATTTGACTGAACAAATTCTACACCCAGAAGTCGTACAGTTCCAGGGCCTATTAGATTGAACCAGTTCTGAGATCCTAATATGTTCTCAGAACTGTTTCAGTTTTTTGCATCTCCTACTTCTATTCTGAATTTGTCAAATCAGATGCACCTTGTGTCCTGTTGAGGAAATACAGACCCACTAGCAAGTCCTACACACTACCGTCTTACTAAAATCATCAGTAAGTACTTGGGGATACCAGCATCTATTCTGACTTCAAATGTTCATCTGTACACCAGTCAAAGAGAAGCAAAAGATGTTATAATTGTTTATTTAAATGGATTCAAACGCCCTTTGGGAATTATACTTTTAAAATTAAATGCACCTTATTAAATGTATTTTTTAATGTTATTTTTATGTCATTTAATATTAGTACCCGTCGTTGATGGGAAAAGAATCATAAGGATAAAACTAAAAATTAGCTGATCAGCTAAAATATCAGTGATAATATAATTTCAGGTTAAAACCCACGTACATGTCTGCCAGTCTTTCTGTACGGCAGAACTCTCTGCCTAACTTATTAATATTAAGAAATAAAATGAATGTACTTCTTTCATCATCAGTCAAATACACTTCCTGTTCGGTAATCGGGGAGAATGAACACAGAGGAGAAATCGAAAAAGTTCTCAGATAAAGATTAAGTTTTGTCTTAAAACTACTCCAGCACGTTAAAATTCACCTATACCACTTCAGCGCTGTTATTTTAGCGGTAAACATACAGTAAGTAATCCTAGGAAAAATATTCAGTTCATATTTTCTAATTAATATCTATTACTGTAGGTGTTTGTTTACATTAAGCAAGTAGCTTATTGATAGCTTATTTTAGGTAAATGATTAAATCTGGCACATAACTGTTCATAACATCACTTTTACTCAGAGTTTTCACTTATGGTGTAGGGCAGATATCTATGTACTGCAAAGATTTCATTAAATTCTGTCCAGCAGTCGATGTAAGACATAACTTTCCTTGTAATGAAAGCATTTAGATTTTTCAGCAGGTTCCACTTCTGGCAAATACCAAAGGACTGGCGAAGTTTCATTAAATTCTGTCCAGACAGTTTTGAGTGATGTTGTGACAAAATCAAGCCGGACAGACATACAGACAGACAGACAGACAGACAGACAGACAGTCTGGTTTCGGGTCCTCCAATGTGTGAAACGTCAGTGATATCAAAAGATACTATTGAAAGAGTGAGTTCTGACCAACGTACAGACAAAACCTTTCTTTCATTTATATACTGTAGATGATTACTCTACTGAACCCGCAAAAACACAATTCGAAAAGCCTTTCACCTGATATTTCCCAGTCACAAACCAACATTTCCAATAAAAACATTAGAATTGATATCTGACATCAAATGTATAATACATGTAGTATTGCTATAATGCTTAATAAATTACACAAAAAGCTTTTAAGTCATGCCAAAACAAAATGAAAGGTTTATTTTAAATGTATGGAGAATCTAATGTGGCAAAACATCAACGGAAACAACAAGGATGTTCAATAAGTTTTCCACAACAAACAAGTTCAATGGTTTGCCAAAGTAAATTACACTACGTTCCACGCCTTCTGCCTTTTCCTTTCATCTTTGCCTTCTGTCTTCTGACTCTTTCTTTTTTTTTATTGATTTCCTTCCGATGTGCAGACGCAAGCATGTGGTTGTTGTTGTTTTTGTGATTTTTTATTTTTTTTTCCATTTCCACCAGAGAAAATTGAGATCAGGTGGGTCATGCTCCGGACTGCTTTTCTCAAAAAAACAAATCTGCAAACCATGGTCCATGACAGGGACCTTAATAAGGCGAGTGCGATAATCATCAAATTGCATCAAACAAGGGGCGAACAGCCGCAGCAACTTATCCTGCGCACCACACATCTGCGATTTTAATGCTGGCTTAATTCTGGAGGTCAGCGAGGACGCACATACAACATTTTCCACCAGAGTACCAAACAAGCCTCCATTCAGGGCCAGATACTGGAGGCATACATGAGTTTCTCTCTCTCTCTCTCTCTCTCTCTCTCTCTAAAAGCACTGCTACTGCTTTTGGCCAAAGGAACTTGTGGTAAACACAGATTCCTTTAAACAGACTGCTCACCAGAGCTCCCTCACACTGAAACAGCATCGTTCTGTATGTTGAAGGCCCAAGCAGAGTGAAATCCAGCAGCAAAGCGGCTTTACTGAATGCCAGCTGCTGAAACTCCTTTCCACTGGGTACAAACTGTTCCAATGAGCGTAAGCGAACCTAACACAAGTGCGCTCTTTTTCCCCCTACACTCGACTTTCAGTAACGAATGAGATGTTAATGCATCTGGCCCTGTCTTCTCTTGGGGCTTTTCCAGTAAGCAAGTATACCACACATGTTCCTCTCTTTCACTATGTTTGATTTTTGGCACCAACTGTTTTTTTTTTTTTTTTTTTTAAATGCATCCGGTTCTCTCTTCTTTAAGCAGCGGGTTTGCGTGTGCCGCATGTGCCAGAGGCCTCAATGCAAGTTGCTTGGAATTCCTTCCCAAAAATGGTTGCCTGGAAACAGCGGGAGCCACGCTGTCCCGCAGAACAAATGAAACTAAAGGCAAACAGTCATAAAGAGGGAGCATGAGTGGCGGTTGAGGGGATTTCAAAACAAACCCCTAATAAAGCAGGCTGAGGTGGAACTGGGACGAAAAAAGCTCTGCTCGCTTGGTGCCTTGTTTGACGTGAGGTTTGCGGAGAACTGGATACGCCGACTGAGCCCGTGAACTTCCCCTCACCCACTAACACGTGCATACGCACATACGCGTGTACACACAAACATACCGCACCCTGCTGCGGTGGCATAGAATGGTTGTGCAGAAAGTGACGTTTCGCTCTAGGCAGCTGGGTCTCAGGGAACACCACAAGAGGAAAAAGCACCCTCCATTCAGAATTCATTACAAACATTCTCTAACATTCTCGGCGCACACGATGCGAACACCCGACGCAAAAAGGAATCATCGAAGAAAACAAATGAAAACATCTGAAAAATCAAGAACATGCCTTGTATATTAAGAACCAAATCAAGCCGCCTTCCCCCCTTTCCCTTTGTGGTTTGCAGGCAAGAGCCGCACAGATCCTCTGGAATGTTGCAGAGCCGAACAACACGAAACATGCAATCAGAATGTCTGTGAGCCTCCTCTCCCATAGCAGCGAGTCACAATGGAAAACAGAAAGGGAATAGGTCCGCTCGAGGGCCGGCATATGGTGGATTGTTCAACGCACTATGGAAAGAGACACAGGACCACAGGACAGCTGTGTTAGCATTGAACTGCAGCACCGTCCTGTCTAATAGTGTGTTTTAAATGATCAACATACCTTCATCTGTAGCGTCAGGCTTTGCATTACTGCCGCTGTTATTTTCCAGACATTTCTCAAAGTGAATGACTTTAAATTAGAAATAGATCACCAGCAGTTTGTCATAAGAAAGATATGCGAAAGAGATAAAATAGATAAGTGACTCATCTTTTCGGTTAAGATTTGGCACCGGTTTAGTAACTGCTCAAATACTGAACTATTGCATTAGTCTTCCCAGGAATTTGACCTCAGCTTGCACTCGCAGGTATTTCCTAATGAGCTTATGACTGATGTTGTGATATCCTGATGGTGTGCATTGATAAACCTAACCACTGAAAAAGTCAGCACTATTTGCAGAAACTCCCTGTCCTAATATCCACCTGATTTCCTCTTTGACGTTATCACTCTTCCATCGGTAAACGTAACCACTCCCAGATTTAT
The DNA here is from genome assembly GCA_028565275.1 of Leiocassis micropogon. Taxonomy (NCBI): domain Eukaryota; kingdom Metazoa; phylum Chordata; class Actinopteri; order Siluriformes; family Bagridae; genus Leiocassis; species Leiocassis micropogon. The sequence goes on along the minus strand of JAOVVA010000037.1, from coordinate 18,184,460 downwards.
AGATCTTTCCCCTCTCTTCGGCTAATAATTCAAGTGTCTCCACCTCAACCGTAACTCCTGTTTACAGTAACATCTGCAGCGGGAGCCTAGCAGACTCCTTGTTCTCTAGCAAGAGCAGACATGCTTTTTTGTCCTGCCGTCTTTTGTAACCACAACACACACAGCATGGAGGTGGTGAGTGAGAGACAGAACGTTGTTAAGGGCCAGGGGTGATGGACCCCAGAGGGAGCCCAGATAATGCCTGTGGTTTGGTCTTATGCGTCATGCAGCAGCATGATATTTGGTGTGTATCCAGCATAAAGTGGCGGCATCCTCGGGTTCATAAATACATGACCTTTGTGTACGGTTATAGATGAGGGACCGAAGAAAGCGGGTTTCCTCTAACACGCTTTTTTGATAAGCATCAGGCTGCGCACATCCTCTCTTTGGACGAGCGTGGACATGCAGAGACGTGTAAAGTCTCGTACAGCCCGTGGACTGGAGCTTAGATACAGTAACGTTGTGACTAGTGCCGGTATCCGTGACTAAAAAGCCTACATACTACACCACTGTATGCTTTAATTAAGAGCGGTATGAGCGCTCAGATCATTTCAGGGCACGTCAGTGTAAACCTGGCATATTTTATTAAAGTTAAAGGGGCCGAATATCCAAATAAGCTTAGGGCTTAAATACGTATTTGATTTCATTTTAATCTCAATTTCCTGCATTCTTCACATTGTTAAATTATTAACTAGGATCTACAGGGAATCCATGTGAATTCTCTCTCTAAATCTCACACACGCATAGACACACACATTTGTATAACTATCCTTCGGAGGACATAACATTGACATAATCATTAATGCAATGACTTACATCTAACCCTTATAATAACCTCAGTAAACATGTCCTGACATCTTTTCTGATAAGAAAAAAAAAGCTGAAGGTTTTATTAAAAAAACAAACAAACAAAAAAAACTGTCAGTTATTCCTGTCCTTGTGGCAATATTTGGTCGCCAACAAGACAGCATTACCCCCCCCCCCCCCAACACACAAACACAGGATTAGTGTCTGTAAAGTGTTTAAGTGTTTAAGGAGGTTAAGGATATCTGGAGGCTCAGATCTACCAGAGCGCAGATGAAGGAAAATGAGCCAAGGTGTGACTCATGGCATACGTTCACAGATGAATAACCAGGAATTACAAATACAAACAACCTTTACACGTTACTTGAAAAGTGAAAAAAGGGTTTAGACTACAACGTTGCTCTATATATTTAACTCCTGCCACAAGTTCGCGGTTTTACAATCTATTGAGAGCAATCACGTGGAGTAGAAGAACCTACAGGTAGATTAATTTTTCAATATCAGTAATTCTGTGCTTGAGTGAGAGAGACAGAGAGAGAGAGAGAGAGAGAGAGAGGGAGGGAGAGACAGAAAGAGACACTGAGAGAGAACGTCTGCTCCACTGGGCATTTAAAACTGGGTGTGTGCCACTTTTACAATGAATTACTATTCTCTTTCTAGGTCATGTTCAAATCTAAAACATGTTTTCAGGATCCTAATATTTCTCCTGGCCCCACCTCCGGCCTCAACTAATGACGCATTTCCAACAAAAGAACTTGATTATACATTTATATCCTGTAAATACACATGCTTTGGGAAAAAAAGAACATCATATTTAATACTTACACTGATCTGAGATCGGCTCTGGCTTCATAATATAATCACTATAATACTGAAAGTCATGAGATCCTGGTTCAGGAGAAGATTTGCCATGCAGCACTGAATCACTGCTACCATTATTATTTTTTTTTATTAACTGTCATTAATGAGCTTAACAGAAGATTACTTAAATCTCAAATGGTGATTAGTTAAGGAAATCATTTGACTGGAATGGAGGAAAATTTGCAAGTATGTTATTGTAATATAGTTTTATATACTATTATACTACATTACAATGCAGTATAGTATATGGTTCTATATTAGTATTAAACTATACCGTGTTGTAATATAGTATAACACTATTATACACCGATCAGCCATAACATTAAAGACCACATAACATTGATGATCAATTATATAGCAGCAAATTGATGACTAGCTCCTCCATTCAAAGCAGCCCAACTCGCTGAAAAAAGTCTGCTGGCTGTGATAGAAAGGCATCAGAACACCCAGTGCAACGTAGCCGGCCTTGAATGGGGCTTAGTGCCAAAGAGCCCAGTGTTGCTGATCCTGCCTTCAAACTCCTCAGATCCCAATCTAATCAAGCACACATGGAATTCCCCAGACAACCAAGCCCGATCCATACAGGACCCAAAGGCCCAGGCAGCACAAGGGAAGGTTACACAATACTTGGTAAAGTGAATTAGTTTTTCTATATTCCTTTTATTATAGCACTAACAATTATAACAGATACACTAGATGTATATACATGGATCATAATAGTCCACTAATAATCATAACCTAATCAGAATAATCAGAATAAAAAATGCATTACTAAACCACCTCAATCAAAAACATTCTGCCCGATCCGGCCTGATCTAAATGACAGTGGTGGTGTAAACCTTGGATAATCCTTTCAGTAGGAAAATATTAGCCATGTAAAAACTTAACCTGATTGTTTCGTCCTTGTTGGGATAAATATATATATATATTCTTTCTGTCTGTAACATTAGTTGATGTTGTGAGTCTTTACTTCAGACCTTCATCCACTGACTCCTGGTCTTTGGTGAAGGATGGGGCACTGATTGGCTTGTTTAGCGCATGTGGAGAAGCATCTAACCAATCAGAGATGATACTGTATTCTTGCAGCCAGTCATAATGCAGAAAACAGGATTTTTGTCAGAAAACATGGGAAGCTATTCTTCTTCTGCTTTTAAATTTCCAGCAGATTAAACGCTTCACAGTAGAAGGAACTATTGTGTCCATGACAAAAACATATATTCTGACCACTTGGAGTATGTAAACCCACATCTTATCGTCTTGGTGTCCAAGTAAACAGTTAAGCTGAAGTCTAATTTGACCATCGGAAATATTAATCATGTAAACATAGTATATTGACTGTATGAATTTCAAAATGCTCAACACATCAATATGCTGTGATTGGTCGGTGTCTACAAATATTTGTCCATAAGTAATATATAATAATAAATAATAAACATATGTGACCAAGGAAAAACAAGATATCATTGACATGGACCACTGTAAAAGCATGGGAGTTTTCCACCGTGAGAGAGAGAGAGAAGTTTACACTTTGTGGTATCTTGATAAGATGACAAGCTACATTTTTTTGTCTTATTAACTTCAATACAGAGGAAAAAAAAGGAGGGGGATAAAGGAATGTCTGGAAGTGATAACAGAAACAAACTTGCCTCACAGATGTTCCTCGACATTATGGGTACATTTAAATGGTTAAAAAGCTAAATGTGCTATTCATTAATAAATAGAAAAAGCAAGCATTGGCGAATCACTGTGTTGTAAGAGAAATAAAACACTTCATGATGTGATGTAGGAAAATAACACATCAGCCTTCATCACATCATACCACTGATACCATCATCCCCTGTTGTGTTTTATGCCTTACATCCTGTGTTCCATGTGAAATTGGTATGTATTTTAAGTTTTGCTTAAATATATTTTTGTTTACCATATGACATGGTGCATTTTGCCACCTCATTCCTAACTTCAGGCTTATCACCGATAGCCAGTGACACTCAGCAGTCCTTTCACACTCGCTATGTGTGAGACCGTACTCCCTCGCCTTCTCTCTCATTGTAAAAATGCAGGCCAGGGTCGAGAGGCCCCCATAACAAAAGGGAAGAGAGGCGGAGGGGTACACGACCCTCGCAAGTAGACCCTCTGATGACCTGGCGCAGACAGGAAACAGGAAGTGGGACCTCTGACCTTTACGAGAGGCTCCCTTTGTGCTTCCTGGAGTGAAAATTGCTGACGGAGGTCCGCGTGAGCGCCGCAGTACTGAGCCATGAGAACGGACCGGCGCGGCCGAACTCTCCCATGCAACCCGGGGGAGGCTCTGATTACAACTGCAGTGTGAGAAAGAATGCAAGAACGCTGCCACCTGTAGGCCTCTTTCTTTCGCAGGAACTACAGACTTGGGAAGCAAAAATGACCTGAGCTGCATGTATAGTGAACTATTTATGGATGAAGAAGAAGAAGAAGAAGAAGAAGAAGACGACTAATCAAAGCTCTTTTTGAATTTTTACCATTTTTAAACATGACACCATTTGCTCCAGTTACCTTAAAAGCTGGAGGATCTACAAGAATATGGTGAGCTACATGGACTTGACTATAATATCATCTTTTCACTGGCATTAATTGACTTCCTGCTTAATAAAGGTCTTAAAATGATCATAAGTAAATAAACACACGTAACAAAATGCTATTTGTAACAATTATGCTAATCTCGGCTTTACGACGCCTGTGGGAATGAGAACGGTGCTCCGACCTTGTCGTCTACGAACGTATTCTAATTTACTTTGAGTCAGCTCTCCTACTGCATCCTTGCCGGGAGGCTGTTGTCGACGTACAGTGGGGTAATTGCAGTGTGCCGGGGGGGATTAAGTAGAAGATGGGAGGTAAAGGGTGGAAGAGGAGGGGCAGATCAACCTCGGGCTTCCGGGCTAAGGGGGCAGATACGGAGCAAGAGAGGGAGGAAAGAAGAGGTTCAGCCTCATTAGCAGCCAACTAATTGGAAGGAAAAGACCTCTTACATTCTCCACCTAACCTCCTAGCCAGCAGGGGAGAGAGTGAATGATAGAAACAGTATGAGAGGAAGATGAATAAGAGAGAACAAAAATGCAAGCTTGAGTTGTACAGCAGATGTATGGAGAGGAAGTGAGACAGATTGGTAAAACAAAGCAGAGAATTCAGGGGTAGAAAGTGAAAAAAAAAAAAGTTAGACATAATTCATGCGAGACAGATAGTAAAGAGCTGAAGGGGAAAAAAAGCTAGGTTAGCATGGGGGAAAGAACACTGTGGGAAACATACTGGCTTCCACCTACTGAATATAAAAAGGCAACTATACAGAGAGGTGAGTGAATGATTAAAGACAGCAATGAGGCAGTGCAAAGTGGTGAAATGTCAAATCTTCCCCTGTCAAGTGACACCCTTTACTGGAGGAACTCTCACTCTTGTATCCCATTATATACTGGATCATGTTATACAGGTTGATAAACGTGTCTCTTCCATCTGTAACACCAGCAAGTGATCCACTCAGCTGAGAAGTTCATAGACTGTGAGCTCACCGAAACAAGCACCTCGACACCATCAGGGCGAAAGAGAACCGCAGTGAAAATTGCTGCTGACACCAAACATACAAGCAACCACTTGTTTGTCAAGCTGCCATCACAGAGGTGCTACGGATCCACCACCACCCAAACTACACACTATCCGCCCCTCTCCATAGCCATCTTACTGAACCACCTCAGGTTTTTTGCATTGCGCTTTGTACACGCTGAAACTCTTGCCTCATGTCTCTTGTCTAATGTCAAGTCTCTGGGTGATCATAAAGGCTGTTGCAACGGCTATTTTCCTTAGTCTATTCATTGTAAAAATGGTGTCTATTGACCTGTCAGATCCTGCTGCGCTGTTCCCTTGGTGCACTCTCAGTTGCTGCATTTTATGTTTAGGTGTACTGGTTTACGTCATACACTGGCATCAAACCAAAACCATTCCCTGTGATCAGAACTACATGAAAGCAATAAAGTTTCTCACTCACAGTGGAATTGTGGGGCGAGACAGGGTACCTGGGCCTCGACTAACCATGGACAAGGGTGCCAGTCCATCGCAGGGCACACAAGCAAACACATACTCACACATTGCAGAGAATTTGGAAAGACCAGTTAGTGTAATCTGGATGTCACTGGACAGTAGGAGAAAACCAGAGTACCCAGAGGAAACCTATTAAGCACAGGAGAACATGCAAACTCCACGCACACAGACTCCGAGGTGGGAATCGAACCTGGAGGTGCGAGGCCAGAGTGCTAACCACTTAGCCACCATGTTGCCTTTAAAGTGTTTCTTCTATTCAGTTTTCTGTCAGAAAACATTTTCAGTTGCTGTTTCAGAATGTACTTGCTAGCAAATAGAACTGTGTTTTCTTTTTAACAATATATTGAAGTTGATTTTGTGGACAAATGTTTCTGATGCAACAAAATTCTCTTTACAAAAAGTGGTGCAACAGAAAAGCATTAGCTTCATCATCTGTGAATTTGCGAGTTCGGTATGAAGTATATAGAATATCTATACATATAATAAAACTGTAAAGTTGCCACGTCTGTACAATGAAGATATTAGCAATAACATAATTTGGGGGATGTAAGATGAGTAATAGAGCAAATCAAGATGGTTTTTCAAATTTTTGTCTTGTTGTCTGTTTGCTTGTGCTCGCATCACATAAAAGCTACTGGACAGATTTTAATGAGGTTTTCACAGGTGTATTTGGCTGGGCTTGTGGTAACATATAGGCTTTGTTTCATCGCAATCAGCCCATGGGAAGAAATTTTATGGAAAACTCCCTTATGCCATAAAAATAAATAAATAAATAAATGAACCTTGAAAAAATATTTTGTTCATCTCAAAATTCAACAGATGGCGCTGTACATTTTTTCAATACATCCTTATGAGTGTGAAATTGAAATCTACTTAATGAACATGAGCTCACACCTTCAATCACATTGGCTCAGAATTATCACCATGACAAATCTATTAATTGTATTTTGTAATTTTTCACATCACATATCCTGTGTAGGGCCGTGGGACCTGGAGCCTATCCCAGATAACTCAGTGCACAAGGTGGGGGTACACCCTAAATGGGGGTGGCCAACTCGTTCCAGGGCACAAGCACACACACACACACACACACCACATCATACTCTATGGCCAATTTATAAACACGAATCTGCCTACAACGCATATCTTTAGACTGTGGGAGGAAACCAGAGTACCAAGAGGAAATCCACAAAGCTCCACATACACAGAATGGAGGTGAGATTCAAACCGGTAATACTGGTAATCGCTGAGTCAGCGTGTCCTCCAGGTATCAAAACAAGGTTTCAAATAATAGGGATTTTGAAGGTTATTACTGAAATAAAGAACCAAACTTAAACAAGGGAAATGAATCAGTGGTCAGAGAAGCAAAAACAGCCGTTTTACTGGAACTAAACTAAGTCACTAATGCTAATGTATAACTTCATTAATGCATAAATTCCTTTAAGCGGTCGGAATAAATAACTACAACAACCACAAAAAACTTGTGCATGTCATCTTTCATGGAATTACTATTTATCAGAATATCATTGTACCCTGTATAAATGAGTACTTGCTTTGCATATTAAAACACTTAAACTCAAGCGGAACACGGCCATAACGGCCACGGAATAGGTCAAGGATGATTAAAATAATATATATGTGCTTATATGTAAGCATTGCGTGTGTGTGGGGGAGGGGTTATTAATGGGGAGGCTTCTGACATTATATGTGTATTTAGGTTCTTGGATATAAGAAGAACAAAAGTTATCATTACTTTTATAAAAGGTCAATTTTACCACTACCAGAATATGGGAATTAAGTTGCAAAAAAATGTTTTTGGACATAGAAACAACCTAAAACAACCATAAAAACTCGTGATCATGTGTATTCATGCTATTTCTTTGCCTATGTAACCCATTTTCAAATTTTTTGATGAGTCAAGAGGCCCTCTGTACTGCACAATCCTGAGCCCTATATATGTTTATTAAAAAAAAAAAAGCAAAACAAAACATGCACTGAAATGCTCTGCACTTTAAGGGCTACATAAAGTATCTGCTTGTGTTAATTCACAAAGGACAATCAATTTATACATTTTAGGAGAATACTTTAAACACTTTTCAATTATTGAAGAAAATTATAATAAAAAAAAACATTTAGGAACTACTTTTATATTATCATGCCCACGGTTTCTTATTTCTTGTCTGAGTAGAAAAGCATATATACATTACGAGAAAAAATATAATTTTTTTAATTAGATTTTGAGATTTTTTTTTTTTTGTTTAATGCCTTATGCTATGCAATATAGATGTAATATGCACATACTGTACCATTGGCATATCTTCAGCGCCTAAGATTCTACTAATATAATTCACTTATCTAACTTGATTAGCTTTAAGAACCTTGAGTCAGTTGGACTTCCTACATTTCCGGTCAGTTGATCCCTGACTTCACGATCTCCATGTGAGGAGTAAATGGTATATTCTCCATCTAGAAGCATAACCTAAAGAGGATTACTGACTAGCAGCATAGACTGCTAACAATGAGCATGCTTTGTGTGTGCATGTGTACGTGTATGCATGTGTGTTTGTGTGTGTGTGTTTAAAAGAGAAATAGTAAAGGAAAGAGATCAGGAACAGGACTGTAGTGTGTCATATAACAAAAGAGGTGAGAGCAGAAAAACTCTTGGGAGGGAACGAGAAAAGAATGGAGCGTGAAAAGAAAGGGGAGTGAACAGAATTGCAGATACAGAGCCGTAATAAAGGAAAATGGCACCACAGGACAAATTAAGAAGTCATGAAGTCCTGATGAAGAGAGAGTGAAAAGAAACAGAAATGCAGGGGTGGTTACTGAATGATGCAATCAGAGAATACAAGCTGCAAATATATATGGACTTGTTCAGTGCAAAAGCACAAAATCTGTTTAATTTTGACCCCCCCCCCCGGCCAAAAAAAAAAAATTTAAGAACATCTTATTGACACTCCGTGCGCCTCCGCACCTCTCCAGCCGTGCTCAAACGCTTCTCAGAGTTTGGCCCTGGAATCAAAGGCCAATCAGATAATTGCAGCATTTTAATTCGCACTGCAGTGCTCGCTGGGAGAGAGGCTGCCCTCTGCAGTAATCCAATACTCTGGGAATTTCAACAGATGGTTTCAATGAAGGTAGAGACAGCAAGACATGTTACACAAATATTAAAATCTAATTCAACAATCAGTGTAAGTGAAACTACACGCATTGCCACAGAGATCACAGATCACATGAGAGCATGACGACAATCCACGAGTCTTTCTCCCGTTTCTCCCCAGAGTGCTTGCAAGCAACACGCTTATATAAACAAAAAACACAAGGATTAGTCTTCTACAAATGAGAAGAAAATCCTTCTCCAGCACTCTTCCTTTTCCAAAACAAAGTGCAACACTGAGCTTCATTCATGACCACACCATGTAAGGCTGTTTGTGTTGTAGCATACCATCACCATTACCGGTTCCAGAACGTGGGTATATTTGTATAATATATGTTTTCTTAAAATGTTTAATGTTTTTTCGCTGCATTTAAAGTACAAAAGTTCAAGGTCATAGTTGAGGAAAAAGGGAAAAGGAGAAAGCACCCTTCTTTATCTAATGCTTTCAATAATACTAATAATATATGATATATATAATCATTTTTAACGGTTTTTGCCTTGACTGCTTATGTGCTAATCGTTCGATTTTACAAGCCTCCAAACAGTTAAGGTGGAAGTCCTTGGTGACCATGTTTTAGGCTTCTTCAAACTTGTACTTAGACAGTGCTTTATGACATTTGATATGATTCTGCTTCCTCAGTCTGCTTTTTCTATCCCGCAGTCCTATAGGCCTTAAAGGGATAGTTTGGGTCCATCTTAAATCAAAATTGATGTGGATATAAGTACATTCAACAGGGTCCTGGTCGTTATAAATTTTTCCTGCTCTGAAAACAGACTGTGAAGTTTGTCCAATGTAAGTAATCAGAGTTCAGCTGAGACTCATATGCAGCCTGTGCAGTTGGTACTGTATCGTTCACAGTTGGTGTATTTAGTATAAACGTAACTCTTTTCTTCCACTGGAACTAGCCGTATGGGTTAGCTCCCCTCACCAGCACGACTTCCCAAAAGCATTTGACTGCTGAAACTCCTAGCTAGTAACCTAGTAAACCAATGTAGGGAAAAATCCAATGATAGAGACGTCAAAACACTTTTGTTTTAAGTGGCTCTGGACATGAGCGTCTGCCAAATGCTGAAATGTAAACATAACCAAAACTAGCCTCAAATGAGTCTCAGCTGAACTTTAGAACACATTTTTGCATGGAATGAAACTACACGAATTGCGTGGTCAAATCAGGAAGGATTACAACAACCAAGACCTATTGCAAGATCCTTATCTGCATCTCAATTTTGATTTAAGACAGAAGAATCCAAACTATCCCATTTAAGAAAAGTGCCTATTTTTAAAGCCAATGGTCTACAGTATGTACTACTGGAAAAACTCTTCTATCTAAGTTGTTCAATAAACATCTGTCAACCTCAGAAATGTTGGTCATGCATCACTTAAAAAATTTGAACGAAATGGACTCGCTACCAACAGCATCCCCTGCATCACTTAAGGAGCCAAATATGAATACCTTTTCCTACATAAATATTGACATATCTTTAAAAATTTATTTTGGAATACTCTGAATATACAGTATGTGATTGTGACAGAATGTAATGGAAAGCACTGACAGACTGTTTGTTTGCTTTGTGTGTTCTCATCCTGACCAAATCTGATTTGTACTATTTTGAGTAAATGAGACATAATCACAGTAGACAGCACATATTTCGGAAATCTGCCTTGATGTCGGCACACAGAAGATCCAAAAAAAGGTTGATTATCACGTGATTACAATTATGGCCCTAAAAAAAATCTAATTCATTTGATTGCTTATTTGCCTGTTCACTGGTTTAATACATTTCTGACTTAGACACTCTCAGTCACTCACTCATCTATACAACCTTTTCCTATATTCAGGGTCACGGGGGGCCACACTATCGCAGGGAACACACACACACACATAAACTATGGGCAATTTGGGAACTACAATTACCCTTATCTGTAGGTCTTTGGACTGAGGGAGGAAACAGAGTACCCGGAGGAAACCCACCCAGCGCGAGGAGAACATGCAAACTCCATGCACACAGAGACGGGAATCCACCCAGGAGATGCAAGGCGACAGTACTAACCACTACACCATCGTGCCGCCTGACCTAAACACATTAGATTAAAATATCCTTTGGAAGAATCAAATTTATTATATAGTTAACAACTCACCAATGTACCCACTTACAGCTATACAACCATCACACATGCATTTGCTGTGAGTCATATAAACATGTGTGTAACATTATGTCCACAAACATGTCTTTCTAATTCCTAAGCAACAGCTATTAAACAGCTGATAATTACTTTCATACGGGGCATGCGCCGATACTTTCCAACAATATTTACAGCCCGAGGAATCCACAGCAAACTTTTATATAAATGTAGAGAAACTATAGTTCGGCACGCAGATAAGATCTCAAACAGTATGTACTTTGAATGATTGCGGACATTAAATAACTTCAGCACACAGTCATTTCATTCCCTCGGTTTATGGAAGTGTGTTTACTTTGAACTTGACCCGACTCGGGCATGACATCAGCCGCGTTTGGGCGTGAGAAAGCCGATCCTGAAGCGTCGAAACAGGCTAAGGTTTCCTTATTTTCCAATTCTATAAACTGTTTCTGGGTGTTTAGCACAGTCCCTGCTGTTATAGTGTCAGGAGAGGTAGTTAATCTAAAACCAAATACTTCTTCACTGAACCATTGAGCTGCACCAGTGCTAGACACCCATAAGCCATTAGAGAGAAGCCAGTCACGCTAGGCGTCTGAAACAATGTCTCTAAAGTCGGGCCGCTATTTAACTGTTCCATAAAAATGACTCGGTCAACACCCAGAGTTGTTTTATAGTTATAGAGCCGTATCAGTGTTTCCAACAGTTCTGAAATATACTTGGGTTAGGGGACCGGAGCCTGGGCTGTCATGTACTAGTATGTTTAATATATATTTAAACAGATATTTCATGTATAATTTATAGGACTGAATGATATGACAGATATTAGAAATAAAAAACGAACACACTCGCTCTCACTTTAATCTCTTTCTCTTATGCTCCCTCTCTCTCTTTCTACTTCTCCCCCCTCTCTTTCATCTCTCTCTCTCTCTCGCTTACCAGCATCTTGAATCGGTGTAATCTGTCTCTTTATCGTAAGATTTTTTAATTCATCCTATTTACTGATGTTGTTCCATGGATGCAAACTGAAAGAAAATCCTGCAGGCCTCCTAAAACTAGATGAAATATAAAATATAAATGCACATCACTGTAAGAAATCATGCTTCTCATGCGAGAGTAAAAAATAATAAAACCTGACAGATCAGGGGCATATGTGACAAGCACTGCAACGTGCTTAAAAGAATGTTGAAAGTGTTTTCACAAATCACTTTCTGTTAAAAAAAAAAAAGAAGGGCGACCTGGCTACATTCAAGCGGATTGTAAGTGATCGAGTGGTGCGGCATGATGTGTTATCTATTATCTTGTTCACCGAAACTCTCGTCGATTTGTCCATATTACTGTTTTACGAGCAACATTACTTCATTAAAGCAGTCTGTCCTCTTTGTTATTGATGGCTGGATGTGATCATGCGCTCTGCTATTGTGCAATTTGTCTGCTTTTTTTTTTTTTTTAGATTTAAGGTTAGTAGCTTGCAATCAAATGCCAATAAAGTAGGGAAAGTGGCTACACTCGGAGTCATGCTGAATAGTTTAACGCTGGCTAATTGAATAATTCGGCTTGTGTTGTTGATTATTTCATTTTAGGATGGCATCTGGTTTGCCAGATTTGTGTGTTTCAGCCTGTTTTTGTTTTTTTGTGCCTCTGAGTTCAAGATGTTCAGAGAGACTGACATTTTACTGCCATTCTACTTCGTCTTTCTCAGCTGTGCTGTCGTATCCAGGTCATGTATCAGTTCTTATTTGATTATAAGGTGATTTAAAATGATTGACCCATTCACCCATGTGTTGACCTGTCCCAGGGAAGGAGTGAACCATAACCCAGACCCCTGGGCTTCCCACACCTTTTTGTTTAGATCCGTCTCTCTGTCTGGTTTAAACAAAGCACAATGTTAATCCACTTAGACATGCCTGGTAAGAGCGGGGTCACAATGATCTGATCATTTTTTCGATAGCAAAATAAGATAGCTCACTAGTTTAGAGGACTTTCTAGAAAACCGCCATTGAAAATACATCAGTGATCTCTGGGGAAGGAATTCTGCATGGTGCTGTGGCTGGGAATGGATGTGCAGTTGTTATAAATCCCAATGTTTTGGATAAATGTGGTTTCTGTGGGCTTAGAGAACTAAATGTGTGGGAAGCACTTGATACAGAAAAGACATTAGATATGTGTAGTCACGTGTGGTGCCGTGTTGTTTAATGTAGCACTATGGTAACGTTGTTTCTTTTCACTATATACTGTACTTGAAATGGCTATAAAGCCACTTTGCCCTTCATACACACAGCTGGGGGTCTGGAGAAATCAGATCAAGTTTCCCAAACAAAAAAAAATGATCTCCTGATTTCCTGCCTGTAGAAAACTAACGGAGATCTGGTTTATTTGAAAAACAAAAATAGCATGCAGGCCTAACCAGAAACAAACTGTGACAGATTAAACTCAGATAAACCCTACGCAACAGACACACCGGATGTTAATTCAGTGCCTGAGCTGTTTAAACGGCAATGCTGTAATCTAGCTAAATCATTTGTATTGTTCGTCTTAGGAAAACAGAATAGAGACATTTATTCTGCAGCGTTTATGTGGCTGCTGTTGCAACTTGTTCGAATCCGCCTCTCTTGGAGTGGTGTATAAGGGTAAGTTTGTGGTCCATGCAGTATCATAGCTCACGGAGTCTTTCATGCTTGTTGGTGTTTGTGATGGAGCCGTCTGTACTATATCCTCACGCATACACACATATAATCGCGAAACTCCTAACCAGCATCTCTAAACTTTTTACAAACTGTGTGTATGTGTGGTTATAAGAATAACAGATGTGTTTGCCCTTCGCATACAGAAACTCATCTCAGTGTGCCTTAAGGATGTCAGCAATGTTGATCTGCCCTCACAGCCTCCATAGACCTGATCCATGATCACGTGATCACTGTGTGTGTGTTTGCTTGGCAATTTGTGGCCATACCAGCATGTCTGGAATGTCTATCTACATTTATCAAGCACGCGTTCTCAAGCCAAACCCAGGCTCTCCGCTCCACATAGAGTGCTGGAAAGAAGAAGCCTGCTGGCATGAGGTAATGCAGTGGAGTAATTGAGAAAATGACGCCTTGTCCCAGAGGAGGAGTGAACCTAGCCCAGACCCCTGGACTTCCCCCACCTCCTGCTCAGATCTGCCGCTCCATCCTGTTTAAACAAGAGCACCATGTTAATCCACTCAGACATGCCTGGTGAGCGCCACGCCGCAATGGGTTCTCTCTCTCTCTTTCTCTCTCTTGTTAACACACACAAACATACATAAATTCTCATGCACATATAAACACAGTATACACACACAGCGCAACACATATAACATGTCCATAAACTTCAGTTCTCACTCACACACACACACACACACACACACACAAAAGGAAGCAGGGGTAATCCTGACTTATGGCTCTGCACACCAAGGTTTCAACACCACATAATTTTCGCGATGAACAAGACACAACCAAGTGGAACTGAGTCAAAAACCACAGCTTTCTGCTACACTGAGACTCCGCTAAGATACTGTAATTTACACTAAACAAACTTGGAGTGAGATGGAGAATTCTGAATCATTTTTGTATGACGATGACTCTAACATTGCAAATGTTTTTAAAAAAAAAATTAATAATGTATTAATGAATGACATTTCGTGCTTTAGGCCTGTTAAATGCTACAAAATGTCCACAATACTCAAAGTTGATGCAGTCCGGTTTCTCAGTAACACTCACAAGCTGTGCTCTAGGTCTCCTTAGCTTGAATATAGAGGAATGGTGATGTAAAGCAGGAACAAC
>JAOVVA010000037.1:18127748-18144744 GCA_028565275.1 Leiocassis micropogon | reverse complement strand
ACTGCATTATGTTTCAAGACATCCTTAATTTACATTTTTATCCTAATTATATTGTTAGGGGGTGCGGTGTGGAGATCTGCACCACAAGATGTTTTACTGATTATAAGAGCCCTGATGCAGGTCTTTAGAGGGGGTCAGTGAAATAGGAGTTGTTGTGAGAGCTTATGACCTTTCCGTTTGGAGATAGCGTGGGGTTATTAATTAAGAAACTTAAAAGGAAACCAAAAAAAAAACTGAAAACACCATATAAACAGAGCTCCACCGTCTACGTGAGAACAGACGGGATTCTGGAAACTAAAACAAAAAACTAAAGATCCCTTATGTCCTTACCAAGGATTTATAGGAAGAGAGCGAGTAGAGAGAGGCTTAAGAGTTTCTATAGTAGAGGACAAAATGGCAGAAAGAAGAAATATTCTCCAAACACTGAACATAAAACTAAAAGTAAACACTGCTCTTCTGTCCAATTTGTTTTTCTTGTTTTTTTACTCCCTACCATCTCTCTTGGATTGTTGGCTACATACCATCCAAAAGTGTAACTTAAATAGACTGTCCTGCAATCATGTAAATTGGTAAGCTGTACCATTTTGCTCCCATCAATCTAAAATGGATTACAAGCAATAAAATCAGTATGGTAAATAAATGTAAATATAGTAAATATAGTAACTACTTTGTGGAAATTGGTTGCTTCAAAAGTAGACACATTTTCAACATTTGGCTGTTTAATTAACTTTAAGGTATTTAGCCTGTAACAGAAACTTTGCATGAAGTAGCCTGTAGTCATGATTATACAATTTCTTCATATACAAACATTATGATTTCACTGTCTATTCTATTATCATGTATTCTATTTTCACAAAAAGCACATTTCAAAACCTTTGCAGAGGTCAGAGATTATTTTTTTATTAACCAATCACGGTCCTTGAATTGCTGCATCATCCCTAGCAACGGGGTCAACCATACCTTCTCACTAAGATAAAGGTTTTTGTACTTTCCTTACTCAGATTTGCTCTGAGAAGTTTCTCAAATCACTTTTAGTCTAGGACCCCCAGCTAGGAGTGTTTATCCTATGACAGGAGCTCTCTGAGAGAATTCTATGAAGCTTTGTGAATTGTGAGAGTGTGTGCCCATGATAACCTTAGACTCTTCTTCTTACCTGAAAGGAGTGTAACCTGATGTGGTCTTCTGCTGTTATAGCGTAAAGAAGACATATTAGAAATTAAAGAAAACTTGCAGACATTATTAAACTCATACACTAACTTGTTTACATAGACACTGAAACTGCAGGTCTGGTAAAGGAGTGAAGCAGAGGGAGTTTGAGGCATAAAAATGCCTTATCTGAGGGGTATTTCAGCAGGAGCATCAACAGACACTCTAGAGAACCTCTGGGACCTGTGTTAACCTGTTAAGGAAAATAGTAAAATATGGGACTTTTATGGTTTGAGGTGTTATGCATTTTGAGTTGCTTTTTTTGCTCACCACAGTTATAAAGGGTGTTTTTTTGTGTTACTGTACACTTAATGTCAGATCAGACAAGTCTGGTCACTTTCCTCTAATCTTTTATTAGTGAGGTGTTTCAGGGACCTGCAAACCTTCTTTTTAGTCAAGATTCCTTCCATCATTTTTACCCATTTTTTACCCATTCTGATGTTTGATGTGAACATTAATTAAATCTCTTCACCTGTATCTTCATGATTTTATGTACTGTGCTACTGCCAATAGATTTGGTTACTATATAAAAGAGCAGGTGTATAGGCATGTTAAAGTGGACCGTGTGTGTGTAC
This sequence comes from Leiocassis micropogon, assembly GCA_028565275.1. NCBI lineage: Eukaryota > Metazoa > Chordata > Actinopteri > Siluriformes > Bagridae > Leiocassis > Leiocassis micropogon. Next base: position 18,142,963 of record JAOVVA010000037.1, on the reverse strand, counting down.
TGTATATGTGTTTGTTACAAATGTTACAGGTGATGCAATCACACTGACACTACAGATGCATTGAATTTAAATCAGGGTAAAAAATAAAAACAGGAAAAAAAGTCCTTGTTCATGCATAAATTATTGAATGCAGCATAAAATTTCGCCTTCAAAATAAGTTATTAATGACCTCATGGAAATGCTTCATGGAAATTATTGATGCAGCTAACAAACCGTTCCCCTTATGCCCATGTTAAAACTGTTTGACATCTTTTGGTGCAGAAGAACTCCTAAATGAAATTGGACCACTGAGATATGAATAATAGTGGAAATTCAAAGAGTGCACTAGACAGACATTTTTTTCTCCTCTATAATGCCAAGTGGACAATTAGAGCATCAGCCATCCACATCCATCTATTTCCATCTACTGCAAATGTTCTGGCTGTGTGTTTGTATTTATCCTTACCCAGAGCAAAGAAACTCCAAGATGAGATCTCATGTTAGTCTCTTCTTTGTCTCCTAGACAGAAATGAGCCGTCTTTGAGACTTGAATGAGACTTAGGCGTTTTCTGCATCTTCTCAAAGGTGTCTCAAATGTGGCTCATTACTTTTAAATCTCAGAGATAGTTCATATTTGTCTTGTGTGCAACTCACATATGCAGAAATGATCCGTCTTTGAGATTTTAATGAGATTTTAGCCGTTTTCTCAATCTTCTCAAATGTGTCTCAAATATGGCTCATTGCCTCTAAATCTCAGAGATAGTTCATATTTGTCTTGTGTCCGACTGTGTCCGATTTTTTGTTTCCCCAAAGCAGTGTTTCCCACACATAAAGTATACAGTACTTGTAAAGTGTGCATTTGCATTTTCTGATATGTTTTGATATGATCCTTTTTAACTTTTTTGCTTAGTCATGTGTGTATAGTTAGTTAAAATGAAATAAAATTGAGTTCTTTATATTTAGGAATATATTCTGCCAAAAAATTGTCACTCTATATTGCACAATCCTGACTCATATACAGTATATTTATTAAAACATAATGCAAAGAATGGTTAAAAATGCTTTGGGGTTTAAAGGCTAGGGTTCTCTGAAAAACAGTGCCATCTACATTAAAGAGTGTTTAGTATTTTTTTATATACTTCATCTGTGTGTGTCTGTGAAGGCAAAAGTAGGAGGGGTCTGTGTGTGTGTGTGTGTGCGAGCCACAATTCCGCAGTGCAAGAGAGAGAAAAACCATTGGCTCAGTTGTGATCACGTGATGCTCAGCGTCAAAACAAGAAGCGCATGCGTGATACATGATACTCGGTACTTGTAAACCAACACTTGTTCGTTTTCCAAGTCAAATTTTATAGAAAAAAACCCTTTGCTCGTCTTGTGGAACACTCACAAACCGCGTTTCTCGCAGTACAAGGTTTCACTGTATATATTTTGCTCCATTAGATACTAAGCAACTCCAGGAGTTGCAGACTTTGGATACACTTGTTGGACATCCACCACAAGAGAAGACTGATGGAGCCGATGAGAGAACTTTTCCTGGCATTGGCCCGTTCTTGTAGCCCTTACACACAGCAAGCAACCAATTTTCCTTTAAAATGTTTCATCTCCTTTCTGACTGATTCTTTTCACTGGAAGATTGTCACAATGCCTTTGTGTAACTCCTGTATAAATCATACTTTGAGTTGAGCAGTGACATTTAATATCTTTGTCAGGTTGGGTGACATTTTGTATCATTTAGTGTCTTTATTTGCCAGATTTTCCTGGTGTTTGTCATATTGTGTGAATTGTAAATTTATTACTCTGTATGGTGGTAATTAAGGATTTTTTTATATGTTCAATAAAACTATAATATTTCTTATTTGTCTCATTTATATCTGACTCTCATTATGGTCTTATATATGGCTTATTTGTTTCTCCTTCAAATGCAGTTCTGTTTCTCATGTACATCTCAAATGTTTCTCAAAAGTATGTCTCACTTTGTGTCTCAGTTATGTCTCTTTGTTTCTCCTAAGTGGGGTTTAGGAGAAATAGAAAAGACAATGTCGAGCTTGTAATGAGACAGCTCAATTCAGTCTCATAAGACAAGAAAAAGCTTATTCTGAGCAACAAAATTTTGCTGTGGGTACTTTCTTCTCCTGAGACTTTTTCTCCACAAATCAAACTCCTCAATAGCCATTCATGTTCTTGAAATTACTCTCCCTAATCTTTCTTTCCCTTACATCTCTCTCATGTCTCTCTCACATCATCATCATTATTTTTCTACTTCTCCTTAGTAACTGGTAAAAATAGTGCTTCATAAATCATGCATCCTCTTTCGCTCCTTCTCACACACAGAGATGTAATAGAGAGAAAAGAAATAATAGAAAGAATGCAAATTTGATGAGCGGTGATGTCATCTGGGTTCAGATATAATATGGCACGTTTTAAAGTGGTGAAAAGTGTGGAGTTTTTTTTCCTCTTTCTTGGACTGATTAGGACGAGCAGCTTCAGACTGCCTTCCAGTGAAAAAAATATCAGCGTCCTGCTTGAGCACGCTCACTTAGTCTTCCACCTTCTAAATATATATCATGGATCACTCCTCTGGTTACACGCCATAATCAATAGGGGACACTTCACATCTTTATACTCAAAACTCTCTAACCACAGTTACACACATACACGTGCACTTAGATTCTTTTAACAGTAGGGCTGCGTTACACATCTGCGCTTTATTGCAGTCAAGGGCAAGGACACTGCAATATGAAACTGCACTCTATTGTGATGCCAGTGCTACCGAGCCTGTGGCACATTGATGCCTACTCCCTAATCCCTAAAGGTGACAAAGTGTATTTGGGCATTAGGTATCTTTTTTGTACTTTATTTAAAAACTAACATATTCTATGGATATTTCTTGGATTGCATGAAAACACCATACCATTGGACATGGCTTCATTACTATAAGTGGTATAGCCAAAAATAGTTTTAAGAAAGGGATGACATATACTTAAGCAAAATCTCAGGATACTGGACAATTATATTCTAAAGCCCTCATGCATTTTAGCTGGATGCCAGTTAGTAGAATCATTGATGGCACAAATTTATTTATCATTTAAAGCACATTCTACTACCAAGCAATCGTTCCCATATTCATAGTAGCCATAAAATATCTTTGGACTGAACGTGATTAAAATAAATAGTCCTGTGAAATGGGAAATTACTTTCAATCTCATTAAACAAGAACTGGAGATATTTTGCTTCTTCCACAGTAAACCTGCAGTACTTCATCAGCTGTCTCCTAGACACTTCATTATCTGTCATACCCTATGTTCAGAGTCTGGTGTACAAACAGGAAAATGCATAATCCTGCTTTTCACAAGAACAGCTGCAATTTGGCTGGATTATTGCTGCATTGTTTTTAAAATGTAGAAAGTAATAAAAATTTAGGAAAGACCTTGGTATTAGAAGGTGTGTCCAAACTTTTGCCTGTTAGTGTAATGAAAATTATTTGATCATAGCGGGTCACAGTATTAGACAAATACAACATCAGATGAACAACAACATCGCACAATTATTTTTTTTTTAAAAAGTGGGCAATACTACATTACTACATACCCCCCTCACTGCTTCCACAGGGTAAGTGGGTAAGTTGTAGCCAGGGGCTGCTAATCATCAGCCTGTGTTTAAGTATGAAGTCTTCTGTCCTGACGAAAGCTTGGGTCATGCAATAGGACAAAGATCTGAAGTACACCAGTAAATCTACATCAGAATGTCTGAAAAAGCAAATAAGCATGTTTTTGGAATGACCTAGACAAAATCCAGACCTCGACCGAATTGAAATGCTGTGGCGGGCCCTTAAGAAAGCTGTGCAAAAGAGAATGCCCAAAAACTTCAATGAACCGAAGCAATGTTGCAAAGATTAATGGGTCAAAGACTGGCTGTGAGAGACTGATAAAGTCATGCAGGAAATTATTCCTTCAAGTTATTGCTGTTAAAGGTGGATCCACAAGCCTTAGAATCATGTGGGGTACAGTACTTAGTATTGCCTGCATGTTTGTTGGTTTTTTTGGCTTTTTTTAATATAAATTATGGCACCGTGATAAAAGTTAAATGTTACTGTTCCTCTGAGGTTGTATTTGCCTAATACTAAGACTAGATACAATTAAATGATTGTTACTGTATAATATATTTACAAAAAAAACTCAGATAGAATTATAAGAGGGGTACTAACCTTTGAACATGACCGTATTGTTTACATCCGAGTACAGATATGGACTTTTAGAACAGATACAGATTGTATAATTGTGAAATTGTATAACACTCATATCTGTGTGGTGTCCCATTATTCTTTCTGCCCAGGGTTCCCAGGATCCATCGTGACCAAGATAAAGCATTAGATGAATAATGTCATTTAAACCAACCACACCAGCCATTCCCATGTTGACTTCATTTTTCATATCGCAAACTTAATTACCTTCTTTATTGACCGGATCAGATTGCATTGATTATAGCGGAAAATAATCCAAACTTTGCTGCTTGTTTGCTAAACCTCGCTTCATCACTCCCACTTCAACTCATGTAGACCCTGATAATTACCTAATGTGTCGAATCAGGTGTTTTAAAGCAGAAAAAGCCTGAAAATGTGCAGTGTGTGCCCTTTCAAGTCTCGAGTCTGACATCCAAGTTTCACACCACTTTATAGATGAAATCAAAAATGCTGTTGCAGCAAGTGGCTTCCTGCTGACATTTCACACTTTAACATGGAGCTGAAATAAAGTGGAACATACAGTATGAAATGCCTCCATCTAGTGCTCTCTGGAAACTGAAGCCTGGACCAAGAAGGCACTTCTCAGAGTACATTTGTACATGTACATACAAACACACAGAGCAGAGGATAAGCAGGGATTTTAATATAAGTAACAGACAAATATAGGTGTGTGTTGAGTGTGTGTGAGAGAGAGAGAGAGAGAGAGAGAGAGAGTGGCATGTGAGTGTTAAAGACACCACCATGGAGAAACTGGATACAGAGCCAGGGCTTATTTTTTAATATTTCATGAGCATTTGCCCTCATACAACAGGAGCAACTGGAGTGTGTTATTGCTGTTTAACTCCTTGTGCCTCACTGAAAGGGTCAGCACTGTGCAGGGAGATGAGATGCACTCGGGAGCTTGTCAGGCACTGCTTTATACATGTAGAAAGTGCTGCATAGACAATTCAGAGCTGGAGAGTCACACAGCATGTAGTGCATGGGCTAACGAAACAAAAACGAAAGCTTTCTAGGCAGTTATATATATTTTTAAACATACAAACTATGTGTAAACCAGTTTTCACTCATTTCACTCAGGGGCTTTAGAAGTTAATGGAATGATCCAGTGCTTTTCAAACCATATCTCTGTCTACAGTAGTGTGTGTGTCCTGGTAACAGTCAGGAATTGAGAGGAATTGATTGTTTCCTTCCACTGAGAAGATAATGGGAAATTTACTCACTTATAATTGTAGTCTAAGGCCAGTCACTGGGGAGCACCAATTTCAGTTCTTTTTTCAGCACAGAGAAATAACGTGTTAAAATGATTGTCTGTGGAAACTGCACATGCGCTGTAGAACTGGTGGATAGAAATCACGTTCAAACGGGTATAATGCATTTATTATGTTCGCTTTGAACGACCTGTAGACGCGTATAGGCGTGATTTAGCTGAAATGATAAAAGCTATAACTATGTTTAACACCAGAGAGACTATGAGGATGGCTCAGCGAATTTCTTATGCACACCAAAAGCAATAGAAACTGAAAAAAAGAGTTAATGTACGGAAGATGATTGCAGCTAAAGAATGGTGCCTGGTTATAACTGACCTGGGCATTCACTCTGCTCTTGGCCCCCACAATGTGTCTGAGAGCCATCCGGATGGTGACATGGAGCCTGAGCACCACCGCCTCAATGTCTTGTTCTCCTCTCATGGCAGCTGCCAAAGTGCCCAGTCCCTCCACGTAGGTCCTCCAATGTGGCTGCACCTCAGCTGCCCCCCCAAGACAGGTGCCCATCGTTACCAAGCACATTGGCTTACATGGTCGCACTTCCAGCAGCCCTTGGCACAGTGGACAGTACCACAGGCGGAGCAGTGCCCGACCGCACTCCCGTCCCGCCTTAAGGTGCTGCGTGGTGTTCACCACCTCAATGCCCAGGTTCAGTGCCTGAAGGAAGAAACGCGTGGCCAGCAGAGAACGTGAGAGGCGTGTCATCATTAGCTTAGGGTGAGAGCCAAATGCTGATGCGTCACGCCACATCCGGTGCAAGCATTCATCTGAGATTCCTGACGCTGCCCCGTTACCCAAGAGGCGGCGGTAGGCAAGAGGAAAGAGGCGCGAGAAGAAGGAGGTCACCATGTCGTCCACGTTGGCATCGGAACCAAGGATGTAGAGGGACATGTCCAGGAAAAGCTGAATGACGGCACTGTTGGCTCCACTACCCAGGCCTGGGAACTCCTCCCTCAACAGGGTGAGAGTAGAGTTTCGGCCCAAGCGCAACACCATGTCAAAGGCCTCTGAGAGAGAGAGACAGAGAAACAGTCATATGAATATAATGATATAGTTATTCATTTTATATGCCTCATTAATCCTGTTTGAAATGTTTACACCCCATTGATGTACAGATTTCATAACAGTATATTACACATCAGAAAACATCTAGTAAATTCCATCACGCTCTGCAGATGACAGACAGCCAGAAAGAATCCGAAGCATCCCTTATTCCCACAGCAATTGGAAACCACAGTTTTCAGAAGTGACCTTCCCGAACAACAAAGGCAGCTTTTCAACAGTTTTAAAGACTTAAAAGGAGAGCATTCATCCACACTGGAGGCTGTTTGAGATGCTGAGCCTCAAAGATGCTGAGAGAAAAAAAAAACGGCACAAATTGTAAGCCTCAGAAATAATCAGATACATATGAAAGCTCTCAGTGGAGTCTTATCAGTGCCGAAGCATAGAAGGGCTCCGTTCCAAATCCACACCAGCGAGCAGGGGAGAGGAGACGCTGAGATTTAGGAACATGAAAAGAGGGAATAAGATTGGGTTAGATGAGCGAGGCATATCACTGCAAGCATGCGAGTCAATTATTAAGATGTATGCAGTATTTCATTGGTGTTCAGTATATAACTGCATGTACAGTATGCTTTATCACGTACATGTCGCTTCTTTATTAGCGAGATAAATCCACCTAGCCTGTAGACTACCTAAACGTCCTCGCTCTCACTCCATACCAAATGGACTAGCACTGATCATACAGTATGATATTTAAGGAGTGGATAAGTCTCTTAAAAAAACAGCAGGCACAGTGTTAGTATGAGTTTATCAAGTGTAGCAGTTTCGCAGCGAAACACCATGTACAGTAGCTCTCCATCACAGATGGATTTATTCATAAATCGTTCACAGGAGCATCCACACAAGAAATTATGTATTCATGAAAATTTTATGACTTTAGAAAAACATTTCTTCCGAGTGTGTGGCCATTAATGCAGAGGAAACTGATGCAGCCTTGATTGATCATTTTCAAATAAATATAAATGGAGTTACTGCATTTATATATAAATTTAATATATAAATTGCACTTTTAAGTTCAGGTGCAAATTATATATCTTCTCAAAATAAATAAATAAATACAATTATGGGGGTTTTTTTTGTTCTTGAAAGAGAGAGTTTGAGCAAACATACAAACAACAACAGTTTTTCTTGCACATGATGTGTAACACATACACTACCATTTATTAGCTGTATGTTTGTGCTATTAGCAGCAGAATATTGTACACATATTTAGGATACTGTAGCACGGTGGCTTAGTGGTTAGTACTGTCAACTTGCACCTGCAGGTACGGGGTTCGATTCCCTCCTCGGGGTCTGTGTGCATGGAGTTTGCCTGTGCTTGGTGGGTTTCCTCCACATGCTCCGATTTCCTCACACAGTCTAAATACAGCCAGACTAGGCGAACGCCCAGCCCGGCTATGCTATGCTTTGAATGGAAAATAAAGTTTCACCTTCCTGATTTGCTTGGGGTCCAAAACTCACCTGGGTACAGTCTTTCTGTATTTTTATGATAAGTGAAAACTTGTTCACCTCCCTTAATTAACCTCTAGCTCGCCTCCAGGCTTTTTTTCAGGTGCTGTTACACTGTTAAATAATATATACTATATATTCCTATTAGCATGAATATATTAGTCTTTTTTGTGCTTTAATAGTCATTTTAGCTGTGCAAGCTTTTATGGAGGTTTGTGGGCGTCAGAAGGAAAATCAGCATTTCTCAAGCTCATCATCTGAAAAGATTGATGAGCGAGGTTTCATCGGGTGTAAATGAGACACACCTTCTCTGTTATTCCCCCTTGTAGGGGGAGTTTGAGAGTAGTTCCATGCCCAATGCGTGTTAATCATGATCTATTCTATCACCATGACAGTTTCTAGGCACCGAGCTGTGGTTAATTGGATATTTTTGGTTGGGTGGCTATCCTTAACCTTGACAGTGACATCCCGGTAATTGTACCAAACTATGTTCGTGTCATGGCTATGCTGGAAACCATCTGGTCAAGGGCCTTACGGTGGCCTACTAAAATTAATAATTAGTGAATGAATGGACTAAAGTCATTAACTGTACAAAAGACAATTATATGGTAAGATTACAAATTAAACTGTCCCCTATTTACTGATGTACCAATATTAACCAAATCAATCAATTCTCAACACTAATAAATGAAACAACAAAAATTCATATTTATGAATATGAATTAGACTGAGTGAAACAATTCGGAGAGTTCGTCTAAGAAGAGAAAAGTCAGGAAAGGTATTCATGAAAAGTCTGGCATCATTAATGAACAGGTCAGAGAGGCTGAAGGTGATCCAAAAGAGTGGAGACTCTAATTAGGCCACGCTCCTGGAGTGCCGTGACATCAGCATGCTGCTAAGCAGACTGTTTTCAGCCGCAATCATTAACTACGCCATCCATCTCGGCCAGCGAGTGCCGCTGTCAGGGGCCAAGGCTGTTACTAAATCAACACAAGCTGGATGAATCTATAACATTCACTGATGGAGTCGTAACAGAAATCGCTAAGCCGTGGAAGGGCGAAAGGTTTAAAGCCGACTTAAGACGAACAAAAAACAAGTTTGGTCGCCTTTTCATCCAGCCAGTTTGCAGGTTGGTGTTATTTATGCTGTATGAGTACAAGTCTGTGCTCCTTTGCTTATGAAAGGTGCTAAAACCTGTTGCCGTGGTTGCAAGATAAAGGCTGGTCCAAGTTTTGGAAAGGTTCCTCACCTGGTTAAAAACTTACTTTTAAAATTGGAAACATGTTCCATCTGAGACACAACAGCACATGAAGCCTCAGGTCAGACCCTAAAACTTTCAGCCTGTTTTGCTCACCTTAGCAGATACAAAATTGCATAATTTTTTTTTGCAGCCTGAGGACATTGCGAAAGTAGGTAATCAGAAAAAAAGATCGAAATATTCATGTATTCCAAAAAACTAAAAGAAATTATAAGAACCTCTATTAGACATGATAGTTCTTAAAATGCCCCAAAGGCTAGCTTTTGGCTGATAATAGCTCACAAAGTGTAATGCCATGATGATTGCTGAAATGGAGTGGAAGTACGTTGCTCTGTATTATACACACATGAAACATGAAGGATAAAGGTTAGAATGATTTTAAAGGGTTTGGATATGATAGTCTGTTTAGAGTTTTTGTGATTCAGCCTCAGTCGACCCGTTGAGCCTCAGACAGACTGACACTTCCTTCAAACATCGAGCTCACAAAGCAGCAACTGCTCAAAAGAACCTTTTTATAAGGACCACACATACACACTGTACACAAAACTAAGTGTACTCACACAATGTTAAACACATCCACCCACATGCAAACACATCAGTTATGAAAAAAAAAAAATGCACACATTAGAAAAATCCAGTATATAATGAGTACAAATCACTTTATATTTCCACGTTTGAAAAATCCACAACACACCCAAATTAATACTTCTGTTTAAAGGGTGGAATTATAGATATGTCACATTCTTGCCACAGTGTATTTAAATGATGGATCTGAAATACACAATACCATTTTGCCATTAAATGCTTTGTGATTTTGTATATTCATTTTTAAATACACGGCTGAAGCTCATCAAACACAGCATCTTTTGTTTCCATAAGCTTGACTAATATTTTACAGGTTAAGTTTCTAATGACCATGTTGCAAAAAAAACAAAAAAAAAAACATATTGAATGTGCAGAGACAGCACTGCAGGACCATACAAACTAGATACCTATTGTGGACGAATCAATCCATTTAGATGCGTTCTAAATTAATTTCAAGATTTATATTCACTCTAAATCCTCATACAGTACTGAAGTCATGTTTAGGGCATCATTACAGAGTATTTAATAATACTTTGTTTTCATAAAGACGAGCTAAAGACTTCTTAATAATAGGTCTTGAGTTTTAAAGACCTTATACAGATGACCTGAAGCTAGTCTGCATTCCTACTGGATAGTGTTCAAAGGATGTCACATGATCAATCAGGTCATTTATTATTCATCAAACGTCTTGCTAGTTAACAATCGAGACGCTAGCTGTCAAGCAAGCTAAATCTAGTAGCTATTTTAAGCATAGAAGAAAACATAGAAAGTCTGAGGAACTCCGTAGAGTATCGCGTGTGGAAATTTGCACATAAGAAGAAGCGAATGTAAACTCGATCGACTTCAAATCACATAGTTTGCATGGATAACTCCACTTAAATATATGTATCAAGTTTAAATAGCTTACGTTAATTACCTTTAAAGCATTTATGTGTCTTGGTAGTTTCAATAAAAAAAAAAATCCATCAGATCCTAAAAATCAATACAAACCCATTAATTAAGACAAGTTAAACTAGCTATTCAATTAAAACAAAGAAAATGCCACTGTAGAAACCGAGGAAAGGCTGATCTGTCTATGGAGAGGCATAAGCTGTAAACAAACGCCTAAGCTGACAAAAAGATTCAATGCACATCGGCATGAAGGCTGGATTTTAATTCGCTTCTGTTTGTCACCTCATCGTCCTTTAATGCTGTGCAACACTTCCAATATATCCACTTTTTTAAATAGCACTTTCCCTCTGTGATGTGCTTGGTGTCCAAGATCACCTGGGTATTAGTGTAGCACTCGTTTTTTTTTTTCTTCTCAATTTTCTATTCACATTATTTCCTTGTCACCTCTTATGAAATTCACACCCAGTTCAACTTGTCTCTAGGTTCTGACCTTTTCAGGTGATGTTACACTGCAAAATTACACCATCTTCTGCCTCTTCTTCCACCAGTTAGTAGTCATCGCGTGTTTCCAGCCATCTGAGCGCTTGACCTTTTATGGAGATTTTGTGGGCATCGGTAAAGGAGAATGAGCTGTATCGGTGACACGCTTTGCAATTTCTTGTTGACCAACATGTGCATGTGAATACAATGGAAATGATAATTCATGAAACTTTTGCAGAATAAGAACAAAAGTGCAGATTGTCGTAGGCAAACATTTACATACTTTTTTGTCTGTTTTTCCCATTTATGGTAAGTTTTTGCCATTTTATCATCGTTGTTTTGTTTTTTTTCAACCCTGATTCTGACTTTTTGTCTATCACTCATTTTGGATTTCTACTTAAAAGGTTTGAACTCACAGCTGTATCTCTGCCCTCGACCCAGTCCATTATAGCCAGTGTTTGCCTTACTGATTTAGTGCATTAAAACAGAGTGTGGTTTCTGAAGGGTACATTATGATGTCCCTAAAGTGCATAACACAAACCAATAGAAACCATAACAGCAAAAGTGAACACGTAATGCAAAAGCAAAACCACAGCAGCAAAAGTTAAAATACACCAGTAAACGCAAAAACATAACAGCAATTTGTGTTTTTGATGAAAGAGTTGCCACACTACCCACAGTACGATGCCCCTGAGGTGCATAAAAAACCAACACTAAAAGTGAAAACACTACAGCAAAATATATTTGCAAGCAAGGGTGAGCGGGCCCAAGCACCCTGCGCCATCGCCATCCGAGTGCTCAGCACAACCTGTTTGTCTTTTGAGCGTCTTAAACCTACAAAAAACAACTGTGTGTGTGTGTGTGTCTATGCATGTGTGTGTGTGTGCGGCACACCCAAAATTAAATCATATGAACGTCCTCGAAGAAAATAAACACAAAGAATTAATCAATTAATTTATGCTTATTTTCCGCCTGATGATCCTTGTTTGCAACAATTCCTGTTTCCAGGACGTATCCGTGCCGTAGCCAATCAGCAACCGGCACAAGATGTTTAATATGGATTTACCTTTTCTATTCTGAGTAAATGTTGTGTTGTTTGCTTTTGCTGTTGTGTTTTCACTTTTGTTCTTGTGTCTGACTTTTTGCTGTTGTGTTTTTGAAATTGCTGCAATGTTTTGTTTTTTCCTGCTGTGTTTTTTCTTTTGCTGTTATCGTTTGTTTTTCCTGTTGTTTTCAAATTCGCTCTTGTGTTTTTACTTTTGTGTTTTTACATTTGTTTTTTAATTTTCTCGGTTGCTGTTTTGTTTCGCACTTGTTGCTATTTTTAAGTTAGTTATGTTTTCACTTTTGCTGTTGTGTTTTGTTCATATCTTTTGCATTTCAGAGCCACTATAGTACAGAGCGATATAAATGATCCGTCAAAATGTAAATATTACCCTTATCAAATAAAGTCCTGCTAATCAAATCACCAGTACTGGTCTCCCTTTAAATTTTCTGCATTTTAAATCTTTTTTTGACAGCCATATTTTGATCGCTTTATATTTGGCAGTGTTAATTATGTGCCAACACATCTTGATGCATCTTTTCTCATCACACTTTCATTTCAGTAAGACAGACAAAAGTCACACCACGAAGCCCTGTTTATATTTAGTTCTTTTCCAAGATACAGGAGTATTCCAAAAAGAGATTTCTCAATTCATCTTCGCTTATATGCACATATATGCGTCTGAAACCCAAAAGCTAATGATGTGTTTGAATCACTTAGAGATGAGCAATAGAAGAGGGGGAGGGGGAGGGGCAGAAAGAGGAGAGAGAGAGAGAGAGAGAGAGAGTCTCTCTTTATTTAATGTTTTATTTTATTAAAAGGGTCACACAGGTCAGGGGAATTGTGCAATGTTCTGCGCTTTCCTATCGTTTCTCAGATCGGGGGGTCTGCATCCACCGGCAGGTCCCGTATCAGGTATCTGGCTAATGGAGAAAGCGAAGTTGTCTGACACAGCATGGGCACGTAGCGAACAGAGAACTCTTATCTTTTCTAATGGATTACACATCCCCTTTACCAGGGCATTGCTCAGGCCTGACCTCATTGAGCAGAAAGCTTCTGTCCAATAATGCTCTTTGTAGAATAAGAAAAATCTGTTATATGTAGGACGGACGATATACAGTCGATTGATCTGTGCATGGGGAGGATTTACATTGAGAGGGAAACATGGCTCTTAAAACACGTGCATCATAGAAGAGACAATGTACTGAAGGAGAGCAGCTTATCCAAATCTTCTGTTTCATTTCATTCAGTGATACTGCGAACCTCAAGGATCAATGTTTTTATGAACAAAACGGTTACACTTAAAGCATAGCAGATAAATGCTTGGTCAGCTTGACCTTTAAACTGTGAGCATGTGCTTTATAGGAGAGCACATCAAATTAACCAAAACATTGGCATTATACTCGGGGCGTTCGAGTCAAATCGGGACGTGCGATGAAATTTCTTATGAATGAAGGCGTAAAGCCCGGCTGACATTTAGAGTAGACTTGAAGCAGAGTGTGGTAATGAGATTCTCAGCCACAGTAAAACATTTGAATGTTTTAAAGAAGGCCGCACGTCTGTGAATGACGATCCCAGCCGAGGTGGCTCGGAGGCCGCTGCAGTCATTCAGCAAGTGGAACGTCTGATGCTTAAAAACCGACTAATAACTTGTCGACAAGTTTGTGGAAGAGATGTGTGAGACATTGTGGTAACTGTGCACATAATCATTCAAGAACATCACTTGTACATCACAGAAATTATCATTTTATTAGAAATGGTATCCAAGCACTAGTGGAACACTGGTATATATTATATACTGTGAGATATTATAACAACTGTTTAAATACAATCATTTTGAAATTATTTTGCAGTCAGGAGCTATAATTGCTGGCATATACAAACACATTTTGAGCTCAGTGATTTTACCATCAATGAATATCAATATAAACTTTTTCTATGAGACAAACCCACAGGGGGCCAAAATTTTGCCGGAGCGCTTTTAGAGAAATTGAGAAATAAAGGTCATTTTTAACTCTCGTAACTGTGTTCTGTTATTCTGCACAATCAAAAGCCCCATTTGACTTGAGAACCCATAACATGACTTGAACACCAATCATAACATTTATTACTATTAAAGAAATTCCAATGTTATAATAGCAACCTTGCAACACAGAAACAGGACAGGGCTGCATGGTTTGTCTTTTTTCCCCTAGTTTCCTTTTCTTTTTTTCAAAACGGGGAACCTAATGGCTTTAACCTTTTCTTCTTCTTTTCTGTAACAAGCATCATGACATTACCCACCTTCAATTAGTCAAAATTTTGAAGAAATGGCTAAAGACTAAACCATCAAGACTAAACCATTTCACCTTGGGGGTCTGTGGACGTGTTATACAGTATATTACGCTAAATGATTTTGCACACAAAACCCGAAGAATTTAATATACCTGCAAAGGTCGAGAGTAGAGTAGGCCTGTATATTCACAGTATAACAGCAGTTTATTTGGTAGTACAGTGGAACCTTGGATTACGAGCATAATTCGTTCCGGAAGTGGGCTCATATTTCAAAACACTCATAAACCAAATCAAATTGTCCCATAAGAAATAATGGAAACTCAATTTATTCGTTCCACAGCTTAAAAAAATAATTACATAAAAATAATTAATACAAAATATAAAATAAAAATAAAACAAATGAAATTGCACTTTACCTTAAAAAAAAAATCCCAACAGATAAGTGTTTCCGTTTGTGCGTGCAGGCGCTGTGTATGTGCGTGTGTGTGTGTGTGTGTGAAGCTAAAGTAAGAACCCCCTCCCCCTCTCCCCCATCTCGTCTTACACAGTTACCCTTCCTCCACTCTTTTCATAAACACATGCGCACACAAAGGGAACACTGTTTTATCGGGAAAATAAACAAGAAATCTCTCTAATGACACTTGATTGAGCGACACACTAACGGAATCACTGCTGTAAAGTAAAAAT
>JAOVVA010000037.1:18106024-18127648 GCA_028565275.1 Leiocassis micropogon | reverse complement strand
GTACCCCTCAGTACCCCGCCTTGCTCACAGCACCAGCAACATTAATTGACCCACAAGATGACATAAATAATGTGACTTGCAATCGAGCATTAGAAATCTGATGTTATCATTTTGAACATTTCTTTCCCCTGCATGCTCTGTGCCGCCCCCCAGCAAGATGCCACCTTGGGTAGTTGCCCATGTTGCCCATATCTAAATCTACTACTGTTGTTGTGTCTCAGAAATAATTCATACAGTAATATATTAGTTAGTATCTAGATTAATAAGGAATAATATTAAGAAATAGGAATAGGATCAGGATGAGTAATAGGGAACAGGATCAAGCTATGCGATCATACAATAAAGGAACATTAAAGTAATATTCTTTAGAAAGAAAATCTACTTAGCCCTCTGCATGTTTTATGGTCGTTCATATCATGTGATGAAACACACTTTGACAAAGCCACATTTACACGTTTGTATGGAGTCATTATTATGCATCACAAATTTTTCCCCAAGCAATATCAGCCTTGAGGTGCAATGCCAATTGTACATGTTCTGCCCAGTGGTCCAGGACCAATTTTAGACCTTGCTGTCACAGCATTCTTTAATGTGAGGGGGATCAGATTTGTTGCAAATTTCCCCTCTTAGAAAAGTTCAATGTGCGATGAACCCTGCTTTTTTGATTCACGTTAACATGATGTACTTTTGTTTACAATCCCATGTGCTTTTGTTTCTGTTCCAGTCCTGTCTCTTCTCCTGTTCTGTCATAAGCATGCTATCCGAATTTGCTCTGCTCTTCCGTGTTTAGTCCTTAATTAGGTTGTCTATTTATACCCTGCTATTTCTTTGTCTCATCACAAAAAGCATTATCATGCATTTGTTATTCTAACTCTGAGCTTTGTTTTCGTGTTCCAGTTTCTCTTTTTGTGCTAACTCATACATGATTCTTTTGACGGTGGCGTAGGAGTCAGCACCTTCTTGTCTCCTTGCACCTCCAGGTTCCGGGTTCGATTCCCACCTCGCCTCTGTGTGCATGGAGTTTGCATGTTCTCCCCATGCTTGGTGGGTTTCCTCCGGGTGCTCTGGTTTCCTCCCATAGTCCAGAGGTTAATTGCTGTTCCCAAATTGCCCGTAGAGTGTAAATAAGCGTGTGTGTGCTCTGCAATGGATTTGCACACCGTCCAGGGTGTACCCTGCCTGGGATAGAACCCCCCCGCGACCCCTTATATATACAGGATAAAGCTGTATATATGACGACTCTCTACCAAGTTGTGGTCATAAGTTCGCTGTGTTCCGCTTCTATTCTGTTAAATATCCATGCATCCAAGTTGGTGATCTTTCTTTGGCAACTACTCTGATACTTTCATGTTGTTTGATAAATATGATCATTTGCAGGCACTGAAAATAACATACCTTAGCTAGATAGACATTTCAGTTTTTTTTCTGTCTCATTATTAGTCACCTCATTTTGCCTTGATAAACACCTGAACAGGAATATTAATTTAGATCGATATGCCCATGTACTTGGTGCTCATCTAAACAAGGTTCTTGTCCCAGCTGACAGACATGCGTTGGCAATCCCAGCTCTGCTACACAGACCTTTCGGACATCAATCAGAAGCCCATGAACTCATTATCCCCGCTAGGGGCGGATCATCAATAAATTAGCCGTGCAACGAGCACAATCAATTTCCCTGATGGAGTGTCACCTCTAGCCGCCAGGGAGAGCGATGAGGAGGAGCGGCGCCACCTGGCCATCGCCACTAATACAGTCACTACCTGCCAGATGAGAGCCACGCTTCATATATCACCTAAACATTCTGTTCATTTCCACTGGTTCTATTGATTAGAAGCAAGGAGCTTATGCAAAGCAGAAAGCATGATGGAAGGCTTATAATCACTTAGAGCTTGAGAGTAACCCGAGAAGACATCGGACACACCTGTGGAAGACCGTCTGCGGGTTCAGCGCGAGGTGAATTGCATCTGACCACCAGGGTGCTGCAGAGATTTGTGCGGGAACACAGCTCACACTGAGAGGGGGTTGGTGCTTCCAGGAAGGAAGGAGACAGAGTTCTGGTAAGGGCGCAATACCATCGTTCAGGCCAGAGACCGACGCAGCGACGGATCATCAGATGAGGGCATTAAGTTACTCACTTACCCAAGCAATCGCTCATCTCTGCCGGCTGCTATCACGCTCAGACAAATGGGCTGCTATAAACAGATGGATTGCTGACCTGAACACAGCAGCAGATTCTTCATACTTCTTCATACGGTATTTCTCTCCAAGCAAAACAGCGAAGCGCAAATGTTTTTTAACACATAAGTAAAGCATAGTGCACATGAGGTATAGTGTGCAATTCAGTCCAAGCACGCCAGCAAATTCCCTTCTATCTGGGACATTTTTGGGACTAAAGCGCACAGTGTTCTTAAGCTCCCCGGTCATCATAGCCTCACTTTCTTTGGTCTTCTACCATCTGGCAGGTGACTTTAACTATACAGAACTATCCTCCAAGGGTAGTATTAGATTTTAATGGACTTTTTTTTTTTTTATACATGAATGTGGATATCAGCGTATAAAGATGTAGGCTGTGTGTACGTGTATATCTGTATATGTACTGTATATTTAAATATATTTATAGCTGTTCCCATTTCCTTTTACTCACATATGCATTTTATTATTACAATGCACCCAGGAGGCTCAAAACGTGCCAGACATGTTGGTTTAAAAACATGCCAGAACTTGTCCAAAGAGCCTTTGAAACCCTAATCAAAGGCAGCCAGAGCCAAGTGATAGTAATCTCACAGTCACATGAAACACTCAATAAAACTTGAGTCACAGCCATTTCTTCAAAGTCCTTTTCTATGAATGCCTTCCATGTTTCATGCTGTATGCGTCTGATGAACACATGCAGCAGTTCAATGGCATTGTGTTTTGTTCACGCTTTTACACACAGCTAGACGGCACCGCTGAAAAGAACACACAAAGACGAGAGAGTCAGTCAAAAAGAAATATCGCCACAAAGGAAACCAGATGACAGAAAGACTTGAATCTGCTCTCTGACCTACCTTTCGAAGGATGGCATTTGTTATAAAAATAAATAGAAAAGCTCACCCTACACATCTCCTAGACCTTTTTCATCTTTCTTCCTGGATCTGCTATTCCTAAAGATCATTCCCATCCATCCACTTACTCCCTCTACACACAGTACCGTATCTTATTTTTGGGTTGGGTCTTATTTAGTACTACAACACATATTAGGATAGTGTGTGTTGTGCATTAATATAAATGGAGAGCTTTCGTATGAGTAATGAAGTGATAATGAATGAAAACTTGCCTCCTTTCTGAAGCAGATCTTTTAAGGCAGATTAAAGAGCATGGTGTTGAATTTAAAAGCGGAGCAGTAAAGGGATCGACACAGGTTTTGAAGTGTTTGTGCCAGATGTAAGAGCACTGAGAAAGTGACAGTGGGAGAGAAAGTGTAAGGAAGGAAGACAGACAAAAATACAAGAAGAGACACAGATAAGGGGAAAAAAAGAAGCCACTTGTGGTGTTCTGTCCGTCCATGTGGACGTGGAGAGCTCAGAATATTTATGCTTTTTATTTCTGTATTCTGATATATCTGACCTCCTCACACAACACAACATAGAGCTGGGATTCTTTCTACATTTTATTATCAGGTTTCTTTACAGTATTGTCAATATCGGACAGTTAATCACGAAAATTAACTGAAAGAAGAACAACCTCAATGAGACAGTCAATACAATTGTACCAGAACAACATGCTGGCATTTTGCTCAAACAATGGGTGTGGTTTTCTTATCGCTTATAGCACAGAATTTTTTTTTTTGCCCTTTATCGTGTTAAGTTTATTTTCATATTGTCAATCCATAAGGCTTTTTTTTTTAATGCAGTCTAGTATTTAATAAATTAGATTTTCACACTTTAATCTCTAACAGCATTTTCCTTAGATCATATTCTCTCTCTCTCTCTCTCTCTCTCTCTCTATCAAACACTCAATTCTAAGGGCAGTTGTAAAATTTTGCAAATAGAGTCTGAAAACTATTATGTGAATTCAAAAGGACAAACTTTACACTCTAGCTAAATACTGTACTTTAAGATGAAACAAAATTACAATTGTAATGTTCTTACAATTGTTCTTGCATAGCTTTTTTCATCCTTCACACACATGAAGGGTGTTCAAGTCAAACCAGGACTTTTGTTTGTGCAGAAAACACGGGTATGAGAGCAAAAAAAAAAGCAAAAAGGTCTGGCGCGTTGTCACGAAGATGGCAAACCCCTTTGTGGGCATTTCACGACGCTTGCAGAACTATACCGCTGTTTTTTGTTTTTTTTTAAAAAGAAGAAATGAACATGAACGAGGCAGTTCATGAACATATTCATTTCTGGAGACATATTTTGGGAAAGTTTTTAAAGATTTTTTAATAGGATAATACAAATTTTATCACTGCCCCTCGTAACCGCCTGCTACACTAAAAAACTTTTACTAGAGCTTCCTATGATCAAGGTATAAAGTTTTCTCAGTACACTGGTGCAATGGTAATGTCTGAAACGCTGGCCTCCAAGGAACTCCTTAAATGGCCCAAACAAGTGAAAATGCCTTGTAGGTCAGGACTATATGAGGGATGTGGCAGTAAGACCCAGCCAAGCTCCTGTTCATGAATGATTGTGTGTACAGTTCCCACAGAATTCTGCAAGTTGGAGACAAGTTATCCATTGATTTTCAAGGTGTTCCATTTGATGAATGTTTATGACTGCAGTGAGCTCCGAGCCACCTCGGCTGGGATTGTCATTCACTGACATTTGACCTTCTTTAAAAGGTTTGTCTTCAATGTTCTCATAGTTTTGTCTGTGAAGGGACAGATTATGTACTTCTGGGGATTAATACTTGAGCAAATCTTGTGCAAATATCTTTGACTCAAGAATTCATTTATCATCAATAACCTCTTTATCTGGATCAACGTTCCTGTCTATTCTAATACAGTCTTTTTCGGTAACACAAGGCGCAAGGCAGGAGAATTTATGCCAGATGGGACACCAGTCCATTTCCAGACCAACAAGCACACACACACACATTCACACCTAGGGCCAATCGATCCGAGCCAAACTGCCTAGCTGCGTGTTTTTGGACAGAGGGAGGAAGCCAAAGAACCTCAAGGAGACCCATGTGACCACTGTGGCAGTGCTGGTGAAGCTGCTGACCCACAATATAATCCTGAACGTTTTCAACAAAATTATGTGTCACCAAAATGTTTACTGATATCATGTGTCGTTAGAGTTTCAATGTAAGTGAGATTTTAGTGTTTATGATGGATATTTTATCCATGCAGGGTAACTAACTCAAATTCTTGTCTGTGATGATCACACTATGCTGCACATGCAATAGAAATCGTGTTGAAAATATTTTATTGTAAGATTTTTTATTTTTTTATTTCCGCATGTATTCTTTGGTCATCCATTACTGATATATTGTGGTGCATTATATTGCTATAATGTAAATTTATAATGTATATTTTATACTGTAAAATTTTATAACATTGTACTTTATTAATGAGTTTATTTTTTAAAGTTTAATGCTTTAGTGAAAATTTATTCTGAACACTTATTTGGTCATGGTGTGAACAGACAGCAGTAAAAAAAACAAAAAAAAACAGATGTAAGTCTCACATTTTAATTTCAATTCTTTTTTAATCTTTTCTATATAAATATGACAAAATTGTATCTTTGGCCAAGAACTATCTAAGAAACTGATTATCCAGTTCTGTTTCGCCACCTAGGAAGGATAATAATGTACAAAAAAAAGGGCTGTCATTCTTACATGTCACTCTGAGCATAAATGGCAAAAATGGTTAAATTGAAGCAAACATTCTGTACTTCACTTTATAAAGTATATATATATTATATATACTGGGTATAGGGCTTTAGGGTATAGGGGCCAAAACTAAAAAAGTATCACTGTTCACTTTTTCAGGCTTCACTGTATATGATTAACCTCAATTTCCAGAGTCATGAGTTTGAGGCGATGTAACTCAAGTAGGACAGATTTACCTGCATGAGAATCAACATCAACCATGTGGAAGGAAGCGTGACTACCAGCTTTAAGTCTGGTATGATCCTAATTAAAATTCCTTCATTAGCAAACAGTTGCTGGATGTAGGTGTGCAATGTCAAACATGTATGATTCGATGATTTATCATTCATCAAAGTCATAGTTGTGAACCATAAACATGCATGTACAGTACATGTGCAATATGATCCATGAGGAAATGCTGCCCATTATCTTGTGCACGGAGGATAATGGGCAGCATTTTTGACGTGTATTATATTCCACATGTGCTCGGGAGAGGCCGCACCATCTACTCTTACCATCCATAAAAGCTTCACAATGTAGAATGTTCTTCAGTATTATTAAGTACACTTTAAATGGCTCACTATGGCGCACCGTTATATTTGATTTCTTCTTTGTCTTTGGTGCTTGCACTGGCTGAAACACCATCAAACAGGACATTCAAAAGTAAAAGCGAAGCCTTTTAAATTTAATCAGATTTCTAAATGCCATATTCAGCGCTAGACAAACAGACGGCATTAAAATCAAATGTGCAAGAAGTCACAACGGTGCCTTGGGGTAGGCATTTAAATCAGATTGTCATCGGACTTAGCTCCACTGCCCGCCTCTGATGATGGAGCGGGCAGCAGTTTTGAAAGATTCTGTCTAGTTGGAAGGCAGGCGTTGCCGTTATTAGCTCTGATCCGCGGCCCCTCCGGCTCCTGGAGGGAGCTGATCCCCCGGCTGACTAGGACATTAGTTCCGCGCCGCAGAGCACTGCTCAAGTGCGAATGGCCAGTCAGGTAAGATCCATATCTCAGCGCCGCTCTGACAGGTCTCACTGTCAGCTGTGATAAATGCAGTATGCGTAGAAAGCGCTGTGGGTGTAGGGCTAGATCAAAAGACCGAATTTCCTGCTTCAATAACAACAACTTTGAGCTGTAAGTGCAGAGCCGCAATCCGACCGCGGATCCTAGTTAGCAGAGCTCGGGTTTTGGTCATCAAAATTGGACAGTGCAGATGTGGAAGGAGGTGATGAAGAGGGACAATAAAACTGCTAAAGGTTCTATATCCTGGCAAAGACAGCTGCTCGGTGTGATTAAAAGTTTGCCGTCACTTTTAAGTACCTCTGTGAGGCCACTCGTGCTTTAAACCAAGTTTTTTTACGAGGTGATCCTTTAAAATAGGTATTTTTTGCTCGAGCTGGGCACGTTTTTAAACTTACTGTGCATTCATACATGAGAGAATGCCAATGGCTCTGTAGGAGCGGAGAATAATTTTCACCTAGCGGTTGGCAAGCTCTTCATAGTCATGAAAAATCCCCCCTCTGAGTCACACTTATTTACAGGCACAACTGGAGAAGTGTTTACAGTTATTTTGCCCATATCCCTCCAGGAAACTGATTTCCACCACGTCTGATTAAAAATGCTCAAGCTGGGCAGATCTTTGTAATTCGTGTGCGCCTGAATGAATATCCAAAAAAGAGGAATACTGGCTGCGAGGTGGTGTGTGTGCGTGTGTAATACTGACTTGCAAGGAAACACAGAAAGAGAGAGAGAGAGAGAGAGAGAAAGAGAGAGAGAGAGAGCAGGATAAGAAAAATCTGATCCACCCACACAGCTGTGAAATCACTGGTGTAACAGACCTCTCTGTTAGTTTGTTTGCCTCTTGTTAGGTTGATAGGAATAGCATTAGCGCAGACGCTCCACGCATGGCTTCACCCCTAAAACTCGCTGTCTCTTTAGCTGTCATTCTGATCAAAGATCCACAACACACTCTACTCGATCATGTTTTTCATTTCCATGAAAACATCTCATTTCTTCTTACTTATGTGAACTACACTCCAATACGTACTCATATTATACGTGCATCTTCTTTATAATATTATGGTATATTTTACTTCTAGTGAATGGAACATGAGCACTTCAACATACAAACATCAGTAAAAGCAAAAGTAGTCAGTCATAGTAGGTATTAATCCGAATATCTAAAACACCTTTAATTAAAAGCACACTGCTTCTTATTACATTGCCTGTACATCTTTGGTTCATGTGCTCACGTCAGCACTATACACAAGATTTCATGAAACCTCCCAGCACAAACAATAACTACATCTCTCCTTTTAATCATAGCAGCAGTCAGGAGGGACGGAGCCTCCCTAACCCTTTCTGTGTTGCAATTTTTTCCCCTCATCGTCTTTTACATCGTATCCCCTTCTCTCTCGTGCGCTCCCCAAAGTCATAATGATGAATGGGTGAGAGCTGGCATCTGGACGCCCACCGGCAAAAAACGTGAGGCCGTTTTCAGCCGCTCTCCTAGATCTGGACGGTAAAAGAGATTAATTAATCCAGCAGACTGGGAGGCAGGACACTCTGGGTATACTGGTATGTGTGTGAGGAATGAGGTTGATGAGGTCTTTATATAAACGGCCACAAAGGTACACAGAAGAGCAGCCAGAGGCGAGGCATAACAGTTTGTCCTTGACCTCCGAACACATACACACAAATCTCAACATCAGCCTTTCCCGACTAAGGGGGAGGGTAACGTTCAGAGGGCTATTCTTAAACACGCGGCGCGGCAATACTCCCTTCATCAGTACAGCATCGTAATACTGTGATGAAACGGTAAGTGATCCGTCTGCCCTCGCAACCACCGTGTCCTTCAGACCTGCCGAATATGCCCTTCCCAGCCCCATCCTGCTACCTGGAGGGGAACTCTGGGGCTCGAATCATCTATCCATGCTCAATGGCAGTCCTGTGTCTGAAAAAAAATAAATCACCGCCCTGGTTTTACATCTTCTTTTTGTTCACCTCACTGAGAGTCATTTGTTTTAAAATGACAACTGTAACCTTCTGTAAAAAGCAGTCTTCCTCTAAATGTGAAATAGTGGAATGTGTGGTTTAAAGGAAGACTGGCAACTGAGCTTGTTTCGGTCTTCCTTAGGAAGAATTTTTATCATGTTGAACAATTATGTATACATACACACACTACAAACTAGGCAGTAAAGTCAAGCATTGCATTTACAAGACTGAAGACATTGCTGGACATATGGGAAGTTGAGCCAATCTTGGCAAAGACCTTGCGAAAATAACACACACATACACACACACACACACACACACACACACAAAAAAAGATGCCGGGATATTCCCATTTGTCTCCCATCCCAGCAGACAAGTGCAGTGACCCACATAGAGCAGACTGGAATAGCAACAGGGTTGGGAAACAACAGAGATGGAGGTATGAGTCAGAGAGAATAGGGTTGTTGTCATGATATTTTTTACTTTTCCTAAAGTTAAGCACCTCATGCAGTATCTTTTAGACAGTGCAAGAAAAAGGCACATGCCTGAGTACAAGGAAGAAAAAAACCTGGAAGGCACAGAGTGTATGTGACAACCTCAAGAGTGTGTGAACACATTGTCCTTTTTGATGCTAAACAGCATCAAAATGGAAAAATATTTTATTAATCCTGACATCCCCTTAATCTACCTGATAATATATTTATCAAAGTCAATTTCCTGTTGATAAACCACATGAGACCGTGCTTTAATCCTAAATATTCCACAAACTTTTGTAGCCTTCTACTGATAACACCTTAATTTTAAATATTAGAGAGCAAATACATACTGCACTGAATGGACCATGTCAGACACCAACACAGTCAACGGATGTTATTATCCTGTTATTGGATGAATGGACGTTATTATTTTCCTGCTTTTTCACAGCAGATTTTCGTTCTTTTACAGCGACATTTATATCCGTCATCTCCTTCAGTGGAGTTGTACAGAATAGCACCCCAAGCTATATAGAAGCAGAGAATAATAACAGAAGAGAAGAAAGGAGGAGAAAGGTCATCGTGTCCTTCTGCAGGAGAAGTAGCCCAGTATTCCACTCCTTATAGTCTAACAAATGCACTTTCGCAACTCTTTCCTGGTGCCATCAACCCACAGAGCTGAAGAGAGAATGAGAAACTAAGAGCAAAAGAGAATTTTTATTACAGGTTTCAAAAACCTGACAGGCAAAGTGCCAAAGTGTGCTACTAGATATAACTTTTATCTTCTAATGTAAACAAACAAAACATATACTGTAAAATAAAAGTCTACACTATAAGCTTTCAGGCGGGGTGAGATTCAAAAAAATAAAATTTATTAAAAAAGGAACAGATTTCAGATTATAATTTACCTTAATATGGACACACTGGCTTCTGCTTTGTGTACAGGTAGGTAGGCTCTGAATTCCCTTTTCACACTGCAGCATTGTGCCTCACTGACCTTAACACTGTCTTCAACTATGTACCGATTTAGATCTGCTTCTCACGAACCACAAAAATGTTCAACAAATCCATTTTACGAGGAAAAAAAAAGAGAGAAAAAAAAACACAAAGGCCAATGCTAAGATCTACTCTTTGAATACTTTCATTCGTTTTGATTAAAGAGCACAGCCTGCATGTAGCAGCCTGACCCATTTCTACAAAGAACTTAGACAGAACCTTCACAACTCATCCAGAAGGTGTTGAAACAGAACACTCAAAAGCTTCCCACAGGTTTTCTGGCTCCTGCAGCACAGGAAATACAATCATCTCTATTGGCTAAATATAGAGCAACAGAACACTAGACAGAACTGGTATAAGCTTGCCCAAAGGCCTTGTGGGTTTCTTTGCTGCTCTTCCCTCGACTTAATGCTCCATTGATTTGGTTCCTGTTTTCTCAGTATCAACCTGTGGACACTTAGTTTGTTTCATTAGCAGTGGCTCTGGTGACAAAATCAACTGAGACCCTGGAAAGCTGAATATTTACATATAACCTACACACTGTGAACCAGAAGCCTAATCACACCAGGTTTAAGAACAAGCACCGTTTTCAGACTTGTTGTACTTAATACTGATTCCAAATAGAAACAAATCAGCTTTTAAGTCCATATCACACACATTTTGTATTTTGTATTCACAGATTATAGGGATTCATTCATTGAAACAGTGGAGATTAACTTTTTCATGTAGACTGCAATAATCTCATATATTCTTTGGATTTATCTTTTGGGGAAAACAAACTTTAAATATATTAATTATAATTTCAGAGAGGTTCTCTTGCAAAGTCGTAGTACATTTTATGCCTTTAAAAAAAAGAGGGAAGCTGATAAAAAGAGAGAAAAAGTTAAAGTGGCGCATATAAATGCACTGATGTTACTGAGAGGTGGAGGGTGTGAAGCTCAAAAAGACCTGCTGATATAAAAGTCAAAGTCAAAGGAATTCAAAGGCACCTATAAAGCATCATCTTTGGCAGATGAAAAGGACGAGGGAGAGAAAGTTTAAAGACTGAAAGAAGCAACGAGAAAGGAGAGAGTCAGAAATGATAGACCTTGGGTACCACATCTGGAACTGTCCATAGTGCTGAAATATTTGACTGACAAATGTGTGTGTGTATGTTTGTGTGAGTGGGGGTGGGGTGGGGGGTAGGGGTGTGCGTGTGTGTGTGTGTGTGTGTGTGTGTGTGTGTATGCATGCATGGCAACAACTTGCCAGTCTCCCTGTTGCTCAGACAAAGATTGAACAGCAGCAACCTAAAGCTGAAAACTCCAAGGATGCCAAGATGCATTTGAAGCCATAGCCAGCCATGAAAGCTATACACACACACATCAACCAGATGCCACAGATAGGATGGAACATTACATTAAAATCCTATGTCTTTCACAACCAAGTCCAGGAATCAGTAGGAGGTCCGACAAACTATGTACGGATACCTCCCAGGCACTCTCTATGCCCACAGTTCCATCCACAAGCCTCATTTTGGAAGTAATTTGTTCCTTTGCTGTCAGTTCAATCTCAGTGTGTCATGGTGAACCATTAGACAGCTGCAAGGGGATTTCCAAAGCAATGGAGAGACAGACAGAGAAAATATGCCCATGCCTGGCTTAATCTAACAGACTTGTTAACAAACTTGTCTTGTTAGTTTCTACCCGCATGCGGGGATCTGGTTGTACTTGTACATGCACATAACTGTGATCTAAGCCACCAGGTAGAATGGGAGAAGCAGCAGGCCAAAAACGCAATCATAAGAAAAAAGTTGTAGATTAAAATCAGTTTGAAGGTGCTGCTGACAGACATCAAGGAGGAGAATATCTGCTGCAGTAGGTCTCAACCAGAGCAGTTGAAATACAGAGAACTGGGGTAAAAAAAAAAAAAATAACTGACTGCCAAGAACAGGAGAGAACGCATTTCTGGGTAATAGATAAATCCTGCAATGATGATTCCAGCTTCCAGCAGTGCCTAGTAGGACATTTGTATCCATTTCCAAACATAAATCTGATACTCATCGTCTGTCTTTATTTCTGTAGAACACCTAATAGAGGAGTTTATATAACAAATAATACCCTTTAACTGTTTTAAAGCTTGTCGTTCTATCAAAGTGAAAATAAAGTGTATGCTGCTTGAGCAAATAAAAAGTTTGCATGTTGCACCACCAAGAAAGTGCATCACCAGTGAGGTATAAATCAAAATAATATACAAATCGTTAATATAATCAGAGTTATATTGTTTACTGTGGTGTGATGTGATGTGGGCAGCAAGTAAACATCTAATTTGACACACTTCACAAATCAAAAGACTTCAGTTCCAAATTACCTGCAGTATTCATACACAGGCAATGAGCATAAGCTCTCTTTAGAGCTTCATTTTATTTGTCCCTGTTCCTCCTTCACAGCCGAGCACTAATAAGGACAGAGAAATGTTAATCTCAGCAAGCAACTCTGGCCCAGACAGAACACGATCAAAGTCAAAATCCCCCAGATCCCTCCTGCTGGACATTTCACTCAACCACGGTGCACACACATAGAGTAATCGAGAGAGTAGCACATCGATGAAACAGATCGATACGCCAACCTAATGCGCTACCTCAGCTCAGCAATCATTTACTTACAACCCAGTGTCATTCTGAGCACCAATTGCAGAACTGAGTAGGTTTATGAGATGTTTCTTTGTTGCAAATGCTTAGTCATAAGAATTAGCTGTTGTTGTGGTGTGAGAACTGAGAAGATGTACAGTATGTCATGTAAAGAAGGAAGACGAAAAAACATAGCTTGTGTAATTAGGCATGGCTGTGATCCAGTCAGTCGGCTTCCCTGATCGGACCACCTGTTGGCACACAGAGCTGTCTGAGGCAGGTTAATTAGACAAGATGGAGCTGTCTAGGATAGTAAACAGATCCTGTGTTAGTCACCAACTAACAAAAAGACACACTCAAACAGTCATAAGAATCTATCCCAGTACTCCATCATCACACCAGCACATAGTCATGTACTGAGAGAAATCTGGCCCAGCAGCACCTGCTCAGTCTGGCAGTGGCAGATTAATCAGAGGAGTGAACTCCCAGCTGTCTAATGATCAGCTGGAGTCTGGCACTAAGTCACCTCCTCAACACAGCAGTAAAGCTGACTCATTCGCTTAAACACTGGGAGACTTCTGCTTAAGTTATGTGTGAATGCGATGCATTCAGGAGACTCTGTCAGTATCAGAAGTATCATTGACCATAAGTACATGCTACCGTCAATCTACCATCAATGGAGTTGAGTGCAACCTAACCAAAAATAACTGAACTCATCCATTTATCATTTGTTTTCACTACCTGCTTTATTCTCGTGAGTCAATCATGGAACACTGGTTGTGATGTATGAGAATTCAACCCCTCGAACACCTGTCTATTACATGGCACCATCCATGCACTCATTCACACCACAGCTTATCTGTCTAGATGCATGTTTTTTGGAGAGTGGAAAGAAATGAGGGAACCTGGAGAAAAGGTTTCATGAAAGCAGGAAACCTTAGGATTCAATCTCAGATCCTTGGGCAATGAGGCAGCAAGGTTACCCAGTGCTGCCCAATACTCAAATTTATGTCACACTGGAAGTCACACAAATCTCAAGTCTTTGAATATTCCTTTAGCTCACCATGACAACCATGGTCTTCCACAAAAAAAAATGAATTTTAAAAAAGTAAGCCAAAATAGTGAAAGGGGAACAAAAGGAAAAAGAGGAAGAGGAGAAAGAGGAGAGCCACAGTAGATGTTGTGATGAATGTGGACGTAGTAAGTCTGATGTAGTTGCCTTATTAACATGACTGAGCATGCATGTGTGTTCATGAACTGGGTGTGTCACATGATATGATCCCATATAGTCTGCAACATAGAAGCAACCTGGAGGAGAACTGTGGGGGGGGGGGGGGGGTTGGTCCAATAATAATCATTAATAAATCATAATCAAGGTAACTCAATTAACCATGATGAGGTCATATCACCCAGCCCTACCCATAGTATATGATTGGGTATGTTTGTTTGTACCCTGCCTTGCGCCCAAAGTTCTCTGGGGTAGGCGCCAGGCTCTACACAACCCGACCCAGGAGAAGTGATATAGATAACGGATGGATGGAAATTCATAATAAAGTTGTGCAGTGTAATGGCTGAGATATGTGAGAAAATAGTGATGAAAGAAAGAAAGAAAAAAAAAACAGATAGATAGTGAGTGACAGCAGGAGTGCGAGTGAGGTAGAACGTGAGCAAAATAAAGCTGGGAAAAGGCAGAGGTTTCATTAAGATACCGTCATGCTTGAAGAGATGTGAAGCTGCTGGACAGCGAGATAAGTGTTGAGAGGAAGGTTGAGCGTGTCGGACAGTGCAGCATACAGTCAAAACACAGCCTGTAGCCAAAGAAGGCGCATCAACGGAGGAACCAGCTCAAGGCCTGGCAGTCAGTGAGCAGCACCAGTGATGAAGAGGAAATCAGTTGTCCCTCTAGCAACACTCGCTTTCTCTTTTCATTTATCTGTTCAGTCTAAACATCCCTGTTTCTTTTAAATGCTGAGGCTCATTCAGGACCATCTCATAACGGCGGTAACTGCAACATAAATTTACTCGTGTAGAGAATTAATTTGCTCTTCCACTGGTCTTCAGCTAAAGCCGTTATAAAACCTCATTACTACTTCCAACAAATTTCCTGCTAACTATTCTGTTTAACGCTAATTTGAAATATAGCTGCAGAATTACTCCTTGCTCTACTTTCAATTGTTAATCTACATTTAAAACCCCTTTTTCACTCCATGTACCGGATAAGCCATGCTAATAGATTTTTCTCTGAGAAACACTCAGAGAAAAATAATGCTGAGAGGCATTTTTTTTTGGTTTTCATTAACAATGCGCTCTTAGGAGTGTGCATGCTCCTAACTCTTCCCAGACTATGTGAGACTCTGCATGCTTCTCCGAGCCTACTCAGGGGTAGTCACAGCAAACTCAAAAATGATAGTATTGGATCGTAAACAGGCCCCCATCGCTGCATCCACTTCCTTCTTTTTAAAGTTTTCCGTATTATGGCTCCTTGTGTTTAAGGTTCGCAATCGAGGCTTCCCTTTCCACCTTACTAAAGTAGCAGATCGGCGATTGAGGCTGATCTGCCAAATGGCCACAGATGTTTGGTCCTGAGGTCACAAATCTGCCCTTAATGAGGCGAGAAACAGTGGAAAAAAATATTTCTACCAACACCACTCATCTTGTACAGCCAGAGGGTTTAGTCAACATCTCTCCATCTTTACAGAAAACTCAAGCTTTCGCACCGAATTCCCCCTGCTGTTGTCTTGCTTTTACAAACAAAGGCCAAAAAGGCAAAGCTAAGCACTGGAGCTGTCAGCGTGGGAGATATCGCTAAAACAATGAAGTAATAGAAAGAAATGAAAAGTGTGAGGGTTGGTGCAAACAAACCCACTGAAAAAATGCAGTATGGTGCTCTCTAGGGGCTTTTATTTGAGATCCAATACCATAAATCACGCACACGCACACACACACAAACACACACTGAATTGTGTTAAGCAAGTACATAATGACATGACTCACTGCCTTTGCCTGGTGATCAAGGTAAGATGATGTGCAGATGGCACTTACACACATCACACTTTCAAACAACTTCATTCCCTTAGAGGGCCCAGGTGAAAATGTGGAGTATGTGTGAGACGTGTGTGTGTGTGTGTGTGTGTGTGTGTAGTGTATAACGTGTGAAAATGGAGTAGGTAACAGATGGTGAAGTGGAAACCAGCACAGACCAAGCAGCATGACGGGTAACAGGATGGCCAGTCAGCCTCGAGCAGCATGGACACAACAGAGCAGAAGCCACTCGGCAGGACGTTGAGCTTCTTCTCACAGCTACAGGAACCATGGCCTCTGTCAACCAATCGCAAAGCCACTAACAGAAAGGAAATAGAGTGGGGGGATGTATGGGGCAATGTTTTAACAGGTCTGCTCTCAACATGACGCAGAGGGTGTGAGGAAGAATGGAAATTCAGATGAGTAAAGGGGGAGAAAAATAAAAAAAAGACATCAGGATAGGAATAGAAGAACATGTCAAGAAAATAAGAGAAAAAGGGTCATGTCATAGTCAATGCACAGCGCCATTTCATTCTCCAAAGTAGCCTTGAATAATTCAGCCAGCAGGTTAAGAGTGCAAGTGTCTAGTTTGGAGTTCAGTCTCTCCGTATCCCATGTGACTCGCTCACGCCATGCCATCTTAAAAAAAATCTTAACGTGTCATTAAAACTACATGAACCTGTGACCTTTATGCGACTCCTCATACTGAGTAATAAAAATATGCAGATATGGTAAAAGTGGCTCAAACAGACACGACTAGGATGTTGAATTAAATAGAATCATACATACATCTACAGTAGCTACCATAGTGAACTAAGTAAGCGCTGTAGTAAGGAATTGTCCTGTTTTGTATCTTATCACAGAAAAACTGAAGGAAAATCCACAAAATCTGCTGATACCTAATTTTGCCACATTTTGCAAGCTAAGCACTGCTAAGATAGAATATTAAAGCAAAGTCGGTGCGGGTAACTGGTTGACATCATACCCTATACACCACAGTATCCACTATTCACCATCAACTGCATTAACACTGGTCTGTCAAGTAATACCTTAAAAATCTGACTTCACTTGACCTCCGGAGTGACACAATCACCCTCATCTCCCCAGTGTGAGAATGTGTGAGAATGAGTGACAGGATGATCCTGTGAACACCGGCATTCCCAGCTCTTCAGGGGAGCCCAGAAGCACATTCAGCCTCAGTAAACAGCTAGAGTGGCCTGAGATCCTTAATAATAAATGAAGGAAGATTCCCCTAGCTGGCCCGAGCTCTGACCACAGTCAACACCATCAACACTTCCTTCAGACCACCCTTATTGTAAACAGCGTTCAGTAACCATTGACCTGAAGTGAGAATGTGAAGCATTTTTAAAGCAGAGGACTTGATTTAATGATGCGGTTTCATCATGAGAACATGCTAAATGCTTATCTCTAGTGTTCCAGTAACATAATATATTGTATAGCTATGAGAAAAAATGATCAAAGGCAAGGTTGCAATACCCTAAGGGTGTTTATTTTCCAATTACAGCACATTGGAAAATTACAATTATTTTATTTATTATTTCATTCATTTATTTATTCAACCGATAAACTGCATAAACTGTAAACAATCAGATTCAGTATACTACAGTACAATATATACATTTTAACTAACTTAGTAGCACACCTTGAAATCAAAAAGCAAACATATGTTTATTTCCTAATTATAAAAAAAAAAAAGAGAAAAATATTGAACATTGCTTTGAATCTACACTGATCAACCATAACATTAAAACCGCCTAGGCTTTGTTTCACTATTGCCACCTGATTCCTTGGGGACGTGGTCCTGCAGGGCATCTAGGGGTGTGCTGTGGTGTCTGGCACCAGGACATCAGTGATGTTCAGTTCACCTACCGGTGGTGTTGGTGCTATGGTTGCTTGGCGTCTGTCTCAATCATGAAATCATAGAATTCTCAAATAAAACCTTGCTTTGGCAAGGATAGTGAATCAAAGAATACATAAAAAGCATCAAAAAGCAAAGGATATACTTGACGTGTACATATTACTGTATATACATATTTAACAAAAGAAAATCTGTGTTCGTCAAGCAGGGAATGCATTATGAATGACAGGGCACTCAATCTGGACAAAATCAATACTAACATGGTTCAAGTTAACTGCACCAGCACAGGGGACCCTGTCTGTCTGCCATCTCGCTTCACCACACACATGCACACAAACACAGACACACACATACATCGCACACACATCATCATCTTTAGCTATAAGACCCTGTGATAGCATCAAGCAGTTATCTGGCCTTTTCAGTGTCACAAACAGCTGGATGCCTGCTTTTCAATGAGACTCGATCTCATGAATACAATGCAGGCGTTCACAAACAAGGACAGAAAAGGCAGCAGACTATTCATCCTCTTCCCATTTATACATGCATCGGTATTCATCCATCAGTGAAGGTGTCTGGCTCCTGCTGTCAGGGGCTAGGATCATGAAGACAGAGGTTGATCGGGCATGGCGATCGGCTGCCTTCATCATGCCAGTTAGTTCTGAGGTTTAGTTCAATGTCAGAGTGGGCAGGAAAACGCACATATTAAACAGCCTGACTCGTCTTTTCAAACCGAATGAAAACGAGGAAAGAGATTCCCTTCCACCGTAGTCTCAGGCCACTGGCTGCTTTACATGTTTGTTGCATAAGCTGCTCAATAATGTAAGGTACAGAATGAAAAATACATCGACAAGATTTTAAATACATGGGCAGTTCAGGGGCAAGAGAAGTCTTTCAGTGCCAAGGCTAAGACGACGAGCACAAAGATCCACCATTAATGGTGGCAAAGAGAAATACCTATGGTGTGAAAAAGCAATAACGTAATAAGTATATGTGTAAGACCACTTACACCCAAGACTTTTATAGCCTTAAACTTCAATAATAGAGTTAAACATTTTAACCATGATAATACTGGAAAACTGATATAAAAAAAAACTAATGGAAAACATTTTAGTGAAAAGCTTTAATACAGAGTGCTAAATCGTCATTTTAATCAAGATGAAAAGGATTTTGGATTAAACAAGATTACAAGCCAATATCCAGTGCATCTACAGTCTAATAAACAACCCCATTATATAAACACTTTTTCCTTAAAATCTGTGGGATAAAGCATAAACAAGCTGGATTAAAAATAAATGCCTCAAGAAATGTTAATAATAATAATTAGCATCACATTTCCTTACGTTTCAACATTCAGAAACATGATAAGCCAGTCACAGTGCATACATTGCAATGCTGTATGGTGTAACTGTGAGCAGTCAGAGTCTGTTGTGAATTTGGTGCATATACAGTACCATGCTACATCAGCTAACGTGTCCTGTTTGCCCTTTCCTGTCTGATTTCTTTTTTTCCTCCACTAGCTCGGACATCACTATAAACCATTTCATTGTTGTAGTCAGAAGCTCAGCTTTCGCCTTTCTGGTGTGTGATAATTTGGCTGCTGGTGTACCTTTCCCGAGCTACAGTTTAAATAGAAATGCTAATGTACCGCATGCAGTGCTCGCTGCACTATCAACAGAGAGCCAGCTGCTGAAG
Organism: Leiocassis micropogon; assembly: GCA_028565275.1. Classification (NCBI taxonomy): domain Eukaryota; kingdom Metazoa; phylum Chordata; class Actinopteri; order Siluriformes; family Bagridae; genus Leiocassis; species Leiocassis micropogon. The sequence goes on along the minus strand of JAOVVA010000037.1, from coordinate 18,108,130 downwards.
TTAGGGAGAATGGACCAAATCGAATGACAGACGGACAATTACACACACCAACACACAAAATGCACAGAACAGTGGGTATGTTTTTTTTTCTTTCTTTCTTTTTTTTTTTTTTTCAGCCCCACCATGCAAACTGCAATATTACGCATCATAAAGCATGTGATGATAGCCAGGTGAGATAAGCTAAGAAGGAAGGAGCAGATAGTGTTAATGGAGAATTTACAAGTGTTGCTGGAGGATTTGTAACATGGCCACCACTACATGATCCAGTGACAGAACTGGGACATACTGAACAACAGAAACACGGTAAGGTAGTTTCCATGTGAAGTTTTCCTGTGCCGTCCTTGAAGCAGAGGTGTGTATCGGAGCTAATCTACATAAAGTCAGGAGCAATGAGCATTTTCCTGTATCATGGGACATTTGCCCTCAGCTTCGCAGGATTTCTCGGCTGTGTCTCTGGGGTTTACTCCATCGCTCACTCTCACCATCTGCTTCATCGGGACTCCAATCCCCTGCTCCACTGCTCCCTCTCATTCACAAGCCGCAAACATTCAAACAGCACTCTATTCAGACAGATGAGCACCATGACTGAAAGATATGTCAGGTAGACCCAAAGTTACATAGTCAAATTACATTATCAAAACCTGTCAATTTAATAGCTACTGGCATATGGGCATGATGTTGCAAAAATGCCAAATTCATATTTTTATTATTATTATTATTAGTCATAGAAACAGCTGAAAACAACAGTCCTCAGTCATGTTTATATAGTTGGTTAAAATGAAATAAAATTCAATTCATCACATTGCCTAGGTTGTACTGATAAAAGGAATACAAGCAGGAACAATCTAGACACCCTGAGGATCATTCAGTTATTGGATGTCTGGAAAAAGACTTAAATGTTCTATGTTGCAAACATCCCAGTATAAATTATTTAAAATCAAGTCAGAAAACAGGTGGCAGTGATAGCTCATTGATTAAGCAGCTGGGGCTACATGATGGTAAGGGGTTCATATTTCATTATTCCCACCATTCCACTGTTGGGTCCTTGAGCAAGATCCTTAACCCTTCAACTGCCCGGCTGTAATTTGAACCTAATCAAAATAACCCCAGAAGAACTCTTTATTTTAGCCATGATTTCCCCATCACAGATTCATTTTGGGGCTCAGTGTATGCCCTCTGTTTAACAACTACTTGCTGCATGCACCTGTAGCGGCCACTTACGTGTGAACTTATCAGTCTATGAGCTAGTGCTGAAGCTGGAATCTTTTCAGGCATTGGCAATAAATCATGCAATGTAAACCCTTCTGCAAAAGAACGGTGCAGGGAAAAAATCAAACTCATTTGCTGTAATGCACAGCAGATTCCTGAATCCAGTTTATTATCCATCTATTTGCATGGAGTGAGGGTAAAATGGAAGCACTATCCTTTATGCATCATACTTAAAAGGTCATTAGGGACAGCAAAAATAAATGCTTCCTGATGACTATACGTCCACTTCTCATTGCAAAACATTCTCCCCCCCAAATCAATTATTCTTCATATTTTTCTTTTATCTCTTCTCTTTTTCTTGTTTCATACAAAATAGTGGCGTGGCACAAAGTAATATAGTATACTGTATAGCTCTCATGTTTCTTTTCATGACCTAGCAAGCTCATGTGTGATCAAAACTCATCTAATGTGTCAGTCCATCTGTGAGCAACTTTGAAGCATGCACACCCCTACTGCAGATCCTCAGAAACTGATAGCAATAATTGAAGTTATGTAGCAGGTCAGCAATTTTGAGTTGTGTATTGAGCACAAGGCTTGGTAGTATATACTGTATAGTGTATATTAAACATTGTAATGAACATATACAGGAAATATGGCTCTGATATTCTGATATGGATTGGCATCCCATCCAGGGTATATTTTGTCTTTGTGCCCAGTGTTCCTAAGATCCACGGCATCCATAACTAAAACAAAGATGTCACTGAAGATCAATACGTGCATGAATATATCTGTATGTTAATAAATATCTGTATTCAGGGCGCTGGTGGCTCAGTGGTAGGTTTTTCGCCTGCCATGCGGAAGGCCCGGGTTCGATTCCCAGCCAGTGCCCAAACCCCA
>JAOVVA010000037.1:18038882-18054039 GCA_028565275.1 Leiocassis micropogon | reverse complement strand
ATTTCAGCAATTCATTTAAAAAAAAGTGAAACTCATTATATAGATTATATATAGATTTATATATTTAAAGTGTTTATTGTTTTAATTTTCTCGATTATGGCTTACAGCTAATGAAAACCCAAAATGTCTGTGTCACTGCTGAGATGTTATGAAAGCCCAGGTTGCTCTGATAGTGGCCTTCAGTTCTTCGGCGTTGTTGGGTCTGGTGTCTCGTTTCTTCCTCTTCACTTCAATACCCCATAGATTCTCTATATTCCTGATACTCCTACAGACTCTGGGAACTTGATTTTCAAATAAATTGCTAAATTTACTTTCATCTGAAAAGAGGAATTTGGCCCACTGATTAACACTGCAGGCCTATTTTTCCTTAGCCCATGTAAGATGCCTCTGATGTTGTGTCTGGTTGAAGAGTGGCTTGAAACAAGGAATGTTTCAAGGACAAGGACAATTGTATTCTGTCCTGGATACGTCTTTGCATGGTGGCTCTTGAAGCACTGACCCCAGCTGTAGTCCTGGATACGTCTTTGCATGGTGGCTTTTGAAGCACTGACCCCAGCTGTAGTCCTGGATACGTCTTTGCATGGTGGCTCTTGAAGCACTGTAGCCCACTCCTTGTGAATCTCACCTAAATTTTTTAACGGGCTTCATTTCCCGTTATAATAGAATATTGTCAAAAAGTTTATTTATTTCAGCCTGAAATAAATTAATTGACTCACAAGCCTCACAAGGCTGCAGTTATCCCTGTTATCTAGTTATTAAGCTGAGATCAGAGCACAGGGTTAGGCATGATATGGCGCCCCTGGAGCAGACAGAATTAAGGGCCTTCCTCAGGGCCCAATGGCGGCAACCTGGCAGAGCTGGGGCTATAGAGAGAGAGAGGGAGAGAGTTCACTTTCTACATAGGATATTAGGTAATTAAGTAACAATAACAATAACAATTAGTTGTTATTTTAAGACACAAAGGTCAGCTGTTCTGGAAAAGTTCCTGCATGAACAGGATTGACAAGTGCATTTGCACAACCCATCCAGCACCATGACAGTACTATGCTATGCAAAAGTCTTAGGCACCATATTGTCATTAGTACAAATTTTGTTATATATGTTTATCATGTCTATATTATTATGTACACAACCATTCTCTATTTTAAAACATAAATGAAAAAAATAATAAATAACGAAAAAAACACATAACAAATAAATAATTTTACACTTGCAGTTTGTAATGCTTAACCGAAGAACAGCTCTATCAGGGAAGCTGGCGAGTGTTCCCAGATGCGCCCACAACTTATGACTGACAGTATTTCTGATCAATGGGAGCAAGTCATTTATAGGTGAGATATTTCTTTTTGTTTGTTTGTTTGCTTGTTTGTTTGTTTAAGGTTTCTATCCCTGATGTTAAGGCAAGGAGCATTTGGTCAGCTGGATCAGGGATTGTACATATGCAACAGTGACGTATAAAACAGTCATCCACAACAACAGTTTTTCTTAACCCTCCTCCTAGCGGACCCCACTGCCTTAGTGTTTATTCCAGTGCTACCACACACACACTGTATTAATTGAAAGAAGTGTTTATCAGCTGGTTAATTAAGTCATGTGTGCTAGGTCGGGGACCACTGCACTACAACATACAGTATTTGGTTTAAAATTAACAAATTGTATGGAACACATTCAAATTTCTATCAACACATGCACATAATAAATGTAATAAAATAAAATACATTACATTTGCTCACCTCTGCCAGTAGCTTTGTTCCATTAAACAAAATTTCTTCATACAGTATAATGCATTAACTGCTGTTAAATAAGCCCTGTTTTACCTTTCCAGTCCTTTAAGACACAAACTGTCTGTTTAACTACAATTCGCAGAATGGTGGCATAGCCCGTTCCAAGGTAATCAGATGTTCTTCATGCTGTGCCACCACAAAGCTGGTTCACATCAGTGGAAGTGCATGATGCATATTTTCCTGTTCCCTTTACTCTAGCCTCCTGAGACCAAGACTCTGTTGTTGTGTACATTGCATTTTCTCCTCACTGTTTCTTTTAAATAGCCCCTGATAATTATTAAATGAATCGATGTCTTTAAACAGAAAGAAGTTTGGCGAAAGAATGATACCCAATTTTTCTCATATGAGGATTGCACAAGAATATATACTCAATATACAGTAGTAGAAAATTATATGTCCTCATATGGGCACATTCGTGTCTCAGGAGGCTAGAGCAGATATTTCTTTATCTTTTCCATTCTATCTAGCCCATCAGGACCTACTAAGGATAGTGCCTTATTTATACAACTAGCTTACAGTATATGTGTCCCAACCATGGAGCAAGTCACCCATGACACCTTATCCCTTTTTGCATATTTTACTGCACTTAGTCTTGGGGTAATAGCCACAAGATTTTTCTGATTTTAAGCTAGATTTACTGAGAATGCCTACTACTCAGTCTTCCCAGAATGTTGGTCTATTTATCTCCCAAATACTATTTGCTGGTTTTCAGACACCATAGGTGGACCTAATCTTCTGATGCCAAATTTCCCCACTGTCGATTGAACAACTTCCTGGGTTAAATAATCCACTAGGGCAGAATGCACTAGCTCATGATTGGTCACACTGTTCACTATGGGCATTTCTGCCTCTCCTGCTGATTCCGGTCCCATTGCACAAGCCTGGTTTTGTTTGCCTAATGGCTTCCTTTTGCATTGGTGATCTTAGCAGGGGACAGAATGCATTTGTCATCTTTTTCCGTAAATATGTGTGTTATACCAAATGAAAAAAAATATTTGTCACCATCAGCTAGGCCATGTACATCTGTAATTTTGGCCTCTTGGACTGAACATCAGGAGTACTGCGAACCAAAAGTCTAAGACACACTGCAAGAGCTCCGAGTGCAGGAGTCTTGGTCTCTGTGCTCTTGAAACTCCTAAACATGTGCACATGTGTCACAGCCTGAATCAACACTCATTCATCTACCACATTCCCTTAAAAGCCCAATGTGGGATTTCATCTTTGAAAAGGAATTCCTTCAGATCCTCCCTATAAGTGTATGCAAGAAGCCAAATTTAAGTCTCTCTAAAAGGAGACTTTTTAGCAATCACTTTGGTAAAAAAGAATGTGAAAACTACGTTATTACGTAATAAACTTGTCTTGCATGTATTGGTGGTTGTGTAATTAGAATATATGGTTTTGTCAAAAGTCTGCAATTCCCATTTGGATCAAATGGCAGCAATGAATTCATCAGATGTTGTGAGCTTCCCTATGCACCTATCTGATGAGTTGGTTTCTCATGATATTGTGACATAAGTTATGAAGGTCATTCTCAATGCCTACATAGCAAATATGGTCATGTGCAAAGGTTAATATCCCCTCTTTTAGACATTGAAATGTGTTTTTGTGTAAAAACATAATAAAAACCATCTGCACTTAGTGGATCTTGGTTGCATAAGTGAATTCCCAAAATCCTCAATAAACTTAAGCAACGTTATGGAGAAGAATGAACAAAAACTCCTCCACAATGATGTGAGAGACTGATAACATCATATAGGAAACTTGATATTTCAAGTTACTGCGGATCTACCGGCTATTGAATCATGCGGGTATTTAGTACTGCTCGCACGTTTTTTTTCTTGCATGGTGAAAAAAGTTAGGTGTTGTTATTCATCTGAAGTTGTATTTGCTTAATACTAAGACTGACTATGATGAGATTTATTATGTTTTGCACATAAACACATAGAATTAAAAGAGAGGGTACTAACTATTGAACATGACTGTAAGACAGGTAAAACCAGTTGACCAGCTGTCTTACTGTCTAGTATGGGAACAATCTCTGCAACAGCTTCTTCCCTGAGGCAATCAGACTATTCAACCCACTGTTACGAATATCCACTTGGTGTAATCAAACCCTTTTCAACAACTTTACTGTCATCTATTTGCTCTTTAAGTAAATAGATGTAGTTAATTTGCTACCTTGCTAGCAATCACTGTTAGGCCATTTGAAAAGTGTTACTAGCTTGGTACCTAAATCACTTCTGCTTTTATAAATGTCCTGTATAAAAACATGCTTTTATTAAGGACACAATTGAATTTTGTACTGTTTATGTGTCGGGCACTAGTTAAATATGTATCTCTGTTTCATTAGATACCATAGAACCACCAGGAGTGCGAGAATCAACTGGATATCTTGTGTGCATGTAACAAAGTTTAAGCCAAGTGGGTTGTATTGCCATTCCCCTATATAACTTGTCTATCTTAGTAAAATGTAATGCAGATCTTGGCCCTAGCTGTTGGGTTAAAGAAACAAATATTTATTTTTAAAACATTGTTGACAGATGGTTAGAACTTGAGTGTATTTTTGTTTTAAGACATATTTAGCTGAATTATCCATCCAAATCAACAGAAATGGTCACAAGGCACAGCATGTATTTTTTGCAGAGGTAATTTTGGTGTTAGTCTTAAATAAAGAAACCACTAGAAATGAACAACCCTACAAATATACAGGAACCTAAAATGCTTTGCACTGAGTAGCGTTCATTAGTAACAAATTTTGTTTGACACTACAATCATGTATGCTATATTAAAAATGTAACTGCTCTGGAAAACATTAATTGTTTGAAAAATTATAAGTGTTTTCAGACCATTGGGCTCAGAATGATGGCACGGTGGCTTAACACTGTCACCTTGCACCTCCATGGTCAGGGTTTGATTCCCACCTCGAGTCTGTTTGCATGGAGTCCTAAGTCTGTCCTATGTCCCCTGAGATAGGCTCCAGGCCCCCTGAGATCCTGTATACAGGATAAAGTGGTATAGACAATGAGTGAGTAAGTTAGCTCAGAATATTACTTATGTCAACACATGGACTTGGGTGCCACAATTCTGGACTTGACTGTTAAACATACATATAAAAGAAAAAAAAAGGTGGTGTGGTGGCGTAGTGGTTGGCACTGTGGCCTCACATTTTCAGGGACCAGGGTTCGAGTCTGCCTCGGGTCTGTGTGTGTGGAGTTTGCTTGTTTTTCCTGTGTTTGGTGGGTTTCCTCCAAATATAGAAGATATAGTATGAATAATAATAATAATAAATAAGGAAATTCTAAATGTATAAAAAAATATATATATGAAAAGAATTATATTGATCGCATTGCTTTCTAAATTGTGCTTCTTTCCATCACACTTGAAGGAAGTTGTAACGAAAAGCTGTACGTGTAAAAAAACAAAAAAACAAGTTGAAAATAAACTGCTTGATTAATTTTTTGCGCTTATACTCAGATTCACACTTCCTAAAATAAATCAGAGAACCTGTAGTAAAGGGAACACAAACAGGCCGAATAGTATTGTAATGAGACGCGGCCACCTTTAGGGGGCGTGGCCTTAACATCCGTGGTGAACAAACGTGCTTTTTGCAGTAGCCAATGCAACGTAACTTGAATGCCCTGCAATGGCTGGAAATGAGCTGCAGCCGTTCAGTGCTCAGTAGACGGAAGAGGTTCACGCCACCAACATTCTGCTTCCCATCCATACTAGAGTAACGTGATCGAAACAGATCCGTGGTAAGGACTAATTATATGACATTTTTTCAGAGGCCAGATTACAGAGGGAGTGTGTGATGAAGTGAGGAACAGTAATGTTTCTAGTCTCTCCGCGCTTGGTTTGATGTAACGCCTATGGCGGGCTGAACATGGGGCGCGCGGAAAACCGACTAAACCCTATCAAACGTGAAGATGTTCCGCGTCTGACCCATAGTAATATACAAAAAGTAAGTTGACATGAATACTTCGGGAAATGATTGGCCTCGTGGAACTCGGGCCTTAGCGGAGTGTTCATGTCCATGTCTGATATTTACTTCTTATCTTTTTAACGAATTAGGTGTCATTCCGTTGAAAATTTGCATCAGAGTCAACAAACTGTAGAATACACTGAAATTAAACAGTTTAAATATGAGCCGTCATATCAGCTTTAGGGTTTGGGCCTAGGTTTCCACACCTTTATCGACACAAGAAGTGTACACGGTGGTGATGTGCTTTCTGCTCTACTTTTCATTGAGACTCCGAGATCTTATTCTTGGATGTTTACTACACGCTACTTCTGCACGTTGTGTTGTGTTTCTGTGTTCGTGCCGCCGCTGCTTCGCCTTTCTCAGCTTTATCATGGCAGCAGGCCTGCTAGCGCTAAAGCAAAACCGAGGAAGAATTTAACGAAAAACTAGTAATGCTTTTAGCTGAACTGGTGCAATAAAAAGCTTTAACATTTTCATAACAGACGGAAAAAACTCCTCAAGGTTACCTCAACGCAACGGCAGATTTTGCTCAGCAGTAGTGTGTGTGTGTGTGTGTGTGTGTGTTAGCTCTGTCCTGGCTTTGAGTTCCAAAGTGAGCTAACCAGCTGCGCCACTGTTTCCACTCCACGTTTTGTCTGAAAATATGAAATAAAATGTTTACTTGGAGTTAGTTTAAGCCTTAATAATTTGCTCTGTACGCTGGAATGGCGTGAGTTCAGTGACGGTCGCTTCAGTTTCACTTTCGCGCGTTTTTGCGGAGGGGATTTCATAATTTCGTCTTTTCACTATAAGCTTAATTTAGCCTAAATACAGACCCTCTACAAACAAAATGCTTGATAAGTTGAACATTTCGACGATATTGTTTTTATCCACACATGGGCCCGTTGTGTTCACTTTAGATAGTGTGTGTAGTTAATCAGGCCTGTTTTCACACTGTCGTTACGAGATAATATTTTCTTTTAATATTAAAGTTTTAATGAGTCGTATCACTACGATGTACGTATGTTAGTCCATTTCACTCGCCTACGGATTCGCATAACTTTGAAGAACATTTATTTAAGAAGTAATGTCGTTACACTCCGCGGACGGCGCAAAATAATCGGCACGAAAAAGCGAATTAAACGCGCTACAGATCGTCACATCAAACGCGGCGCGAGCGTCTGAGCCCAGGCTATAAAAAGTCGCGTTACAAATAAATAAATAGCCTAACTAAATGATTCCTCAGGCTCATCCACCTGCCTGGCCACTCCTCACCTCACCTCATCCTCCCCTCTCTTTCTCTCTTTTCCTCCTCACTCCTCTCACATTGTTCCACAGCTTTTTCACCTCCTTAACTCGCAAGATGATTAACTATACTGCACGCAGACACACTCAACATGCAGTGTATAAAGCCAATAAATACAGCATCTCTCCGTTTTAACAGAAAAAAACTGATGTCTCTATTGTGTCATGATTCTTAGATAAATGTTAAACTTGAACATTATGTCGTACATTGCTCATCATTGTACACTACTCTCAGACTGACCACCTGATAACTCAAATAACAAGCCAGCATAGCTGTATACAGGTATATAGATAGATAAAGATATACAAGTACACTACCAGTAAGAGTTCGGACACACACCTTCTAATTTCATGGACTTATATTCATTTCTATGCTGTAAATGTATTTCTATGCTGTAATTCTGAAGGTATCCAAAATCAGTAATCTGCTCTGAACAGTTTCTATTGAGATGTGTTATTTATGCTCTATAAAGCCTTCATAAAGGCTTGAATCTGAGCTTCTGTTAATTGGTAATTTCTGAGGCTGGTAGCTCTAAATGAACTTCTCTTCTGAAGCGGAGGTAAGTTTTGGTCTTGCTGTCCTGGGATGGTCTTCACTAGAGTTTTATCATAGTGCTTGATGGGTTTTGGAATTGAACTTGACAATACTTTTCTTGCAAGAATTATTTCTGAGCAGCTGATCACCTTACTTACTTACGTTGTTGTTACTTAATTACCTAATGCCATATTTATTTCATAGTTTCGAGAAGAAAAAAATCCAGTATTGTTCTAGAATGTAGAAAATAAATCCAAGCTTGTGTCCAAACTTTTGACTGGTACTCTGTATACAGTAACGTTAAAGGAATTAAAAACTACTGAGTAAGGTATAAACACACCATTGTCATTAGGAAGCACTTTGCTGTTCGTCTCTGCACATTGTCTTTGTACTTGTACCGTCTTTGTAATTTTTGTCCTTTTTTTATCGTGAACAACTGCATTAACTGGTCCACTTGTTGAATGTTGAGTGACTTTCCAACAAGCTGCATTGTGATTGGTCAGAGGCATTCCTTTCTGTGGCGAGAAGCTAACACAAATTGAAATGTATTGAAATTCTGCTTTTCCATAGGGAAATTCTATTGCTGTCAGCTGTTCTATTGGGAACTATTTGTTCAAAAATATTGACATGCAGAAAAAAAAAACACTTTAGAAACACTTCACCCCTCTGGTGAGCAAAAGACCTTTTTTCCTCAGTTAGTTTAAAGAGCTGGAGGTTGTCACACACTAAAAGCCTTAATACAACTATATTGCACTGACATTAGGGATGGGAATCGCTGGGGACCACCCGATACGTTGATATCACAATACCCAGGTGCCGATTAGATCTGTATTGCGATTCTATAAGTATCATGATTTTGTAAATATCCGGGTTTGATATAATTTTTTTTTTGGATTTCATTCCAATTTTAAACAAACTGAATAATAAACTTAATAAGTTGCTCCTACCAGACAGGATGCTCTGCTGCCTGCCAGTGTGTGAAGTTTAGAGCACACCATCAGCAGGATTGTAGAGGAATTGCAATGTTTTAACACCTCAAATGCAAACATAGAATTATTTTTTTAATTTAGATATTAAAAAAAAAAAACTATTATGGAGTCATCAACTGCCACACAAAAAAAATCACTGAATCAATTATTTATTTATTTTTCTTTCTCTCTCCCCTATACTTATTCATGCGCTCACCCAGTTAGTTTATGCACTCCTAAAATGTGCATTATTAAATTACCACGATAAAATTACTATTTGAGTGATGGTATGTATGGAATACTGACTTTATTTATTTATTTTATTTTTTTTTTAAGTTAGATATCAGATGAAGTCAGGAGATTGTGTTAAGAATTTCTTGAAATATAACATTTTATTATTTATAGAATTTGCAATATTTGTGTGCCATACATGTTTTGTAACTTACAATGAAGGCCACTTTAATAAACTTTGGTGTCCATTTAGTTATTACAGTGTTTTACCATTATCTTTTAATCAAACTATTATATCTATTAATCATGTCACAAATTGAATTCATGTAAATGAAGATTACTTTGTAAAGTTATATCCACAATCCCTGCCTATTGGTTTAAGTACCAATTTGTAACTCACCATTAAGATTTATATTCACAAGATCATTTCAGTTTAATCAGCTCTGTAAATAAGATACTAATTAGGATAATTACCCCCCCCCCCCCATTCCTTTCTGCACAGGTCCGTTTACTGACAGCAACGTTGCTAATTAGAGGAATCAACTCAAGTGGAACTTGCTAGCCATGTCAGGCCAAAGGAAAGGATCTTCGGCGCGTCTGCCAAAATGTGCCTTCTGTAGAACGAACCGAGAGAAGGAATGTGGTCAGCTACTGATATCAGACAACCAGAAGGTGGCAGCCCATCACAAATGCATGGTGAGTGGACAGCCTACAAGCTGCGAGATTTTATATGTTTAACAGTACCAAAAAATAAATAAATAAATTCAGCAATTTGCAGTTAATGAAAAATTTGATTACTGAATTAAACTTAAAGTTTTACAGCGATTCTAGTGCATGACCTGAAATGATATGGAAAATGTTTTTGACAGTGTGTCACCTCTTTAATTACATGTTAAAATATCCTTTCTAAATTTATTTTGCAGCTTTTCTCCTCAGCCCTAGTAACGTCTCACTCAGACAGTGAAAACATTGGGGGATTTTCTATTGAGGATGTAAAAAAAGAGATCAAAAGAGGAAACAAATTGGTAAGTGGCGAGCAAGTGTCACCCGTTGCACATCAGATGTAATGCTTTCAGGTTGCATCAGTTGACTTTTTTTTTTTTTTTTTTTTTTCAAAATGTTACATTCATTCATACATTACAAAGGGTATATGCACATTGTTAGACAGTTAAGATTTTCTGTGTACAAAGATATAAAAAAAAAATTCCAATACTATTATACATATTTACGTAAGTATCATAAATACTTGCATGGTTTTAAGAATTCAGATGTTCAGTAAAGTCGATGTGCGCTTTCATGTTGCCACTATCAGACACAATTTTTTAAATTTTTTATTTATAGCCAATTGTAAGAATATAGATCATCCACAGAAATGGTGCAGAAGATGACAATTAAAAACAGGCCCACCCAGACATGTATTTGGTAAAATTCATTTACACAGGCAGGCATACAGTAGTTATGACACAGCCCATTTTTTTCTGGTTAATTTTTTTTTTTGATTGTTTAGTTTGGAGGTTACAGTACAAAATGAAATCACGGTTCTAGGTAGAGTTTATAGTAGCAAATGCAACGAGTAATGTATTGGTACATCAGCATGACTCTCAGCATGGAGTGTCATAAGCTCTGTGGGAGACTCATGAATAAACTGGTGGTTAGAATTGTGAGTGTTTTACTCTAAACGTCTGACTGCTTTGGGCACTAGTGGCACTGTGGCAGCTTCCTGTCTGCTACATAGAAGTCCCAGGTTTACATCCCAGCCCTACTGCACATTTAGCCACTCGTTCCAGGACATCCATATTGACAGTAAAGGAACGGGATGTGCTTGTGTTCTGCACCTGCTAATAAGGCAATGTTATTGGCAGTATGATGATGGGAAATATTGTAATTGGCTGAATTCAGTGTCTCTTGGACAAATTGTATTTTACACACAATATGGTATTTAACATTAGCTAGCTAATTAATATTTGATTTTGGCACAGTAAAACCCAAACGTGGCCAGGAAGTCCTACCACATTCGTGGGAATGGGAATAAATACAATGGTCACCATTGGCTTCCATGGTCCCTAGCAAGGGATAACCAAGTGTGATGATGTAACTTAGAAGCTAAGTACAGAGATTACTATTAACATCTTTAATATAAATTGTTTACAATTTTCAGTGATTTATCCGTAATATGTTTGGCAAATTGAGAGGCACATCTAACCTGCTTTAGATAAAAAATATCTGGCGTCCGATAACGTCAAAACAAATGAATGTAAATGTTGTTTCTGATCTTTTTTTCACTATGTAAACAGACGTGCTCGTCCTGCCGTCGGCCAGGAGCTACCATAGGCTGTGATGTTAAGACATGCCGAAGGACGTATCACTACTGCTGCGCCCTTTGGGACAAAGCCCAGACCAAGGAGAACCCCTCACAAGGCATTTACCTGTAAGGGAACGTTTCACAATCTTTCTTTTTTTAAAGCTGTTTTTATTCCAAAAAATAAAAATCTTCTTTTTTCCCCCCCTCAGTGTTTACTGTCGTAAACATCGTGATGCCTCCCAAGATGCCAGCGATGGTAATAACTATTTTTAATTTATTGAAGGAAAAATCTTTAGCATTGTATTTTACAAACTTAACAGTCAGTATATCGAAATGGTTTGATGTGAAAGTATGCGGGGCATTCAGGTCAAACCAGGATTTTTGACTGTGCAGAATAACAGTTATGAAACTTGATTTCTCTGTATAAACCCCTGCTACAGTAATGCACTTATCCCAGCATTTCATTAGTGCTTGGATACCATTAAGGTAAAAAGTTTGCTCATTTGAATCATTGGCTTCTCAGGAACTCCTTTAATGACCCAAACATGTGGAAATGACTTGGAGTGAGGTCAGGACTGTACGAGGGATGTGGCAATAACTCCCAGCTGAGTTCCTGTAATGTGCAAAATGTGTTTGTGAATAATTGTGTGTACTAGCGTTTACTTTTTTTATCAGCTATTTTCTATTTTAGTCTTTGTCTTAGTCTCAGATAAATGCCCTTTTTTATTGTTAGTTTTTATAATATTTAGTCAATCTTCTTCTATTTTTGTTTAGTCAAGTTTTAGTTGACAAAAAGTCTGGGGATTTTAGTCTAGAGATGATAATAATATTAATATTAATAATAATAATAATTAATAAACACTACAATCAATCTAGTCTTTTTAGTTTTTCACAAAATAATTTTCTTAACATTTAAAATGTATCTTTTCATCTGATGTTTTCAGCCAATTATAATTATTTTATTTATATTATTCAATCATATTATCACAACAACTGCTGCATGTCCAATACCTTTTTTTATTTAATTTGTTTACTTAATTATTATTTTTTCTACAAAACAATAGAAGTATGTCCAATACAGTGTTTTTGAACCTTTTTTTTTTAAATATGAATTTACACACCTGGACTGTTGTACTATTGTAGGATAGCTCCTGTGGGTCACAATCATTTGCTAACCTATTATCTTAATGGGTTTAGCAACGGTTTAGCTGTAAAATACAATAAAATGCATCACGTATAACAAAACATAATTACCACAAAGCATCTGTAAAACTGGGTGGTTTTTATGGTATGCCTTGATGTGTCTCTTTCAGGTTTGTTTTACTGTGCCTAAGGGTCTCATTACCATATTGTGCTTTTTAAGTCTTCTGTAAATGTCCCGCTCTCATTTACGGAAAATGTTATCAAAAGTCACAGTTTGACTTTAATGGCCCTTGTACTAACTGCTACAAGTAAATGCTGTTATATGTTAAATATTTATCATGTGTATACTCTGTCAGAGGATCAAGGAGTCGCAGCCAATGATTCAGATTCATCCCCACCTCGGAGCAGAGGGCGTGGCAGATTTGAGAAGAGCCGGATAAGAGGTGTACCTCGTGGCCAGTCGGAAGACACCCGCTCAACTTCCTCACAAGGCGTAGATGAAACGGAGAGCTCTTCAAATGTAGGAGCTTGCTTTTTTCTTCTTCTTCTTTTTTTTTTTTTGTAAGTCTTTACTTAGTGTTTTACATAAAGAGATAAAGCAATGGCGTCTAATATGCAGATCTGTTGCTTGATGATCGTCTTGTCTTTATTCAAAATATCTCCTGATGGTGTCAACCAGTCATTTAGCATGTACCAGAAAAGGCAGTGTTTTGCATGCTAATGTGTGGTGGTTGTGGTTGCAGCGGGACCGGTCCCCTTTGAGGGGCAGCCCCAGTGAATCAGGCCTTCGCTGTGGATTTTGCCACGCCGGTGACGAGGAGAATCAGACCCGCGGGGTTCTCCATTGTGATAACGCAAAAAAGGTCGCCGCCCATTATAAATGCATGGTGAGTCCTGTGTCAGCATAATCGTTTGAATGTACTGTGGCTTATGCTTCCCTTTTCAGATAAACATACTGTTTAAACATCTAATAATGTTTTAAATCAGATCTAAAAGATAAACTACTGTGAAATGTTAATGCATTATTGTGTTTGATGATAATTGTTTTTTAAAAAAAAAAAGTAAAATAATTATACTGGGTAACAACCTTTTTTTTTTTGCCAGCTTTTCTCTTCAGGGACTGTCCAGCTTACTACCACTTCACGTGCAGAATTTGGTAACTTTGATATTAAAACAGTCATTCAGGAAATAAAGAGAGGAAAAAGAATGGTAAGCTCTTTTCATTTTCAGAGCTGCTAGAATCTGATGTATTGCTGTGCATGGTTCAGATCTCTGTCTTGTAGAGGTACTTGTAGGACATTGTTGTGGGCTGGGTTGTGCTGCTGTCCAGGGCAAATCCAATTCAGAGCAGCAAATGCCAAGTCAGGATGCACTTATTTCAGGGCTGTTGCCAGCAGTATGCCAGATTAGTATCGATGTACAGAAACTTATTTACTTAGTATTGTTTAAAAAAAAGTTAGTACAGCTTAATTTTACTGAAATGTACTGGGTATGGGTAAGGCTAAGTCAAAAATTATCCGCACTGATAAGCTCTTTCCGTTTAAGTCTACCGTCTCGCCAGTCCCTGGTGTGCAGGTGTGAACGTGTTGCATCAGTTTATTTGTAACTGTGGCGCTTGTGATTTGCACGAAAGATCAGCATGCCGTGATTGAGTTTTTGTGGTCTGAGGGTGTGGTGCTGAAACAGCTCACAGAAGTGCATGATCAAAAGCATTTGGTTATCTGTAAACACAATTTGGAACAATACCCTCAGGAAGATAAAATTATCTTCAAGAAAGTCATGAGTGGTAATGAGACAATGAATTTATCACCATGAGCCTGAGGGTAAACGATGGAGTATGGAATGGAAACATCTGCAATCGCCAACCAAGAAACAGTTCAAAAGTCAACAATGGCCTGCATAAATTGATGCGTACGGTTTTATGGAATTCTTAAGGGTTGAAAGGGTTAACAATCAACAGTGCTCATTATAGTGAGATGCTTCTTATAAGCTGAAGCCTAAACTTTGGATTAAACAATCTTGCATAACAATGCATGTCTCCACACTACTGCCCAAAACTTTGTTTTGAGGTGTTAAAGCATCCCACCTGTAGTCCTGATTTTGCTACACCAGGCTTTCACCTCTTTGGTCGTCTGAAAGCAGCTCTATGAGGATGAAGATTCACTTTTGATGATGATGAGCAGAGCGGTGCATTTGTGGCTAGCAGTTTGGCCTAAACTTTTTTTTTTAAATAAGGGGATGCAAAACGTTTTGACAGATGGGAACGGAAGTGTATTAGAATATTGTAATAATTATTATTTTATTTTTTTAAACAGCCAAAGTGTGGACAAGTTTTGCGTTAATCACTTGTGTGTGTTTGTGTGTGCACGCGTGTATATATTTCCAGGTAGTCCTCGACTTATGAACGAGTTCCGTTTTGGGAGCACGTTTGTTAGTCCGATTTGATCTCAAGTCCGGTAAAGTGAGTCTTGTTCGTCTTTGACACAAATATACGATGTAAACCATACCAAGCCACTTGACTAAATCTGTCCCCTTTCTCCACACTGCCATAATGTGACCAAAAACATAATTGTGCCTAAGGAAATGAATCTTACAGTGAAATGTTGTCTCTGCACCTTAATCACAAGGGGAATCCTGGATGACATTTTGTCTGAGTTGTTTTTTACCGAATAGGACTGTGAACTGTGTTCTTTATCATCGTGCTCCCGGACTGATTCATTTAATGCGGGGAGGTCAACTTATTTGTCCTGCACCCCCACATGCGCATACAGAATAGACATTGTATACAATTACTTACACACTGAAAATATATAATTAATAATATTGGTATCTGGTGCAATGCTGTCTATTTTTTTTTGTATAATACACAATTAATTTGTAACGGCAATGTTCGTAAGTTGGGGACTACCTGAGTGTGAATGTGTGTAT
>JAOVVA010000037.1:18017894-18038782 GCA_028565275.1 Leiocassis micropogon | reverse complement strand
TGTGTGTATATGTATGTGTGCATACATGCACTATACATGCATATACACACAGGCACCCCCCCCATACAGGGTGGGTGAAAATTAACTAGGCAATATTTAATGTAGTGTTACTGGAGCACCAACCCATTACTGCTCTTACTGTGCGTGCGTGGTTAGACCAGCATTTTCCAGGATGTTGGACCTCATAAATGGCCTCCAAGAAGTTCAGATCTTTTTTTCCCCTCCCCTTTTCCTCCTACTGTGGGACTACACATAGGAGGAGGTGTACAAAGCCTTGCACACTAGAGAACTAAGAGGCATGGATTCAGGAGGTTCTCGCCAATATCCCAAATGACTTCCTTCAGATTTGCTTTAATTTTCCTATGTAATAAAAAAAACATGTACAATTTGTTTTAATTAATTCATATTGGAAACATGGACTTTATTACCAATTTATAATAACGCATAGTTACTTTTCACCTACTATGTGTGTAGTGTGTATGTGAACACTGTGCACCTGTGTCAGCGCTAGGGGTTGCACTATTAATTTTTTGCTAATGAGCCAGTAATGGTTCATAAATGGTCTAATAGTAGATGGCTAGTCTTTTCAGATTCTGTTACACATCTGTGTCAGAGTGTCACTATTTGACTGGCACAGAAATGCCGATAGCCATCAGAGAACGTGTCAAACCACACATCAAACTAATCTAGAGATGCTGCAGGTGCATTTCTAACTTGATTGGTTATTTTTCTGGGCTGCACTGTTGGTGGCTTATATGAATTAATAACTGTAAAATCAGCTTTAAAGCAAAATCGCATATTAGGACGTAGCATTTCCTATGGAGAATTGTTTGCATGTGATTAAAGCTTTTTTCGGTAGTTAACATTGAGAGGCAACAGCTTCTATTGTACTTTTCTTTATCTTTTGAATGAATTAATATAGGTTTAACTTGTATATTATAACATTCATAGAGATTTTTTCATTTCTCTTGTATAATACAGGGATATAACCGATTGTCTAAATAACGTACTTGCAGGTTGGTTATATTTATCTTGTTAACATGATGTATTTCTTTTAGAAATGCACTTTGTGCAGTCAGCTCGGTGCTACCATTGGATGCGAGATAAAAGCATGTGTGAAAACCTACCACTACCACTGCGGTCTGCAAGACAAGGCCAAATACATAGAGAACATGGCCAGAGGCATTTACAAGTAAATATTTTTTTCTTTGTTTCCACTTATTGAATAGAAGGGTTACAAGAGTGAGGCTCATCATATTAGTGTTGATTGTGCCTTAAGCATATAAACTGGGTCCATAAATATTTTAAGTTGTTTTCTAAACTGTTTTTTTTTTTTTTTTTTTTTTTTTTTTTACTTCAGTTTGAGGGGATTTACATCCGAATTTGGTGGACAGCATTTTTTTTATGTGCACTCCTTTTTAAGATACCAAAAGTAATTGGATAAACTAACAAAAATTAAAGTTATTATTTTTTTTAGACTTTAAACCCACAGACATCACACCAGATACTGGGTTTCATCTCTGGTGGTGATTTGCTAGGGGTTTAATGTAGTTGTCTTAAGTTCTTGCTTGTTTCAGCAAGGGAAATTCATGCTCAATTGGCTCCGGGTCATGTGATTTAATTTGGTCCTTGTAGAACATTCCACTTAGCTTGAAAAAAAATTCAAGTTGCTTTTGAAGCATGCTTCAGCTTGCTTATTGACCATCTGCACTGTAAAGCGCTGCCCGATTAAATTTTAAGCATTTGGCCAAATCTGAGCAGATGATATAAACTTAAATACTTCAGAAAGTATCCTGCTGCTTTTGACAATCAGACATGCCCACACAATGAGCTGTGGTGTGATATGCTTCAGATCTCGCTGATCTATGCTTGAGCAGTTCCTTTCCATGTTCTTCCTGTTTTGAGGTTTACCAAAGGATTAAATCTTGTGTGAAACCCATTGTATTAATTTGGTGAAGCCTTTTCTTGATTGTTGACTTTGACACACATACCTCATGGAGGATGTTCTTATTCTGGTTAATGGTTGTGAAGGACTTTTTTCACCAAAAATAGAATTACTTGACCAATACAATAGTTTTCTGCCTTTTGTGTTCCTGAGCTCACCAATGCTCATTTCTTTCAAGAATTATAATAATTGCTTACAAATATTTACTTACACCAATTTTTCCAGCAGATAACAGTCTTATTCAAGGTCAAGACCTTTATCTGTTTACCTGTTAATCAATAGTCAAATAATGAGGGAACATGGTTTAGTTGACAAGCCAGTTGTCCAATACATACTGTAGTTCTTATATGATGTCATGACATCATCGTTGGGAAGCTGTAAAAAGCTTTAAGCTTGGTTCATGAGCATGCTGTCTTTTTTTTTTTTTTTTTTTTTTTTTGTTAACCAAGTCATATCAAGGAACTGTTACCGCTTCGTAACATTGTGCATATTGTTACTATGCTAACCTTACAGCTCATAATAGCTAGCTAGCGTGGATAGGTGGATTCTTCGCCAGCTGATTAGTTTTAGCCACCAGGATCAACAGCATCCTGTCCAAATGGAATTCTATCCATGTGTGTTCCAAGCATGTTCAAGCCTGTTTTGCACCAGCTACAATTTAGGCAACAAACTCACCTGAGCTGTACTTATTGTAATTACTGTAATTATTTTGCACAACGAATTAACCAGCTACAGTATAAGTATTTTAAGCCAAATTACTTTTTAAGGGACTAAAACTGCTGGTCTGTGTCCAAGTCGAAAGAGCTATTATTTTCCATTAGTGCAAAAATAAAATAATCCTATGCTATAGTTCACTGCCGCCTTAAACATGGAGAACAGCAAAAATGTGCTTGGTTAAATTTTTTTTATATGTAACTATATTTTACCCAAACAAGCATTCAGATCTAAATTTCTAATAAAAAAAAATGTTTTATAAAGTAATACCAAAACTCATTCCCTTTTGACTTGTACAACAGCCTGGAAAAGAAAATGTATTTCCTTAAATACACTTTAAAAAATATATATATATATATTTTTTTGTACTTTGAAGGTCCAGATTTTCAGTCATTGGACATGTCTTAAAGAGCAGAATATTTGCATAAGTATGGCCCTGTGATGTCATTCAGTAGCAGCGCACTTTGTGTAAATGGCATTTTCTTATTATAACATTCTGATTTGTGCAGGTCAGCAAGCATTCAGTCTAGCAGCAGTCTTTCAATAAAAAAAAAAAATGCACCGCACCAACCTGGCTGCGTGCCTCTCCAAAACCTGCCATTCGGGTTCAGTGGTCACTAGCCAACATGGGTGGTGCTGCCAAGAAGGTCATGTGACCTGGCTATGAGAGCTATGTATTACCTTTTAAAACCATTAAAAAGACACGGTCCCTTAAATAAATGTTGGAAGTTTGCACCTTGAGCTCATTAATTGATTCTTAACTTTAAATTTCAATAACTGATGTTTAAAAAAAAAAAAAAAAAAATTTTAATGATTAAATATTTATGGACATAACTGCAGTTTACTGAAAATATGCTGTGACTTGAAGTAATCCTGCCTTTACTGTACTCATAAAGGTTTTTGTCAGAATCCAATAAATAATGCGTACACTGATCTAAGCAGTTAAATGACTTACATGTTTCCACAAATAGACTGTACTGTAAGAATCACAGTGGAAATGAGGAGCGGGATGAAGAGGATGAGGAGAGGGAGAGTCGCAGTAGAGAGAGGGCTGCCAATAACAGTGCTGGAAGCCCTGCTCCATCTCAAGTGAATGGCAACTAGGTGAGTTTCTGGAAATTTACGGTCCCCTTTTTTAATATGAAAATCTTGTATTTCAGAAGAATATTACTATTTTGTTGCTCTTAAACATGATTTAAAACTATATTGATCTTTTACAGATGGTGGTTGAAGGTGCTGGAGAAAGAACAAAATATTTTTTTATTGTGCTCTGTTAGAAACTAGGGGCCAGTTCACGATATTGACAGCTTCAGTTTTTCCTCTAATTGCCAGAAACCCCATAAACATCCATAACAAGCCATACATTTCTCAGCAGTTTTTCCGCAATATTTCAAGAATATCATGAACGAGACTGGCGAGTGCAGATAGAAAGCCCACCCAAGAGATGGAGAGGTTTTTTAAGACACAGAATCATCCGAGTGTTTAAAGAATGGAAATCTCAGTTGACATTATAGTTGAGACTAATTTGAATCTGTGCCTGAAAAATATTTTGTGTGAGAGGCAACAAAAACTGAAGGTTTCATGACTGGACCAATGGACGCTTTCGCCTCAAGAGCTCTCTTCCCAGTTTCTTTCTTAATAAAATGTTTTTGGACTGGACCCATTTTCTTTTCTTTTATTTTGACTGCCTTCTGGTCGTTTTTACTCTCTTCCAAATCATGAGCCTGTCCCTCTAATTTCCTGTCAATGAACTGACATTATCTTTACCTCTTATTTCTCTTGTATCATGTATTATATTTTATTACTGTATTATAATCATAAGTATTGTTGAATATCTGACTTTCTTTATAGTCTTGAGTCAGGATTAAAGATCATTGACTAGCATGCACTTTTCTTTACATTGAGCTGTGTAGTAGTCCTTCCTTCATGCATTTTGGAAAATTACATTCCTTCATTCAAGGTATGTTTGACTGAAATAGAAATGGTTTACATGATGTGAGTTCAAGAGTGGACACTGCCAGCAAAGGACAGGGTTTGCAGTTATAATGTTATTAAGCAGACTACTGTGAGGCTTAAAAAGTAGCTATTGTGGTACCACACAATCCTTCATAATATTAAATAACCTATGCTAGGTTTTGGTCAGTTTAATTAAACTTTCAATGGACTATGAAGTTATAGAGATAAATTCATTTAATGGGGTGACCTCATTTATAATGTTTATGGTTGAACACTATGTATACTGGATTAAGAAGGAGATGCATTTGTAGTTACAGTAGCCCATCATGTACAATGCACTGGTATTGAGTACAATTAAAATGCATTAATTTTTCTTTTCAAAAGGAAAGTTAACTGGAAAAGTAAAATCTTGTTAGACAGTTATCTAGAAAATTATAATCTTGGATGTTTGCTTAAAAATCAATATCACTAGAACAGGCAGACAGACCTGTCACATATCCAGTGTAACTGCTTCTTAGTAATTATTTGTTTCATTCTTAGAGTTTTAGAACAAAGGTTCTCATGTCTGAAGGTTTCTATTTACCAGGTTAATGAATACAATCATATATTCCTTGCATCATTGCCCATATCAATAAAAAGATTAGTCTGGCAAGTATTAACTCTGACTGATTCAATGCGACTGCACCTGGCTTGTTATAAATAGCCTTATATTACAGGTTAAGCAGTCTGTTTCTTGTAATCTAGATAGACAGTTAGATAACCCACCAACCTTATGTTTATACAGTGCCAGCCCTTAAAAAAACAGGGCACCATTACAGAATGGTCAAATTATTGGCCTGTATTAAGCAAAGAAAACAACTATGGAGATTATAGTTAATTATACTAGAATTTAGTTAAAGAATGCTTAAATACAATTTTACAACCTGGACATATAGGGCTAAAAAGTCAGTATCAGAGAAGAAGTGTCAGGGGGGAAAAAATCATCCATGGACATCACAAACGCTTGGCTAAGTTGCGATGTAAAATAATTAACAGCCAAGTTTAATAGTGAAAATAAATGCATTTCCACACAACGTGATGAGCACACAGGATTGGGTCTAAACAGCAGTGTGGCCATAAGAAAGCGGCTTCTTAGTTTCTAACAAAAAAAAGGCTTAAATTGGTTATGGAACATAAAATTTGGACTTTCGTTTTGGACTAGTCAAGAGCGATGTGCATATAAGGGTAAGAAGGGAAGTGCATGAAATGGTGCACCCATCATGCATTGTGCAATGAATGTGTTTTTCCTCCCTGATGGCACTCAAATTATGAATGAGTGATTCTGGGAGCATGAGAAATCCTTTTTACATGGATCCTGATCTTAATCCCATTAAAAGCCTTTGGTGCTTGAGTACTGGAGAAAACTTTACGCTATAGTTTGACTCTCCCGTCAATACAAGATCTTGGCCAAAAGCTGCTTTGTGGGCAGCTCTACTACACTGTGTGATTTCAAAAACAACGACCTTTCTCCAGGAACTACTTGTCAGAGGCCAGCTCTCATAGACTTTATACTACTAGTGTATATGGTACTTAATGCAGGACACCATGAATATCATGTCTCTGTGATTGACATGTTAAGGACTTGAAAAGGGAACTACATAGTCTGGTTATAAGCTTTGCCTGCATACATGACTAGATGACTCAGCATGATGCTGTAGTTGAAGTTGCAGAGTGTTACTTGCTCTGCTCAGTATGTGGTTAATTCGACAATTCAGACTGGGCACCAAAAAACTTCAACTCTTATACCATCTGTCTCTCACAGAGATAAAATAAGGGATTATCCAGGACCGGAGTGGAAATCAGTAGATAGTAAACAAAGTGTGCATGGTAACATTTATGCATTAGATTTAACTGGATGCCATCAATGATTTTTTATTTATTTATTTAGATACAGTGTTTTGCAAAAGTACCCCTTATGATGGCTCAACACAAAGTGGCACATAATTGTGAAGTGGAAGGAAAGTAATAGTTAAATTTTTTTAATTTTTTTTTTTTTTACAAAGAAATATCTGAAAAGTGTAATGTGCATTTGTATTCAGAAAAAAAGAGACTTGAGACAGGGGCGAAGGTTAATCTTCCAGTATGACAACGACCCAGAGCTGCAATGAAATGGTTTAGATCAAAGCATATTCATGTGTTAGAATGGCCCAGTCAATGTCCAGACTTAAATCCAATTTAGAATTTGTGGTAAGACTTGAAACGTTTTGTTCACAGACGCTCTCCATCCAATCTGACTGAGCTAGAGCTATTTTGCAAAGAAGAATGAGCAAAAATTTCCATCTCTAGATGTGCAAAGCTGGTAGAAATATACCCCAAAAGACTTGGAGCTATAATTGCAGCAAAAGGTTCTTATACAAAGTATTGACTCTGGGGCCGAATACAAATCCGTGCCACACTTTTCAGATTCATTTGTAAAAGAAAATTTAAAACCATTTATTATTTTTTTTCACAATTAAGTTAATATGTTTATTAGAAGGATTCATCTTCCTTCATTGTCCACCATATACTGTTACCATAGTACTGTAACAGGCCAATTCTTTTGTTTTTGCTATACACTGAACACATTTAGACTTAAGATGAATATGAGAAGAAAGAACAGAATTTCAGAATTAATTTTCTGATATGTTTGTACATCTATATATGCTAAATTACCTGCACATTTGGTGACAGGCCACCTGATTTTCAAGTAAGCACAAGTAAGCAGGTATTCTTAAAGTAAACACTTTTTGGTTACATAGCAAGCTACCTCAAGTCAGCTATATGATAACACAAAACCTGCATTCTTTGTTTTTCAGGCTTTTATCAAACTCTTTTTGGTCATTTGTGTTAAAGAGGTCCTTCAGATGTCTGGAGACTGGCTTGTTAAGTCTAAAACATTCCACTTTCTCCCTGATGAAATGCTTTTTGTTTTGCTAAAAGTTTGTTTTTTCATTATCTTCATCCATGATAATACAGGGAAAGTATTGGATAATTAAAAAATACATAAAAATCAATGAAGAAATATCTTGGGATTTCAAGAGATGTACTTTGTGGTGCTCATTATTCTAGTACTAGTTTGGAGTTACGGGGTCATATGACCTGGAAGGTATTGAAAAATGGTGATTTCTTTTTTTTATTATTAGATTTAATTATACAATAGTCGTCCATAGTTAACAGAACAAAAAATAAATAGAAGATAGATAGTATAAGCAAACTTGTGTGCACAAAAATGTGTAAACAAATAATAACAATAAACAAAATAAACCAACAAATAAACAAATAATAATAAAAAACAGATAAAACAAACTTAAGTAAATGGGGACAAATCACAGTGTTTTATTGATCAAATCTGAATGTCTAGGCAAGAAAAGAGAAGATTTGTGGTTTTCTATTAGGTTTAACTTGTTCAAGAGGTTTTTGATTTCACAGAGATAATGTGATATTTTGGGATGTGATTTAAAAATGTACATTTATGAATGTTGTCTATATATATATATAGTTGACCATGTATTGCAAAGATTTGTTACGCGGGGGAAAAAAAAATTACGTATATCCTTTAACATGAAAATTATACATTTTGAGCACGTGACTTATGAACACACTTACCAATCACTTTCAAGCAGGCAGCACGCCTAATGTAAACACCTAATGGCTGCACACTTTCTATACATGCGCGCTCCATCGTGCATGGATTCTACGCGCTACCTAGTGCACTACGCATTAATGATAACGGGTTTGGGACACAGCCCTGTGTATTTACTCTAAACCCGCCCACTCGCCGTGCGGAAGCCCCAGAGTTTGTCCTGCAGCAGAGCGCGTTGAGCTTACTCTTCCCGGGTGAAAAAAAGAGAAACCGGGTTGCAGTGGAACGAGTAAAAGCGGTGAATTTTACACGGCTGACGGTTTGGCCATGGCGTCCAGCAACTCCTGTGTGGTGGTATGTACTGCTGTCTACCGTCTGCGGGTTTTTTTTTCTTCATTCCTCACCCTGTCTCTACTCTCACGGTGCTTTAGGTGACGCCGTACTGCAGCTACAGGCATCTCACACGTTATTCTGTTACGTTTCAACTTCCTGGAAAAGCGTTAACCCTATGACTGCAAAATATTACAGATTTTCGGGGTTTTAAATGTTTTTTTTCCTCAGGTGTCTAGTGTTTGGTGTTTAATGTTTTGTGCAGCTAGCATAGCACAGCACGTATAGATATAGGGCCTCGGGGCACGCGCGCGCGCGCGCGCCTTTATGGCAAAGCATGGCACATGGAGACTAAACCCTGCCGCACTCCTCACGCTTTAGATCATACTGTACGATCACACGGTTTATGAGTGGAAAGCACATAGAGATAATAATTTAATAGAGGAATTAGGCTACATATGGGTGTCTGGATCTCCATCAACCTCAATCCCATTTTTCTTTATATTTGAATACATATTCTATTAGTCATAACCAAGGGTTAGCTCTAGTTATAAAAAAAAAAAAAAGAAATTCCATCTTAATAACCCTGAAGTAACGCCATTCTGCGCAAGTCTGAATCCTGTAAGTAACACAATGTGCTGATGGAGGTCATTACGGTAAACGGGTTACTTTGATCTCTGGCGTTATACATTTTAAATCGGTGTGAATTCTGTCATGACGTTACAATGTTGATGACTTTACAGAAAAGTAGATTTCTCTGTATCCTACAACACCTACTTCTCATTCATTTGAACATATTTGAAAAATGTATATTGTATTAATCTCTTTATGAGTAATTCATCTAAATACAGTGTTGCCCTGTTGATATTAAAACCCTTGAGACAGACGAATGCAGACACGTGCTGTATATACAAACTACCAGTCAAAAGTCTGGACACACCTTCTAACTCCATGGTCTTTCCTGATTATTTCTTTCTACACTTTAAAACAATGCTAAAGGGATCCAAAATATGCAATCATCTTTTGTGAACAGTTGTCATTAAGATGTATCTGCTCTCTGTACAATTGACTGTTGTTACTTAATGCCATATGTACTGTGTTTTTTAGTATATATAAAAAAGCAGTAATGAAAACTTAATATGATGAGACACGTTGAGCATTTTCTTACACTCTCGGCACAAAACAGAATGTTGAGCGCCCCTTCTTCCTAAAGCCCATGATTGCAAAAGTATGGAAGGCAAAGTTGGTTTCAGCAGTCTCGTATGCAACCATTTTTTTTAAAGAATAATATACAATTTATGCAGTTATATTTTTAAAAATTAGGTTTTAATTACAACCACTGTGCTTCAGTGGTTTAGTGTTATGTTTGATGAAAACTCGTTCAGCTTAAATGCTGAACGATTCTAATCTCATTAAATATTTATATTACAAATGAAATGGCATCAGGCGGCATGGTACCATAGTGTCCCACCTCAGGTCTGTGTGCTGAGTTTCCATATTCTACACATTGAAAGAGGCGAAGGTTAGGCTAATTGGCATTTCATTATTTCACATAGTGCAAGTGTGTGTGTGCTTGTGTGTGCCCTGGACTGGTGAATAGTGTCCCGAGTGCCCCAGGTTCCAAGACTCCCGCAAACCTCTCTACAGGACAAGTGGTAAAGAGGATGAATAAGTCATCCCAATAATAGACCAAATATGTTTTGTTATATAAGCTCAAATGAATAACAGTTTAACATTTATTGTTCACACTTTAATTTTGCTTAATAATGAAAATGATGCACAACCATCTGAATATAGTTGGTTAAGAAACCATGCCTTGAAATTTTGCACTGGGTAACCCACCATGATTTTGTTGGTTACCTTTAGGTTGCAGATAAGGGCTGTCTGTGTGTCAAGGTTTGAGAACTGTGAACTGCAAATACTAAGCTTCATTTGGCAAAGAATACAGCAATCAAAAAGAAAAGAGAAATAATGCAAGAGAGCTGTGTGAGAAACAAGAACCAAAAGCAAAATAGTTTTTTCTCCCAAGTGTCAGTCATACAACAAATTCACAGCATTTACTTGAGCTATAAATGGGTGGATAAAGCGAATGCAAAAAGTTTTTTTCTCTTTCTTTCTTTCTAGGAGGAAAGTAACAGATCATTGAAAACCGTTTACTGTAACTGCGTTGTAGCTTTTATGCAAGCTATAATGTTTAGTGGGAGATCTTAAGCTAACTAATTGTCTACCAACTTTAGAATAAAATACCATATCGACACAATCTACAGTAGAACACAGGGTTGAAACAAAAATCTTTGATGGGACATCACTGACCTTTAATCTATTCGGCTAACTACAAGAATCAGTTCAGTTAAAAATTGGCCTTGCAGTAAAAGGGATTTGATAGGCATGCTTTAAATTTGCATTATAAAAGCAACTGATCACATTATTGCAATTGGATTAAAAACTGTTGAATGCATTATTTTATTTATTTAGTAGTGTCCAATTTTTTATTTATTTAGTAGTGTCCAATTCCACCCCGTCACTGGAGGCTCCCACATTAAGATTCTACTGCCAATCAGTCGGGAGGGCCGCAGACCGACCCACGTGTTTCCTCCGATCCACGTGGCGTCACCAACCATCTTTTCGAACTGCTCGCTCACGCACCGTTGGGGGCGGAGTAACACACTCGGAGGAACAGCGCTATCCGCTCCCTCCGCCTGCGCGAGCTCACAGACGCCCCTGATTGGCTTGTAGAGCCGTCATTAATGTGGGAGCACTGAGTACCTCTCATCCCACCCCCCTGAGAGAGCTCGGCCAATCAGCTCTCTCTAGGCCGCCGGCTGTGAGAGGTTACAGCATCACCCGGGGATCGAACCAACGATCTCCGGATGATGGGGCGAGCGCTTTACCACTGCGCCACTCGGAATTTATTTGCAAATTGTGGTTTGATTTTGGTCAATAACAAAATTTCATCTCAATACTTTGTTATATACCCTTTGTTGGAAATGACGGAGGTCAAACATTTTCACCCACTGTATAATTGGAGAGCACTTAAATGCTTAGAAGTGGCATTGTAAATAATCAAGAGTAGAAATCGCAGCTTTGTTTAATAGTAAAGGCAAGCTAATAGACTTTTGTAGCAATGGTATAAGGTCACATGTTCTGATGAGTAAAGATTGACCCTGTACCAAAGTGATGAGCATGTCAGGGTAAGAAAGGGAAATGCATGAAGGTGATGCACCAATTATGCCAAGTGCCCACTTTACTGTACAGGAGGCAGGGTTATGATATGCGGTTGTTCATTTGGTCGGGTCCAGGCTCAGCAACATTATGTGGCAGTAAAATGAAGTCAGCAGTTGACCTGAATGACCAGGTTATTACATTTATTACCTGAATGTACTGAATGATCAGGTTATACGATCATTATACTCTCCCGTCTTCCCTGATGGGACAGGCATATTTCAGGATGCCATGTGGTTCTGGGAGCATGAGGAAACATTTTCACACATGAACTGGCCAGCACACTGTAATCAAAGTTAAAGGTTAAACAGAATATTAGAGTGCAGTGTATTTTCTTCCAGAATTTGAAAAACACACCAATATATAACATCTAGAAGGACTTGAGAGGACTCATACTTGTGGGTAAATATTAAACCATATAGAGTCTAATTGATGTAAACAATTTATGTTGAACACATTATTTTCTATAGTAACAACTTCATAGAAACTTTTATGCCAGATAATCGTCCTAATTTAAGGCTAATTAAAACAAAGATTAAATTATATAATACTAATGTCTCTGAGCTTTATAGAGTTTAAGTTTTCCCACCATGGGAAAGTCTTCAGATGAGTGCATTTCAGTTTCTCTGTATTTTTAGTCCATTTGTGCATCTGTCCGAAATCGATCAGAACAAGTGGTTGAATGTTTGTAACATTTATAGGAAAAAGTCATTTGTAACCAGCAAAATCCATATGATTAGATTTTGGAGTCAATTCAAACAGGGTTCAGGTCACAACAAAGTCAAATCTCTTTAAAAAAAAAAAAGAAAAAGAATTACCATATTTTCTCCCATTTTGATTTCAATTTAATTACAATTTTATTTAGCACTTTTTAAATGGTCATACAGAATTAAAAAGGGGAAAAAAGAAAATACAAAAAATATAAGAAACGATGCATAACTTATAATTATCAGTGATGAGCAACTGATGGCAAGGAAAACTTGAGCATCTTATTGGTTAAGTGGAACCATCCCCAGTCACCACACGCATCCCAGCAAACTCCAAGTTTTGATGAAAAGGTATTTGTGGCGTACAAATTGGTAACAAGAAAGACTAGACTGAGGTGTGTCTGTCAGCACTGTTGACATTGAGTTCTACTTGTTTGTGTTATTAATGAACTTGTCTCGTGTCTGTTCAGTGATGTTTAATGTAATTATG
Organism: Leiocassis micropogon; assembly: GCA_028565275.1. Classification (NCBI taxonomy): domain Eukaryota; kingdom Metazoa; phylum Chordata; class Actinopteri; order Siluriformes; family Bagridae; genus Leiocassis; species Leiocassis micropogon. The sequence continues at coordinate 18,025,817 of JAOVVA010000037.1, read as the reverse complement.
ACAAGTTAAACACTCGTACTTTTGTTGAGGTAAAATGGAAAGATAAGGCTGTTTTCTAATAACAGCACATCCTGTCGTTTTTTTTTTTTTTCCCTGATATAATGTTTGATCATATCTTATGATGCAGAATTGTAAAATCGGGGGAATGCGGATCTGCTTGTCTCACATGATTTTATGACAAACGTACTTGCATCAGTAATTACCCCAACAAGGTTCATTTGGTTTAAAATATTGTACTACGGTGATTAGTTCAAACATTACAGATAATATTAGGAGCTTCTTGTCACATTTTAAAGCGAATTATAAACTCTTTTCCAGAGAAAGTTGTGACAAATATCGCATGCTTCTCTGTTGTAATATATAAAATGCAGCCAGTCCTTCTCGCAGGTTGACATGCACTATTGCTTACCTTAGCTCCCTGGACAAAGGGATGTCGTCTCTGTCATTTCTTTCCTATTTTTGGTTACATTTCACCTTGCCTTATAACCAGGTAAGAATTCCATCAGTGTCTTGAACCTGATGTTCCAGCATTCCTTTAATGGGATGGATTGAGGTTCTTTGATTTTGCATGCCAGTCAAAGTGTGCTGGTGAGGCATTGTCCTGGTAAAGCAACTCGCACACAGATTAGATCCTATACGCCCTGCAGTTTTTGTCCTAGAACATGATAGTCTTGTGATCTGCTTGGACACAAAGATTAAATAAAACTCGGCCATTTGAACATATACTGCTTTTGTGTTACGTTTGTTCAAGCACAATCTATGTACAATAAGGCCCTTTGGTTAATGGGTGGTACTTTTTTTTTTTTCTTTTTCTTTTTGTCCTGCAAACTTGGCAACCAGCAGTCAAAGGCCCTGACTCAGTATCAGACAACAACAATGTAAAACCGACACATTACCAAACAGGATGCTGCTTTTTATAAACATGTGGTGCAATTTAATTTTAATAAGCTATTTACCTTGCACATGAAATCAGAACCTTGGTTAAATTTAGATTTTATCCCCAGTCCAAGTTTAGCCTTAAAATATAAATCTCAGTTTGCTTGCGTCATGTTTCATTTTCTTATATTTTCTACACTGAAACAAATCATGTAGACCATTGATCGTATTCTAAGAAGAAAACAAATTAGAGAATGGATAGTACTGGCTTGTCCTACTCAGACAAAAGAGACAATCTGATCAATCTGATTGTGCCCTCAAGAACTATTTAACCCCACCCGATTGTATTTTGAACTAATTTGCATAACGTTTGAAACCTATTGTTGCATACTGCTCCTAGGATGTTTTAAGAGAGATGAGATTTAAAAAAAAAAAAAAAAAAAAAGTCATTGCCATGCACCAGATCTAGCAGGGTTGAGTTTAATTTAATCAAAAACCCAGGCCTGTTGGGAAAAGGTCTTGAAAATTAAAGTATAAAACATTTCCAAATTGGACATTTTAACATTCTGCTTTAATAGTAAATGCTAATGCTAATGTCCTAAAATCATCAGTTTCTTTTAGAACATTATTTGATTCAGTGTACAGTATAGAGTGAACACGTTACACCACAGAGTAATAAATTAAACACACTGAGTTGTAAAGTTTGTGTGAGATGCCTTCATTTGGCATTGATGTGTATTAACTTTGTATTAACTGTATTATAAAGGCACATATACAATGTCTTATCAGTTCCTTAAATGTTCTTGAAAAAGCAGTGTAGATTGCGATGTGTATGTTAATACACTAGCCTATATGAAATCGACTAGCCTATACGAGACAAGAGATAAGTGGTAGGTTAATGACTGTCTAAAACCTTCCCCTACTTCTGTGCAACTTCTGTCTCACTTTTGAGTTCAGACAGACACTAACCAGTAATATAATTTATCATTTCAGATCGGTGATGATGAGCAGGGTTATGATCTTGATCTCTTCTGCATACCAAAGCACTATGCTTCTGACCTGGAACGTGTCTATATACCTCACGGACTAATCATGGACAGGTATTTGACAAACATCCAACATTCCCATATGAAAGATTTTTCTCAGTCATTGGAAGGTTGAGTAACCCGCACAAGTTTAGATAGCAGAGTAAATGGCCTTTGCTTGTCTAAGTCCGGAAAACTGATAAAGTTCTGACTTTGAATGTAAACGGAATACGGCAGCTTCACTGTGCCCTGATTCCTGCAGGACTGAGCGATTGGCCAGAGAAATCATGAAGGACATGGGGGGACACCACATTGTTGCCCTCTGCGTGCTCAAAGGAGGCTACAAGTTCTTTGCAGACCTGCTGGACTACATCAAAGCACTGAACCGCAACAGTGATCGCTCCATTCCAATGACTGTGGACTTTATTCGCCTCAAAAGCTACCAAGTAAAACAAAAAAAAAGTGACCTTTAATTTTTGCACATATTCACCTGTGTTCAACATGCATCATGTTAGCATATGATGATGACATAAATAACACTTGGTCTTTTATGTGGCTCGTACCGACCAGCATTATGTTCAGATTGAGATTATCCACATAAAAATGCAACAAAAAAAAGATGCATTAAAACATATTTTAATCCAGTCACTGAAATTGTACAGCCCCCACCAGTACCCCTGCTTCACACATACACAGACAATTTTCCAACACTACTGAAAATAACGAACAAAAACAGGGAGCTGATGCTAAAATGTCATGTTCCCATTTGCATATTAACACAATGCAACTACTGGAATTTATGATTGTAATCCCATGCATCTACATTTAATCAGAATCCAAACCAGATTGTCAGGTAAAAATGAGGTGAAATCGCCATTTAGTCATGTACTCGGTTTCACTACTGACTTTTTAGATGTTCTCGCTTTTACCCAAATTGGCTGCGGTCCTATGCAATTACAAACTGCACAAACATGAGGTCATTACAGCTTTCCCAGTACATCGGTAATAAAAGTGGCATTTCGTTTCATAGAGCTGGAGTGTAAAAAGGGAGTGCATTTGATTTTCACATATTAGTACCAGCAATAATTTTTTTTTAATTTTTTTTACTTACTTACAGAATGACCAGTCTACAGGTGATATTAAGGTGATTGGTGGAGATGATCTGTCCACTCTCACAGGGAAGGTAAGTGAGAAGAAGCATGCAGCTGTTACTTAATAATGTGCTACAAATACAGAAACATTTGCAAAAAAAAAAGCAGAGAAACTGAGCTATAGAAGCTGAAAGTGTCCAAAATTATTTAAATACTGACCTCTCTTTGTCTCTCTCTGACCCCCCCCCCCTCCCCCCCCATGTTTCACTGAAGAATGTCTTGATTGTTGAGGTATGAGTCAATTCATGGTACATGACATACTATAATGTCTCATCATTTATGGTGTTTGTCATTAATGGAGTTTTTGTTCTTAAGGATATAATTGACACTGGGAAGACGATGCAGACATTGTTAGAACTCCTCAAGCAGTACAATCCAAAAATGGTAAAGGTTGCAAGGTAAGGAGAAATATGGGGAGGGATATAAAGCCACATTTTTAAGAACAGTCAGTATTTGAGATCAAACATTTTGACACTAGTGAGATTTATTGGTAAAACCACAATTGCAAAAGAAAAATTCTGTTTGTTTAGTTTACTTGTGAAGAGGACTCCAAGGAGTGTTGGCTACAGACCTGATTGTAAGTTGAATCATTAAAATTAATAATTTATTGAATTAAACACATTAATCGCTGATTTCATAGATTAGTGTTTCTTTACAATATCTGTATGTGTATTAGCTACATTTACATGGACAATATTTCTTTAGTCTGATTTGAAATCATCAGACTATAAAGTCTGGATAAAGGCAGATATGTTAGAGTTTACCGATCAGGAACTGAAGCAATATTTTTTTTCTCTCAGAAGCTCATCACTTCGCCTAATGTTACCCCCCACCTGCAGCAAACGTGCACACACAGAATGTCTGTATATACAGTACTTTGCAAAAGTCATAGCCCCCATATTACCTGCAGTACAAATTTTATATATGTTTTTCATGTCTACATTTCCAAACATACCGTAACAATTAATATATAAATAACATTACAGAAGAATATTTGTATGTCTGTAAAGAAAGCAACATATTACATGACAGTAGTTTTCAGATTTAAAAAAAAGAAAAATTAATGTTGTCTCCTAGATTTATACATGGCTTCAATTTCCTATTCAAAATATTATTATTATTATTTGTCCCAGACTATCTCCCTAATTTAGACATGGCCAATTCCAACCCATCTCTCTGTTAGGACACACTCCCATTAAGGTGACAGCTAACCAGGTAGGAGGCTTATTAGAAGATTATTAGTGACTTCCTATTGATGAACTTTTACGTCAGTCAAACACAATCGGACAAAAGCGCTAGTCGTCCATTCCGCTTGCGTGAGCTTATAGTCGCCATAATTGATGCGAGAGTGCAGGTATGCCATCCCTCCATCCCAAGAGAGCACAGCCAATCTGCTGCTCTAGCTGGCTATATCTAGGGTCGCTGTAGTATTGCCTGGTTTATCAAAATTTTACACCACACCTCATTCTGATTAGGTCAGATGTTCCGACAGATGTTTTTACACAGCACATATTTTTATTCCGATTAGGCTATTATTCCTACTATTGGTGTATCCACTGAATCCATGTAAATGCACCTATTGATGACGTTGTAAATATTTAGAAGAGATTCTTTTTTTTATGCTCATAAGACAACATACGGCTTGTATTTTACTAATTTTCTTTTTGCTTTTCTCCCTAGTTGTAGGATTCGAGATCCCTGACAAATTTGTGGTGGGCTACGCACTAGATTACAATGAGTACTTTAGAGATTTAAATGTAAGTTAGCATTTTTCTAAGAAAATCTTAAAATCTATATATTTGTAAGCAAGCACGCGTCCAGATATCCTGCTTATAGTGACAGTTTTTCCTGGTTTACCTTTCAGCATATCTGCGTAATCAGTGAAACAGGAAAAGAGAAGTACAAAGCTTGAGGTGGTCTGCACCTCCCCCATCTAGCTGTGCATAATAATTTTTACGGATGACCATTTAATATTACATCTGGATTGTCATTTTAACAAGTGCTGCTTGCTGCAGACACAGCTCCTTTGTTTCAGGAGTGAAAAGTGCAGAGACGTAGTTCCTTTCAAGGCATGATGGTTCACTCATACTGTGACCCCAAGCTTTTCTCGGCTGAATCACAGATGTATTTTTGTTTGAATGTATTCAACTAGAAAAAAAATATATATATGGTAGTATATTCCTTTAATTTATTTTGTATAATTTTTAAATAATTGCCCTTTTTTTCTGTTAAATATTAACTTTATTCAGCATGATTAGAGAGCTTACAGCCTTAAGAGCTTAAACTTAAGAGCTTAATTGATTGGATCAATCTTGTGTCTTTGCTCATTGAACAAAAATGCATTACTAGTCAAACTTCTCCACTTTAAAAGCCATGATATGAACAATCAACTTTCACTTTTTTTCTCTTTTAAAATAATGTAATTTTTATACACAATTATTTCTGGTTGTCTGGATTTTAAAATGAAATGGACAGCTGTATTATGGATCCAAAAAGATTTTTGACCACACTTAGAATGTTTACCCTTTTTTTTTTTGTGTTTGTTTTTAATTGAACTCTGTTATTATGCCCTGTTTTTATGATATGCTTTGCATATTACAGATTATTAAAGCTTCTGTAAGCACATTGAACTTTTAATGCAAAAGGGGTAAAATGTTATGGTGCCTTATGAGAAGTCATATAGCCACAATAACAGCTGAATCCAATACATTTTTGGTAACCGAAACATGCAAAAATGATGTGAGCTCTTCTAAATGTATTTGCAATTTTCATTAGCTGGTGTATGAGATTATAGGGTAATATAAAGCAATCTGGGTTATATATTTAATTCTAAATTGTTTTATGGGTTGAGATGTACACCTTGTTGCCCAGGCAGCATCACACCTCTGAAGCAGCTTTGGCTAACAGGTTGTTGGGCAATATAACTGGACCACTGTATACCAATGTATTAGATTGAAAAAAAATAATAATTGAGAGACGACATTAAATATTATTTCATTTGAACATGGAAAAAAGCATTTTTCTTTCAACCCTCAGCTTCTCTTAAAATAAGTAACGGACTCGGATGTAATACTGTGTCATATGGTGCACAGATGGTCCGAGTGGTGTCTGAATCAACACTACTCCATGCAACCTGATCCTGGAAAATTCGTAGGAATTACAAACTGCCAGAGAAATTCTGTTGGCTTTCATAAGCAAAGACATACATAACCCTATTACTCATTTTAAGTGCAACTTTGTATGAGCTGAAATCAGATGATGTACTTTACTATATCTGGAATGAAATACAATTATGAAGATACAAATTACCACTAAAGTGAAAATTAAGTAAAAATATGTCCCCCATTTTTTTTTACAGGGGATGTTCCAAGCCAAAAATGTCCTTTATCAACAAACACATATACCACACATATTGTGTTTTAGGTAAAATTTTATTCCATATTACAGTGATTTAATATACATACTAAATACAACATACCACATTTTTGTTGAGACCTGGGTTTGTGTAGACAGGCCTTACTAGAGCAGAACAGTAACACTGGATTCCCCAACGTCCAACTCCAGTATTGACGTGCTGCTATAACAAAGCTCATACACACACATCATTAAAATTGAACGATATGTTACAAAGTTTGTGCCAAGATCGTTTTACTGGAGAAAGTGCTGGAATTTTACCAGCAGCTCCTCATGATCTGCATCTCCTTTATCACTACAAACCATGATGTGCTGCTAGTAAAGCTACCAGCAAGAGAAATAAAACCAATACCTATAGCACAGACGCAAAGGCAGTCCATGGAAATTGATAAATGAACATAGCTTGTTGCACCATATCTCTCTATTTATTTTTATTTATTTATATATATATATATATATATATATATACATACACACACACTGTATATGGCAGCAAGGTTGCTTAGTGGTTAGCACATTCGCCTTGCAACTCCAGGGTCCAGGTTCGATTCCTACCTCGGGGTCTGTTTACATGCGTTTGGTGGGTTTCCTCCGGGTTCTCCGGTTTCCTCCCACGGTCCAAAGACATGCAGATTAGGCTGGTTGGTGTTCCCAAATGCAAGTGTGTGAATGTGCGTGTGAACATTCCACAGGTCATGGACCTACTACGGTCATAAAAAGGGAATGACACCGGACTTTGAACTACAGTGGTTCCTATATATATATATATATATATATATATATATATCGCCTCAAATGATATATATAATTTGAGGCTTGTGGAGAGTTTATAGTTAATCAAGCAGGTTATATACTAAAATGGACCCAGGGATCTAAAACGTGTAGCTCAGCACATAATTTCAAATTATGAATTTTCTGAGAAGAAATATAGAAGTATATACTTTTTTTATCTAATGAGTGAAAACATCAGTTACATGCAAGTGCTTCAATACAAAAACGTTTGCGTGAGAGAAGAGTGCCCTCTACAGGCATCCGAGAGAATAACAGGACATCTTAGTGACTTTACCTTAGGGACAAGCCTCAGCTTGCTTGGCGTTTCTGTCTGGTTCTAAGCAAAGTGGGTTCCCTGGAACTAAACACAGAAATCTGATCTGTAGTCGTAGAAATCAACAGTGTAGCTGAGTCTAATACCAAGTCTAATATTATTGCATAACTACTGGCATATGTGCGACATATAGACGGACGGATGAAGTCAGGCACTCCTAAAGGCTGAAATAAGCAAACCACTAATAAACAACGACATGAAATAATTACACAAGTGAAAGCAGAAATGAGTTTTAACCCTGGTGTAATGAGGGCTCTGACAAGTGAAGTCCCGACAAGAGACAGTCCTCTCACTGTGGTCCGGTTTCTTCTGTAAAGTCTCACTCAGTCTCTGTGTGTTTTTCTTTTTTTTT
>JAOVVA010000037.1:18004151-18017847 GCA_028565275.1 Leiocassis micropogon | reverse complement strand
TAAGATACCAAGGACAAAAACAAGTCTCTACATGCTGGTGTTGACAAATCAATAGGCATTATTACTATCTCAGCAAATACAACGGAGTTTCTTTAGTTTTTTTGCGGTAAATGTTAATATAAATGTTAACTAAGTTGCATTTTTAAAGATTTGTTTAGTAACAAAGTAGCCTATATCGTTTTGAAACAGCATCTCTGTGTGTGTGTGTATGTGTATATATATATATATATATATATATATATATATATATACACACACACACACACACAGTATGGCCCCTATAGTGCAGCACTTTACTCTAACTCTGCTGTTACTGCGCGGAACTGAAACGCTCACAACACTTTCAGCGATACAGCAGATACAGATATTAAAACACACCGGTCTACACTCGGGGGTTTGTCACGCGTTTTAAAGCGTATAAACTCTAAAATCGTCCTTAAAACATCTTTTAGAAACAACTACAAAGAAAACTGACCGGAATCTATCTTTAAGGAAACGCCGCTCAACATAAATGAAATCTCTTCAAAAGCACAACTAAACTAATTAGCAGCACATACACGTTTCACACGAGTTCACTGACACACTGAGGGAAGTTTAAAAAATACGGGAAAATATTACACCGAAAATCCTTAAACTTACCTAATGTCCAATCGAAAATGGCGCCGAAACGTAAAAAAGTCTGAAATTTGGTTGCACGGTCTCCTGCAAAGCTTTGTGGGAGCCTGAGTGCTGCAGCCTGTCTCTCTCTCTCTCTCTCTCTCACACACACACACACACACACACACACACACAGAAAGGAGGGAGGAGTGCAGCCCAGCGGCCACCTTCTTACTACACACATCTCCTCAACAAAATGTTAGATAACATCAAGTGTAATCATTTTACAGTTTACTTGTTTGTCTCTTTCCATTTCTCACCCCAGCTTTGTGCAGTTTTTCACACAATAGAATACTCTTCAGACTTTGACCCTTAGAAGTGCCAATACTTCTGGTGCTATGCAGCATGTTTCACACTTCTAATCCGTATTCACAATCGTTCATTCTCTCTTTCGCCCATTCCTTATCTATTACTCAGAAGCATAGAAATGCTGTATTTATTTTTTATTTTTTAGGATTTGTCCTATTTAAAACAAAATGCCAGGATAGTGCATGTGTGTTGCTAAACATGCCTAGAAAAGTAACATTAAAATAATTACATGTTAATTACATTTATATCAAAATCTTTCCGATGTATGTAGGGTTTCTTGACTCACTTTGTGATGAATGCAACTTTCAAACTTTTCCTACCAAAAGTGGTCCAAGGAAGGAAGACTGGTGAGCCAATGACAGGGTCATGGGTGGCCAAGTCACAGCGATGCGCATTGAGAGCAAAGGCTGGCCTGTGTAGTCCGATCCAATAGAAAAGCTACTGCTGAAATAGTTAATGCTGGTTCTGGTACAAAACAGTGCATTTTAGTTTGTTTTGTGTGGGGCTGTTTAGTTGCAGACTGTTCAGTATGCCCATGCTGACTCTTGTCCACCACCAAAAGTGTCTACAGTGGGCACATAAGCATCAGAACTGGAAGGTGTCCTGGTCGGATGAATCACGTTTTCTTTTACATGATGTGGATGGTCATGTGTATAATGCTTTGGGCAATGTTTTGCTTGGAAACCATGGGTCCTTCCATTCATGTGGAGGTAACTTTGACATGTACCACCTAACTAAACATTATTGCTGGCCATGATGGCAGGGGCCTCTTTCAGCGGAATAATGTGCCCTGCCACACTGCAAAAGTGATTGAAAATGGTTTGAGGACCACAACAACAAGTTTAAGGTTTTGATTTGGCCTCCAAGTTCTCCAGATCTCAATCCAATCAATCATCTGTGGGATGATTGATTGGATTGAGATCTGGAGGGATCATCTGTGGGATGTCCTGGAAAAAAAAAATCACATCCATGGAGGCCCCACCTAGCAATTTACAGGACTTAAAGGAGTTGCTATTGATGGCTTCATGTCAGATACAACAGCATACCTTCAGGGGTGTAGTAGAGTCCATCCCCCGATGGGTCAGGGCTGTTTTGGTGGCAAAAGGGGGACCTACTCAATATTAGGAGGATGGTTATAATGTTATAGCTGATCAGGTAATACAAAAAAAAGTCAGCCGTTTGAAACATAAAAGATAGTGGTCAGAATTGGTGGTTGGGTCCTGAACACAAAAGAACAGATGCTTTATTGTTTCTCCAATGTGTTTTGTGGGCTGTGTAGGAAATAGTGGAGACATAAAATACTTGAGTCAAGAGTTTCAGGACACAATACAATGCAGTTTGAATTATGTCAGAAACTGAGCATAGCTACTGTAGGTAGCAATCTAACAGGTGACAAGCATAGTTGTATTGATAGGAAGCACACAGATGAGGAGGTGAGAAAGGACGACACACTGCTGAATTGACAGGAGGCCCAATATCAGCAGGTAGTCGATCAACATTGTGGATAAAACAGGAAACCAATAACCCTAGTAGAAACAGACAAGCATGTCAGTAAAATTAAAGTAATTTCAAATTTTAAAATCAGAATTTCATTAAAAGTTTCATTACTCAGTTTGTCCTTCCAAGAACTTGTTGACTTTATCAGGGCGTGTGCCTTCATGAACATCACTTGACCTGAGTAATGGCTTTGTAACATCATCCCGCATTATGAGTAGAAAAAAAAACACTTCTGTCTGCTGACAGACCGCAGGCTGTGATCGTTATGGTACTTAAACATGTGACTCTTTAATTTCACACAGCCAGTGAGCTCTGTATATAAATTATATTATGAAACATTAGGCTCATGTGTGTAAGCTGTGGAGAATCTGAAATAGGTCATTTTCAGTGTATAAACTGATTCGGTATGAATTCAGCAACAGTTCTTCAGAGCATTAGAATTTATTATAGAACTTTAAAGGTTCTTTTGGGCGAGATGAATTAATATGATAGTGATTTCATATGATGGGTTGTCCAAAGATACTGTATTTTACATTATATAATCACATTCTTTATTATTGTGGAAAATGGGAAGAGGCAAAACAACTCTGTGGAAATCCATGTTGGAAAAGGGGAGGAAATGTGGAGAAATCCAAATAGACAGTAACCTGAGCTTTAATCTAGGATTAAACTAGGCAGCATAAAGCTGTGAGGTGGCAGCAGTACCTGCTGTGCCACTGTGCCAACCAAGTTAAATATACTGTAAGTTAGTTTTAAACTATAGTCATTAAACATATGGTTTATGTGAAATCAGGCATAATACTCATACCAATTTATCCTGTATAATGGGTTGCAGCCTGTGTTAGGAGATAGGCGGAGTACACCCTGGACGAGGTGCGAATCCATCGCAGGGCACACACACACACACACATACACTTACACTATGGGCAATCTGGGAACGGCAATTAACCTAATTTGCATGTCTTTGGACTGTGTGAGGAAAACAGAGAAAACTCACCAAGCACTGGGACAACATAGACCCAAGGTGGGAATCGAACCCAAACCCTGAAGGTGCAAGTGCTAACCCCTAAGCCACAGTGCTGCTGTGATAAATATAAAGGTGTAAATCCTAATAGGAATGCAACAAAATAACACTACTGTATCTGTAAAACTTTAATGCTTTATTGATTTCATACCTATATCTCTATTCAACCTGAATTGGCCTAAACTGGATATTTTGAAATATGAACATTATCAACATGTCATCAAAAAAATCATTATCAACTACTCATACTAAAAACAGACAAAACTTTGAAGTCAGAATTTATGGGATACAGAAATATAAAAAAGATTGTATTACTCTCTGGGCAGCTTAAAGTCTTTATAGTGCATAAACAAGGTATGAGTAACATGAATCGTCAGAGAGAATTTTTAAATAAATAACAGGAACTCCACTGTTATAAAAACAATACATAAGAGTAAATTCAGTTCTGCATCAAAGTGTTGGCACATGGAAACACAAAAAATACAGAAAAGATATGAATCATACAGTGTTGTATTCTAATCAGAAATATAGAAAGTGCAATAATATGGAATAGGAAAAAGGAGTTGGTAGTTTAAAGCTGTGAAATGTGAACATGGTTAAACTGTAGTAGGCTGGTCAGTCTGAGGAAAGAGCCGAGAAGAGAGGGTGTCTGCTGCAGGAAAGGTAAGGCCGTAAAACCCAGGCTGGCTTGTGAGTGATGTAAGTGTTGTATTTTCTGGCTTTCAGATAGCTTAAGCAATCAGGTTTTAAGAAAACAACGGTACCATTATTATTTTTTTTTTAAACATGTCTTTAACTTAGCTTAGCAGCTTTTGGGGTTGTGATTACTGCTAGGCCTACCCCTATTGGCCTACAAGGCTGCTATTATGTGTATTATGGGTTCTTTTAAAAGTGTTCGAGGATATATTTGCATTTTTATTATGATACGCTGCTTGAGTGTAAACGTTCCGACAGACTTTATAGCTTGCATTTAAAGTACAATTTCTGATATAACTTTGCCAACAAAGAGCTCAAGACACGCATGCGTTTCCATGGGCCGAAAATTAAGGCGGTACAAGATGACGTAAGACGACGTTGTCAGGAAGTAGGTTTAAGTTGCGATTTCATTGGCTATTCGTGTGCTGATTCCCCATTCAAAAACGCACGCCGGTGGTAGCCGCTATGTTGGATTGGCTATAGCGCCTGTCAGTCACCCGGTGAAAACAGCAGGGGCGGAACCGCTTGGTTGAGTCTCGATGTCCACTGCATCGTCTAAAGGGATAAGCACAAGTTTGACTAAAATGGTCGATACATCCGCGTTATCTGTTTGCTGCAACCGCTGCTCAGACAGGAAAGTGGACAGATAAAGGATGAGGGAAATAAGTTGTTTGTTTGCTCAGTAACTCCAGTTGGCGGGTTAGCATTGCGTGCTAGGGCATCAGAGCAGAATATCTAGGCAGGCTAATTAGCCAGGAAGCTAGTCAGCCTTCTCAAAGATGGCCAACTGAGCGTTATTGTTATAACAGTGAGCTAGTGATCGCAGAATACAATACTAGGTCTTGTTGCTTCTGGAATGGTCTGTGTGCTTTTATGTCGGAGAGGTTTTATGAAGCGTCTTTCATCCCCCCCGAAACGTCTGCAGGCTTTGAGTTTGTACTTGCTGGAGTCTGACGAATGTGCACCAAGCTAAGCTAACAAGCCAGATCCAGCAAGCCCCGTTTAGAAGCTGGAGAAATCGCGTGTTCAGTCAGGTTAAGGCTAAAATCTTGTAGTAAAGAAAGTCTCGAGATGGACGCAGGGTTTAGGCTTCGGGTTGCTGATCTCGGGTCGGTCTGATCTTGCATGTAGCTAGCAGCTGCTCTCTCTTGTAGACGTCCATAAGTGTGCAGATATCGTTAGCCTTGAACAGCTAACCGCCAGAAAAACTGCGAGATGCGCAAATAAAAACAAAACGCAAAGTGTTCTACTAGCGGTGGCTGCTTTAAGACGTTCAACGATGTAGGTTTCTAACAGAGAAGCGTTACTGGACAAATTCGGACATTAGGACGCACCATGAACAATCAAGCGATGATGGCGCAGGAGAAGATGGAGCTGGACTTGGACATGCCGTCGGCTCTGCTTCAGGGAGACGGTCACTTGAGGCGATCGAACAGCGAGCCTATGATAAACGGCTTAAGGTTGATTTACCGTCATGACTTTTACCTTAACTAACTTTCAAGCTTATTGTTGCTCAAAAAACCTACAGTGAATTGCATGGCTGTTATGTACCACACTCTTGGATGTCTTGACTGTGGAATCACAGACTTGCTAAAGCAAACAAATCACTGAGTCCACAGGGCCATCAGTCTTAAAGTACAGACTGTATTGGTAGTAGACGACTCGCACAATGTCCATGCAAAGGCATTCTACACCTTGTTTTCCCTGGTTGCTTTGTCTAATGCATTCAGTAACTATTAAACTCCATGTCTTACAGTGACACCTCTCAGGTTTTCCAAAGAGAGATTCTACGCAGCAGACGAAACAGCACGACTCTCGTTAATCGACCTAACATGGTGTGTGACATGTCATGAAACTGGTTCATTTTGCAGCCCTTTTTTCCCCTCACAAGAGTTTCTGTACTTATTGTTCTTTATGTAACACCTAGGTTCCATCTTCCCCGGTTCGCATCCCTAGCACCAGGCTTGAACGAATCAAACAGGTAAAACTACGTCTGTACATCAATGTGTTAATCTGGTACATGTGGTGTTTCTAGATTGTAATTTGATGGTGTAACCTAACATTCTATACCTTAATGGTGTCAGAATATCTGTGGGACACTTGAATGCAAGCTTTTTGGAATATATATACCCTAGGCTAAAATTAAACAAAATCTCAGATCAGATAATTGTACTTTTATTCTCAATATTTGAGAACGAACTTTCCAGTAACACAATTGTTATAAAAGAGAGTGGATTTGATGAAAGCAACAGATTTGTGCGAAATAAATAAATAGATAAATAAAATTCCCAAAATTCCGATCAATTATGGGTGACTCAACCTTATTCCCAGAGGGCATATTTGTGTTTTCCCTGGTCTACCACACCCACTTAAATTAAGAAACGGCTGTTAATTAGTAAACTTGGGTGTACTGGAAGCTGAGAAAACACTAAAATGTGCAGTATGGTGGTCTTCCAGGACCAGAGCTAAGAACCGCTGCTCTAATCTGATTTTAGGGTAGTTCAGAGTAGTTTAGTTAGTTCACTAAACATGAAAGATGGGAAGCACCTGAGTAGGAAATTGTATGTAGGGTGGGGGAGGAATGAGCAAGTATATGATAATTCAAAGAATTTGCGTTTTTATTTGTAATTTGGAAAAGCCGTGGTGAGTTAAATGCCTAGATTTATTCCATGACACAGTAAGAACCCTATTTTTGTTTTTCAGAACCATTAGATGAAGTTTTTCTTTTCTGTTGATCTGTTCTGAGTTTGAGATTAAAATGCACTTGCTTCAGTTTTATAGTGCAGCCAATGAACTTGCATGTTTAAGATGGTACTGCTTGAGTAATAAGAACTTTGTATGTCATTGTAGGAGGAAGGAGTCGATGTGATGAACAGGGAAACAGCTCATGAACGGTAAATAACTGGCTTTCCGGATGCTGTTATCTTCTTCATTATGGGTGACTATAACAAACCATTTTTTAAACAGATGAAATTTTGGCATCAACAAACACTCTGTGGTCTTGTGTTCATCCATTTGTTTAAAATTATTTTTTGTTTCCTGATTTATCATCTTTTATCTCATCTTTTTGGGCCAATTAGGGAGGTGCAGGCAGCCATGCAAATGAGCCAGTCATGGGAGGAAAGTCTTAGTCTGGTAAGGCTTACTATAACACCGTGGTTTTGTACATCAGGTACTTTATACAACTCGAAACATTTTTGTCTTCTGTAACACTTGTGCTCCACTTGTTTAAGAAATGCTCAAGCTTTGGGTATTTTGATGTAGGGTACCTTTAAACTATATAAAAAATACTGATTAAATTATAAAAAATAGAAGTTTGCATGCAGTGGCTTTGCTGCCACAACACGTCCACCCTTTCCCAACGATGAGATCGTGGATGTAGAAACAGCATGCTATAGTAACATGGAGTTAACAGGGCCAGCAGTCTCTCAAGAGCAGACTGCATTGGTAGTATAGCACTCCTATAATTACGCATAAGAATCCTAATGTATTCGTGAATTGACCGCATGTATATCCTGTTTTATCCCAGAGTGACAATGATTTTGAGAAGTCCTCATCATCGTCCCCGAAGCGTATTGATTTTGTGCCTGTGTCTCCGGCTCCATCTCCCACCAGAGGAATTGGGAAGAAGGTATTATGTGCGTTATGATTGTGTAGTGCTTCGCTTGATGTATTCTTCTCTTGTCCTGATTTTGATGTGTTCCTTCCTTGATGAGCAGCAGTGCTTCTCCCCATCTCTGCAAATCTTGGTGAGCAGTAATGGCCTAACTCCCAGCCCCATCCCCAGTCCAACACGTCGCTTCAGGTGAATGCATACACTTTTACTTAGTTTTTATTTTTATATATATAAAAAAAAAAAACTTTTGGTAAAACCTGTTGTGTGTTTAGCAGGAGGAGTCAGAGCCCCATTAACTGCATTCGACCCAGCATTTTGGGGCCTATCAAACGGAAAGGTAAAATTATCAGCTTGCTTACAGAATTAAGACTGTGCAGAGTCCGGAGTGGTGGTGTCCAAGGCTGTCTGTGGCCTCCAATTTGGGTTTCAAATTGTCTGTAGGATTCAAACTAATGATTTTCGGACCCCATCGTGGAGTTGACTGAGTGGGGTGGTATTCCTTTCTCCCCTTGTCACATATGCCATGACCAGTTATTGTTGTCTTGGCTCTTATGCAGACAGCATAAGAGGGGAAGGAACACGAAAACACAAATAACACGGTTGCATAATTGTGGACACACTTGTAATGGGGCATGTGAACTTTTGGTTAACCAGTTCCATTCAAATTCAAGGAAATGATGCTGGTAAACATCTGTAGGATTCTATAGGATTTTTGGTATTTCTTTCTTGGTTTATGTATATGTGGCCTGAAAAGAGCTTGCAGACGGTGTACAATAATCTCATTGTTAAAATTTAACTGGTCAGTAAAGCAAAACAAAAGAATTTCTAAAATTGGTGGGGAAACCCAGCTTGCACCTTTTTTTTTTTTTTTTTTTTTTTTTTGCTTATAATTCGTATGCAGTGCGAACACTACAAATGCATGGTGGTTGTCTTCACCAGGTACTCTAAACGGGGAAAGAATCATGGATAGATTCAAGTATCGGTTTATTTGAGCACAAATCCAGCAGCTCGCTTATATGCTGAAAAATGTTACATTTTGCCAAAAAAAAAACAAAACATCAAAAACACATCAAATTCAATAAAGAAATTAAGGAAAGGCAATATTATGGGATGGCCCAGCAACATCCCAGGTCTGGTCCAAAGCCTTTCAATGTGCGCCGTGCGCCATGCCCAGGAGATCACAATTTGATTTGATCTTGAGCGAAATTATAGGAAAAGAGAACATTTTTTATTGTTGTTTTTTTTATCTTCAGAGATGATGGTGCTTTTTGATGATAAAAGTTAAATGGATTTTTTTTTTTTTAAAGATTTTGGGTATTGGGGATTATGATAATCTTGTATTATTCTTGAAATTTCACCTGGAGTGTAAAAATGTTCACTGTATTATGTACAAAACTAATAAGGAAAATGTTTGGTCTTTTCCATGCCAATCTTGATGGTGGTCATAAAACAAATGGGCAGCATCAGTTTACTTATGGACACAAGTTAATTAAACAAGACATAATGTTGGGATTGATTAATTTATTTTATTAACTCTATCAACTCCTAGTTTCAGGTGAGTTGGAAGCAGAAAGTCAGCCAAAGAGACTCTTCCAGGGGACCACCACCATGTTGTCCACGGAGATGACCCATCTGTCTGAAATCAGCTCATGGTGTGTCTCCTGTTGTGATTTGATTTATGCAATCATTTGATAATTAATTTAAGCTTAAATACTAAATCTTTTTTTTTTTAGATCACCTTGAATCACATTTATGTTTAAGATGATTAATTCAAGTTAAATACACTGCCTGGCCAAACAAAGTTGCACACTCTAAGATTTAATTTGCATTCAGCTTTGATTACGGCACACAGTGTGGTGGCAGTTCATGTGTGAAAATGATTCCTCTTGTGCCTAGAACCTCTCTTGCAGTCTGAATTCTAGAATATGCCTGTGGCGTCAGAAAGGAAAAACATTCAGTCATTCAGTTTGTCATATGTCATTAATGAGCTAAACATGATCAACTGAAGCAACCCCAGATTATAACATTGTTTGTAGAGTGGCTACTATGCATGATGGGTGCATCGCTTCATGTGCTTCCCTTGACGCACCCTACTGGCATAGGGTCAGTCGGAACCCAACAGACCACATGACCTTTTTTCCGTTGCTCCAAATTCTAATCTTTTATTCTCCCTAGCAAATTTAAGCTTCTTTTTTTTTTCTCACTAACGTGAGGTTTCCTGAACAAGTGGTTTTCTTATAACCACACAGTTTAGTCCCGTGTGTGTGGAAATTCTTACTTTCACTTTTAAACATAGTTATGGTTTTTACTATTGGGTTTTTTTTTTCTGGAGGGAAGATCATAAATGCAAATCCATTCATGATCTTCCGTCGACACTGTTGACCGTTTAGCACTGTTTTTCCAGGTTTGGATGATATGTTGAAGGGCTCTTAACCCAATTTCAGTAACTTTTAAATCTCTTTTTCTTGATGCAGCCCAATAATTTGACAACTTTATTTTCGCCAGGCAATTTTTTTTAAACTAGCCTGTGTTTGAGCTAAATGTGTATTTGTATTTTTAATTTTTATAGTTTATCCCCTGACCTGCTGGATGGAAGCCTCAGTAGTGTTGGTTCCTCTTCAGGTTCTCCAGCTAAGATGGAAGGGGTTTCACCATCCTCCAGCAACTCTCCCTTCACCCCACTCCAGGACCTTTCACCCAAGTGATCAGCGTATATATTACACAAAAGAAGGCCACATGAATGAGTCTCTGGAGTTTCTTGTCCATTTGTTCCATGCCTTCTCAGCTCTGCTTTTGTTTTTGTCTTTGATTTTTCTGGTGAGGATTTGCTTTTTCAACAAGACAGTTTGGGGAAGATCTGTAATGATTAAAAAAAAAATATATATATATATATATCAAGCCGAAGCCCTCCAGGTATTTTGGACGGACAGGACTATTTTGGAATAGTGGCAGGGATGAAGACTTTACCAGGATGAAATGCTGTTTGCACCAGCTGCTATATAAAGGTGTAATGTTTGGGGTGAAGCCCCCTGATGAAACAAACAGCATTTCAAAGCCCTGTAGTTTCTATATGAATTTGTGTTCTTGTAACTCTCTTAAATTAGGGGGAATGCTAATATTCAAATAAATCAAGCTCTTAGAGAGTGAAGCATTCCCTCTCATAGTTGTACCATTTAGGTCAGGTATGGTGTGAAAGAATTTAACTTATTGTTTGGTCCCAATTTTTTTTGTAAGTATGTACATATGGTGTGATGGCTATTAGTCAATTGTATTGGGCGATGGAGGGAATGTGTGCAGTGCTTGAGCAGATAACTGACAATAGGGTCCGTCTGCACTTGCCTACATTTACAACAGAGTTTGTCTCCTTTCGGTCAAGTGTATACGGATCAGCCTTTCATTATTTGTGTAGATGGAAGAAGGAGGTGGCAACATCATTGATGAGTGCTGTGTTTCACTCTTAGTGCTTCATTAAGTTTTTTCTAATGAAGATAACAATTGCCGTCAGCTACTTAGGAATCCAGAGCAAATGTTGGTTGGTTGCAATATTAATGGGGATGTGTACCACTAAATCCAGGATTTGAACACTACAGCACATTTGACCGACTTGAGTTGCAATTTGTCCTAACATCCAAGGACTTTTTTTTTCAAAACCGAAATGAACTGTCTCTTCACAGTGTGTTTTACTGCCCTTTAAATGCAGTGGCTTCATCCCTATTCACCTGTCTCTGGAACATCACTGCGTGACTGAACCAACCTTAAACCAATGAGTTTTCTGTTTTAATCCTTTTTTTGGGGGAGGGTGAACTCCTGCAAACCACTGTCGATGGAATTGTAGAGATGAATTCCTGAAGCAGGTTAGATAAATAGAAGTATAGAGAACAGAGTCGTTTGAACATGAAATAGAAATGAGTCATGTCTGGACGAAGGTCATCTACTGATTCATGAAAGTAGTGTGCCATTTATGGTCTGTAAATAAGAAAGATGTAAAAATTGTACTTGTGTAAGTTGTTATTTGAGCTTTTATTTTAGTAAATAGTATTTTTTGTAAATGGTTTTATGAATTTGTTTCCTTAAAAAAAGAAAGAAATGGCTTTATTTCCTTAAAGCATGATGCATCATAAACAGAATGTTTTTATTTGCAAGCAAGAAAATGATTGTAAATTTTGGTTTTTCATGGAAGTGAAATTGACAGTGTGGTTTATTGCCCCATATTGGAAATATTGCTGAGGTGAATCAGCAGTATATATCCTTTCTCTGAATGTGTTTTTTCAAAGAGGAAAAAAAGCAGTAAGTGGCTGACACAGGTCTCCTTTTTGTATGTTTTGGTGTTTGAAGTGTTCGTGGTTTGATTTGCCAATTTGTGCTCTTTTTTTTTTTTTTTCCTCTTCTTTTTTTTTTGTTGTCCTGTGGACTTGTCTTGATATTTTATTTAAATGAACGCTGTCCTCTTTCAAGAGCGTAAACCTTCAGCTTGTTGAGTGAGTCGAGTTGCTGAGCTCTGCTCTAAATGGACAAAAAGATATTTTCTTGTCATCTTTATCAAGTGATCTTCAGATTACAGAATAAATTATTTGTCTGGCAATTTAGTGTGGACATTTAATATCCTGGCTTCTTGCTGAGTATAAGCTTTTGTCCTTTTTTTTTTTGGTAGCAAGAGGATCACTCTCAAGTTAAGAATATGTAAATGTTACAATACTATAAGCTTCTCACCTTTTAGTCCTGAATGTAAGATTAAATAAGTAATTTCTTATTACTTTAGCGGGTTTGCGTTTATCCAAGCTCACTCGTTGTGACCGGTGAGAGCAGATGTAAACAACATTTCTCTTGTTACAGTGACACTTGGAAGTGGGTGAGCTATATTAGGCAGCGAGTGAACATTTTGTTGTGTAAGAAGCAGAAAAAAATGGGCAGGCTTAAGGATTTAAGTTTAACTTTGACATGGTCCAAATTATGATGGCAAGACAGCTGTGTCATTGCAACTCCAGAACTTCTGCACTTTTGAGATATCGCCGTTCTGCAATGGTTAGGATATAATGAAAATGGTCCAAGGAAGGAAAAACCAGTGAACCCCTGACAAGGTCATGGGTGTTGTAGTCTGATCCAATAGAAGAGCTAGTGTAGCTCAGATTGCTGAAAGGTTTCTGAACACGGTGCATTGCAGTTTACTGCATAGCCACAGACCAGGCGGGGTGTCCTTACATGGAACATCTAAGCATTAGAACTGGACCACAGAGCAGTGGAAGAACAAGGTGGTCTGGTCTGTTGAATCACATTTTCTTTGACTTCATGTGGTTGGCCCAGTGTGTGTGTGTGTGTGCGCGCACCAGGATGCACTGTGGGAAGAAGGCAAACCGACAAAGGCAGTGTGATTCTGTTATTCATCTGGACGTTACTTTGACACGTACAACCTTGTTAAACATTTTTGCTGACAAAGTACACCCCTACATTGAAACAGTATTCCTTGTTAGCGAGAGCCTGTTCCAGCTTTCTTCCGCACTGCAAAACTGCTTCAAGAATGGAACACAGTGAGTTTGAGCTGTTGACTTTACCTCCAAATCCTCCGGATCTCAATCCAATCGATCATCTCCGTGCTGAAAAAGGAAGTCAGATCCATGAAGGCCCCACCTCACAACTTACAGGCTCTATAGGAGCTGCTGCTGAGAGCTTGGTGTCAGAGACCACAACACATCTTCAGGTGTCTAGTGAAGTCCAGGCCTCAATGGGTCAGCGTTGTTTGTGTGGCAGAAGGCCGACTTACTCAATATTAGGTGGGTGGTCATAATGTTATGGCAAAAAATATATATATATATATATATATATTCAGCAAAAAAAGAAACGCCCCTTTTTCAGGACTGTGTATTTCAACAATAATGTTGTAAAAATCCAAATAACTTTAC
>JAOVVA010000037.1:17986394-17998667 GCA_028565275.1 Leiocassis micropogon | reverse complement strand
AAAGATGCTTTTGAAAACATTTCTGCATAAAAGAAACTTCTATAAAGAGCAATAAAGAGTAATAAAATAAACAGTCAGTATTTGGAGTGAAAACTCATTGCTTAAAATCAGGAGTTTTAGACACAGATTTGTTCAGTTTCATAAGAAAACAGTTGTTAGGTTTTACTGAGCATGCTGGAGAGGTTTTTTTGTTTCCTTCTGAAAACTGGTCTGTCTTGTACTATATTTTTATTCTTTACAGACATGCATATATTCTCACTCACTCACTCACTCATCTTCTATACCGCTTTATCCTGTATTCAGGGTCGGGGGTACCTGGAGCCTATCCCAGGAGGCTTAGGGGATGAGGCGGGGTACACCCTGGACAGGGTGCCAATCCATCGCAGGGCACACACATACACACACTCACTCACACACTACAGGCAATTTGGGAATGCCAATTAGCCTAATCTACATGTCTTTGGACTGTGGGAGGAAACCGGAGTGCATATATTCTCCTGTGATGTTACTTATTTATTAATTTTATAATTTTTTTATAAAAGTTATATATGAAAAAAATGAATGATTTTGTACATAATTATTCAGACATAATAAACATATATAACAAAATATATAACAAAATCAATAAGACTTTTGCACAGTACTGTATATTTTTTTCTTTAAAATTTACACCCAGATGTTCCCAGGTTTTATTGCTATAAAATTTAAAATGAAAGCTTGGATCATCAATATATTCCTTGCAGTTAAGAAACCTCTGAAGCAGCTTACATGTCTACACAGCATTGTGGTTTCACAGCACCTGTGGCATCCACTACTGCATACTTATTTGGTGCTGTGCACAGAACTGAGAGAGCAAAACAGACAGTTACAAGAGTGCTACATTCGTAGTACACTGACAGAAAGTCATGTATTGCTTGCAGACTTGAGTTTATCTTACCTTTAAACTTGAGTGCAAATTCATATGGGTTGTAGAGGGTAAGCACCTGCTTGTGCGAGGCCTGCTCGTCTGCATAAAAAAACAGATCGGTGGGGAATACGAACACTGGAAGCCTTCCTTCCACTAGGTCGGGCTGCCGGCTGTGCTGCTGCATTGGCACAGACTGAGCGAACCTAGTTCTTCAGCTTATACTCTCTTTTTGACTCAGAGTGTGCAGAAGCTCCCATAAACATCAGCTAGCCTCGCTCACTCAGTTCCTTTTCAGCATGATGATTAGCCTGAAAACACAATGAAGTCGGTACAAAACAGGAGTAAGTGCATCATAAGTACTGTGGCACAAAGAGTTCAAAGAATAACGCTTTTTGGGGAAAGAAGAAAGTGAATGGTTTGTGCTAAAATAAGTTGTGATTTACACATTATTCTTAAAAAGGAGAAAAAAAACTTTAATTGTATAAATTACAGCAAATGCTCAAATTGACTGTTGCTGACTTCAGGCACTTGTGTATACGCTGAATACAAAACAATTTACATTTTATTATGTATACTCCTGCATAATTCATAGCATTCT
The DNA here is from genome assembly GCA_028565275.1 of Leiocassis micropogon. Lineage (NCBI taxonomy): Eukaryota > Metazoa > Chordata > Actinopteri > Siluriformes > Bagridae > Leiocassis > Leiocassis micropogon. The sequence continues at coordinate 17,997,162 of JAOVVA010000037.1, read as the reverse complement.
ATTTTAATTCTATTTTATTTTGCTAACTTCTTTAAATATCAAATATTTTTCAGGCAGAATCCAAAAAAAACCATTCTTCTTATATTACTATTATTGGAAAATTCTCTTTGATTTAATTGTACTCTCTCTCGTAGATAAATTCTTCTTCTGTGTAGGTCACAGCTAGTCGTATAAGCCTTTTATTGCATATCGTACAAAACAGGAGTGCATGGTTGTGTATTCTGTTAATTTTGTTAGTCTTTCGGGTGCTCCCGTCTAGGGGTCACTACAGCAGACCATTCAATGCACACACAAATTTTTATTCATTTTTTCATGCTGGATGCCCTTCTTGATGCAACCCTCCCATTTTATCTGCGCTTGGGACCGGCACTGCATCCAGTGGCATGGGTTTGGGCATTGGGTTGCCTGGCATTCTGCTCGGGTTCAATTCCAAAAAAAATTTTTTTTTGGATGTATCAGAACTTATGTTTTTACATGCAGAGATGATTTGCTCCTTTAGTGCAATGATTGTGCAGGGCTGACTCGGATAGACTACTGACTGCAGATGACCACAAAGAAAAAGTGGAGTTAGGTCTGATTATATTTGATCTTCAATTATTAGTTTTGAAAACATTTTAGGTCTGAAATAAAAAGAAAAATAGAACATTTAATATAAGTAATAGTGTCAATGCCAGCCTTTTGTTCTACACTAGATATTAAAGATGAAAAATTGTGATTCCTTTGAGTGGCAGTTCACAGTGGGATATTTATAAAATCGTCATACTTACAGAATAGCAATACAAATCAAATCAGTACCTAGGTATTATAATAATATCGTATTTGGGACGTCCCTGGTGATTCCTATCCCTACTGGATATTAGAATAGAGCCTACAAATGTCCAATCTGTATAGGCATGTAAACAGAGTCTTACAGGAAATCTGACGGACGTTACTGTGCCTGACACACACACACACACTCTGACTCAATACCGCTTATTTTTTACAGGGTCATGGGAGGCCTGGAGCCTATCCCAGGGGACTCGGGACACGAGTTTGTACCAATCCTTCATAGGGCACACACACTTCAGGCAGTTTGGATACACCCATTAACCAACCCTGCATGTCTTTGGGCTGTGGGAGGAAGCCGGATACATGGAGGAAACCCACCTGGAGAACATGCAAGCTCCATACACACACACACACACACACACACAACTATGTCTGTATTACTGTGTATATGTTATACAGGTGCAGGACCAAGGAAGTCGTCGACCAACAAAAAAAAAAAAAAAAAACCAGAAAGCTTTTGGCACGTCGTCGCAAACCTAGCAGCTACACGTGGCTAGTCACGTGACCGTGTTTACAGTCATATCCAGCGCGTGCGGTATTACTTGCATTTACGTCAAGGGCTAAACAAAACGTAACGGCGTGTTTGTTATAGTAAGGTAGATTATGATTTAAAACAAATGACTTGTCAAAGTAATTACGGATATAGCTTTTATGAAAAGCCGTAAATTAAGCGAATATGTCCAATATACCGAGCGCGAGCTAACATGGCACCGTAAACAGTCTGCTATAATACGGCGATCCGTTAACGAGGTGGCCCTGGACTCACATTAACACTCAGGTTTGTCTCATGTTGTCCAAGATGTCCTGGTCACCTATCGTATTTGGTTACCATTAGGTAACACTACGGCTAGCTAACGTAGCTACAGCAGCCTGTGCGATAGACATATTGTGACGTGAGCTAGCTGAGCGTTCTTTAAAGTTAACACCAAGTTTATATGTGGTGATGATGATGATGAAGGCGAGTCTACAAATATTATGATCGTCCTAATCCCGTTGTGATCCTGTGTGTTGTGTATCCTGTTGATCAGCTGGGTCTGCTAGCCTGATGTAAAGATGCCTTATAAACCCGGACAGACGTACTGACAACAAACATTTCAGCACATTTTAACTTTAACATCTCTGTCCTAACTGATTAACATTAAAACGTTACCTTTTTCTTGACTATTATTGTTGATGCGAGGTATTGTGCAAATCCCACCCTTGTTTTTCTTTTTTCTTTGTCAGTGCGGTGCAGTCCGCGCACTGGATTCTGGGATGCCGGAGGGCGTTCGTTTCGTTCCGTTCTGTGACGCAATCGATCTCCATACAATAATCGCGGACATGCTGTACTCTTCCTTGTTTACGATCGCTTGTGACACCTGGCAGTGTTATAAAGAAATCTTATTTTTGATCGAGAAGAAGTGACAAAATCCAGAGGATATATGCGCGTGGATAAGACGCAGGTGTTATAGCTACATTCATACTAAGTAAAAATAAGACCTGATCACTAGTAAAAACATGATGTATTTAGAAGAGATGAACTGAAGGCTAAAATGAATAAGCTAAACATACAGTCAGGCTGGGAAAAAAACACTTCATGTAAAAACCGACTGCGTCCTCCTTCAAGGGCATTCCCCTCTAAGACCCAAACTCATGAGCTCACATGAAATATATGCAATATGTCACTTTCTTTCCAAGATAAGTCAACTCAAAACTATAGATTGGGAAGCACAATGCTGACTTGCACTATGGCTGAAAATGTGTCTTGTCAAGTACTAAATTGTAGTAATATAGGCCTACTATCTGTGGTCACAGTGCTGACTACTATCTGTGGTCAACCTCCCACCTCAGAAGCAAAGACATAGGACTCAGTGGTTTATGGGTAATGTATGTGCTGCTAGGATTCATGAAAACTGGATGAGATATCAAACTGAGAGGACAATTTGATATCTCCTCCAATGTTAATAATCCTGTCAGTACATACATTATTATGAGCCATAAATGACACATAAATAATTAAAGCATGGATGCATACGTGGTTAAATATTTATTTATGTAAATATAGGAATTAAAGAAAACAAAACCACATGGGTTAGCACTGTCGCCTTGCACCTCCATGGTCCGGGTTTAATTTCTGCCTCAGGTCTGTGTGCTTGGTGGGTTCCCTCCTGGTACTCTGGTTTCCTTCCACAATCAAAAGGCATGCAGATTAGGCTAATTGGCATTCCCAAATTGCACATATTGTGTGAATAAGAGTGTGTGTGTATGTCCTGTGATGGATTGACCTCCCATCCTGGGTATACCCCGCCACGTGCACTACGTCTCCTGGGATAAGCTCCAGGCCCACTGTGACCCTGTACAGGATAAAGCAGTATAGACAATGAGTGAGTGAGAAACCACAGGTTGCTGAAAGAAAGTTCAGCAGTGTCCTCTGTACAAGGCCTTTCCAATTTTTCATACTAAATATGTGAAATAATTTAAACCAGTACATCATACTACTCTGCAAGTGGAACAATCGACCTGAAGATGAATAAATATCAGAAACAGTTTGTGCATGGCCTTTACATTTCGAGAACAGGAAAACCCAAATGTGTTATCTTAGCTGTGTCGGTTGTGGGCGGGGCTTCGCTAACTGTTACATGAAGCTGTCCTAAAGAGAAGCGATAAAAAAATGTGCCGTGGATCATCGCTTCTCATGTACAGTGTAAAAATGTCCTTTCTATCCTTAACCGAGATGCAACCTTCCAACTTAAAAGCGTCCAGTTGAGATCCTCGTGGACATGTGAACAGGCATGTCGCAGGGATTATGTATTTGGGCTATATAATATAATATCACGCTATCGTTTCCTATGTTGCACAAAAACGGGCAGGATCCCCCTCCCCCACTTTCTGCAGTGTTCATATTGCAAAGGGCATGTACATGCATGAGGGCACAGTATTTGTGAATCATAATTCACAAGAAGCTCTTTTAAGAAGTGCAGCTTTGAACGTAAACATGGCGCTTTTCTATCGAGGCAGACAAGAGCATAGGAAGGTTCAGGGGTAGCAATTATTATAAAAATCGCATTGATGAGCACTGAGCAGTTCCCCACCCCCATCAAGACACACAGACAAGTGCTGTTAAAGCTCGACGTTTGATCGGTAGCATCTAAAAAACACGTCGTGCACAAATGATAAAAACAAAAATACAAATACGCATGCCTGTTAATGTGTATCCAATTGCGTATCATACTCGTGTTTAAAACTGAAGTGGAGAGCCCGACGTGCCTGCGGTCCCCCCTCGCACCGAGAAGGAAGAAAAAGTGTTAGGCGGGTGAGAAGCGCTCAAAGACCTTATTACATATTCATGAGGCGTGGGCGTGGCCACTGTGACTCTTCTCAGCCAATGGGGTGCAAGCGGCGGAGCGAGGGCGTGCCGGTCGGTTCGGAAGAGAAGTTGTGTGAGCGCGAGCTCCAGCACTGCTCAGAAAAGACAGATAGAGAGTCAGGCGGCGGCGAAGGGTGGCAGTGCGACCCTCTTTCTGAGGGGGGGGGTCTGATTATAACAAAATATAACACACCATATATGCATGCCCAGGCCGGTCATATGCCGATCATAGGGATTTTAGTAAACATCTAGCTCTATATCTATACATTTCAAAATGCCTATTTTACTTTTTCTGATAGACACGTCCGCGTCTATGAATCAGCGCACATATTTGGGTACGACGTATCTGGACATTGCTAAAGGCGCGGTTGAGATCTTTATGAAGGTAAAGAATAATTTTACCCCGACTTTTACCGCTTACTGTTGTACCTTGTGGCAGTTAAGGATCCCTGTGATAGGATCAAGTCGAAATTAATGCTTATTGTTTCGTTTTCTTTAACAGCTGCGTGCCCGAGACCCGGCTAGTAGAGGCGACAGGTACATGCTAGTTACATTTGACGATCCGCCATACGGAGTAAAGGTAAATAAATACTGCTAAATTGTTTGTATGTGGTTAAATCGTAGATTTTTTTTTCTGACAGTGAGACTCTACTGTCCCTTTGGTTCGTAGCATCGGGTCAGACGGCTTCCCGGTGACGAAAACGGCTATTTTTTGTTAAAATACCCGCAGACGCGGAGCAGCGCAGCCTCTGAACATGGCGGACATTTTGCTTTTGTGTTGGGAAGCTCTCGGGCGCTTAGATGGAGGCGGAGAAATTTATTATCTACCGTGACGTATCGCGTGACGCGATGGTGGGCTAACTCGCCCCGGATTGGACAAGCGATCTGCCCTTCTCCTTCGAGCCCGCCTCTCTCGGCGCGCTGTGGCTGACCTCTGTGCTTTCTTATTGGCCAATAAAGACTAAACAAATCAAAACTGATTTGATTTGTGAAAAAGCCATCAATAAGAAAACTAGAGTGCATTTAACTTAGGGTAGTGTTTTCTTTCCCCTCATTGGTTAATGCTATACATTGACTTCAGTATTGATAACGAGTGCATATTTCTAACAAGCATCAGTTTTCTGCCACTTACTTCTCTTCATTTGAGTACATGAATCACCCTCCCATTTTAAGACTGTTTCCCCAATGTCAAATCCCATAAAACCACATCACAAAACGCCTGACATTGCTTAAACAAGCAGCCTCCTGACAGGGATGAAAAGTCACACGCTGCAATGTGTGACCTGCACAATGTTTTAAATAAGTAAACCTAAATAAGTGAAATACATTCACTTTCCCAGGTTACTAAAAGTACAAATATATACACAGCTGAGAGTACCTCCTCAGTCATAAACATTTCCACCTTGAAAAGAGGACTATTTGCACATTTTGTTGTTTCCCTAAGAGTTTAGCAAGAGGAGGTTGTGTTTGTCTGGTTCCCTTTTACATCTTTTTTTGTATCACGTTTAATGCCTTACATTCCCCAAACCTGTCATCAGGCCAAGACTTGCACTGCGTTGCATTGCCGTTACATCGTAGTTGCACACCCCTTTTATTTAGTTTCATTGTAATTACTAAATAATTCATATTAGTAACTCTGTAATAGGCTTTCCTGGGAAAAATGAACAACAAGAAACAACACGCAGAGCATTAAAGTGCTTAAGAAGTATATGATAAATACTTCTGAAGAATATTCTGCATATTCCTAAGAATACCAGGAGATCCATACATACTGTGCAGGGAATTATTTAGTACCGCACAGTTTTAAGCAGTTTGTATTAAAGTGCGTTTTAATTTGGACAGTAGAACTAAACATTCTGCTTTTGTCCTGAGATGGATTTCAGGATCTGTGGATGTGACTTGCCACAGCATGTGCAAATGCGTCCTTCATTAGCTGGTTGACATTGACAATGTGAGTGGCTTCATTCCCAGGCAGTTCATTAGTGTTTTCTTTCTGGCAGGTGGCCAGGCACTCTCTTGGGGGCTTTTCTAAACCCACACTCCTTATCCTTAGGCTTATCCTAGAAAGTCTGAAACTACTTTTTCAGTGCCTCACAACTTTATAAACTACGGTTCTGTCAGAGTTAGCTTAGGTCTCTATTACTGCAGACATATTTCCATACATATTCTATACAGATCATGTATTGTTCTTTGTATAGATTTTCCTGTTCATTGTTTGTAGTCCTTCCAGGCATCTATTTCAAGTTGCCATTAAGCATTATAGGACACAACAGCTTACTAAGCTGTGAGCTGTGTGTGTGTTTGTGTTTGCTATTCACGGCCAGCTTGTCCCACCCACCTGTTTAAAAACACTCTTCTCAACCAAGCTTTACCATGTCTGAATTAGTCACCAGGCTAACCCAGTTCTCAACAACAATACGATGTGTACCAGCCAACAGAGCAAGATAGAATCTGGCTACAGTGTCTGAGAGAGAGGCTTTTGAATTTCCTGTCAATTATTCATGAGATTTTCAGCAGCTAGTCAGTGAAGAGTTGCAGTGAGCTTCCGGCTCTGACAAAGCTGTCTTTTCTGGGCAGTGTGCTTCACTTGTCTCATTCTTGGACAAGCAGATCATTATTCTTAGTCCTGCCCACTTTCTGAAGTTGTTTTCTCAGACATTTTTCCCTTAGCTGTATGTTAGTGATCATGTTGGTGGAACTTGCTTTAGGCTTCATTTGTGTATTATTACATGGAAAAGAATGTTCTGCAAAAGTCACCACTATTTATTATTTTTTTTGTGGATGAAATAAACAAAGGCGTGCATGCATGTGGAATCAGTTTTGGAGATAATAATCGAGTTTACTTTTTAAGTTTTGGTAGACGGGCAGACCTCAGAGGCTCTAAAATATCAGTGGAAATGGAAATGTTTCCAATGATGATTAGATTTATGGGAGAATTCTAAAAGCATGAGGCTTTTTTTTGTTGTCTGATCTTGATCTGAATCAGGCTGCTGGAGGATGATTTCATTTGCATGCTTGAAATAAGTGCAATGTAATTGCTACCAATTACACTGGATTGGTACACTGTGGTTTGGTCAAATTGTAAGCACACCTCCTTCTGTTTTGTGAAGACTTACAATTCAAGCATGAAGAGAAACAAGCAATACCTGTAATGTTTTAGGGTCAGGACCTTGTTTTACTGCCCACGATATAGAAGAGCTTTTTACAAGTATGCTTTTGACTAGCCCTTATTACATCACTGTTAGCCTGCAAATCACCTTTGTCTTCACACATGACAAGCACCTGCAGGTCGTCAGCACTTTTATTGTATTTTTATATTTTTGCTACAGATCTTGAGGCGGAATTCTGCTTATATGTTGACTAAAGAAAAAGGCAATCTGATCTTGGAACAAAGCAGACCCACAGGGAGCGTCTCTCTCAGTAGCACGCACTTATGATATACGTATAATATGCTCCGGTATCAAACGCATACTACATTCCCAGCGAACAGAGAACACTCATCAGTACTCAGCGCTAGAACTTCCAGTAAGCATTAGAGCCTTTATTTTATATGTAAGAAGATTGGGCTGTAACACGTATTGTAGAATTCTACAAATATCGATAATGCCATAATAAAAGGTGGGATAGAGCGTTCCCCTTACTTGTTCCAACTAAGACATAATACGCTGCCTGGCCAAAAAAAAGTTGTACACACTAAGATTTAATTCAGTCACCTTTAGCTTTTATCACCCCACACAACTCGTGTGAAAATCTTTCGAAATTCTGGAGTCCTGAAATATGCCTGGGCCATCAGGGAAGAAAAACTCCATAGATGTGATAACCTGGTGATTCAGTTGACTTCATTTTATCACTAAATAACATTACTTAGTCTAGACATGACCAACTGAAGCAACCCCAGATCATAACACTTCCTCCAGAGGTTTGAACAGTGGCCATTATACAGTGTGTCACTTCGTGGACTTCCATTCTTACCCTACGCTCTAGAATAGGGTCAATAGGGTCTGAATTTAGTCTGAATGCATCAGACTACATGACCTTTTCCCATTGCCCCAATCTTTATGCTCCCTAGCAAATTCAAGCCTCATTTTCTGATTAGTCACGTTAACAAGTGGTTTTCTTAAGACCACACAGCTGTTTAGTCCTGAACACATTATGTGCGTATGGAAATGCTCTTACTCTTAATATTTCACATAGCTATGGTTCTTACTGTTGATTATTACCAAGGTGGTGTAGTGGTTGGCACTGTGGCCATGCACCTTCAAGTTTGAGGTGTGTGTGCTCTGCGAGGGATTGGCACCCTGTCCAGTGTGTACGCTGCCTCGCGCACAAAGTCTCCAAAGACTTCACCAAGTGTTTAAGTGATCTCTATTCATGATTTTTTTTCCCCCCAACCACATTTCTTGCTCAAAGTTGACGGTTCAGCATTATCCTTCCAGTAGCTGATAATGTATTGATTTTTTGTCATTTCAAATCTCCTTAGTTGTTTTCTTCGCTTGATGCAGCGCAATAATTTGACCTTTCTGAAATGACAACATTTTTGTTTTGGCCAGGCAGTGTACGTATCCAATAGACATGTAGAATGGGTTCATACATGGACAGTACAGTATCTAAAAGTGGTAAAGAACATCCAGAATATGTGACAGATTGAGTGTTATTTAATACAAAAAAATCCTAAATCCATAATGCTCTGAAAATATTTAGCTAGCCAAAATGTTAGCTGGGTTGTTACCATGATTACCTCAAGTAGCCTGTTTCATTTAAAAAGCAGCACCCTGGCAAGGCACAAGTTCTAGGCTGAGATTATACGATAGAGGTTATGCATAAGGACGCGTCTCTGCTAAGGTTCCTTGATTTGGATACATCTGGAGATAGAAACGCCTGAGATCTGCTAGGCAACGACAGTAGTTATGAGAGTTTTAGTGGGAGTTTGAAACACTGAAAACAATATGTTAATTAAAGAGACAGATAAAGATCAAGACGTGCTATTTAAATTCAGTATGCTGACATTCTAAAGTGTGATGAAAGTTCAGGCAATTTTTCTGTTATGGAAATATAATGCATGCTGTGTGAGTCCACCCCAGGCTGTCACACGTCTGCTTGTGCCAAGACGATTCCTGCTGTTCCATCACAAGCGCTGTATTTATACGGGTGCTGGTTTTCTCATAACTGTGGCTTAACAGGGAACAAGTCCTTATCTGTCAGTTTATGTTGTGCAGCTCATTTGTACTAGCCACCTGTCCTGCATTTGGATAAGGAATACAGAGTCGTGTTTGGGTTGTATATTAATGGCACTGTGCCTCTGGTCTACTTTACTCGTGTTTCTCTCCAAAGAAAACCATCAGGATTATTATATAAACTAACAGCTGGTATTTTTTCCCCTTGTTGCTCTTGTTGGATTTGAGCTCTGTTGTATTGCTTTGACACAAAATATCAGCAAACATGGTGTTTGACATGTACATACACTGTCTGGGCCAAAAAAGTTGTTGTTGCTGATTTAAATAACCAAATGCTTAAGAGCCTATAATTAAATAATTACTGGAGATATTAATATGTTTCATCTTGTAATAATTTTAACAACTGAGTAGCTTCTCATTACTTAAATGTCAGAAGATGTGGTAGTGGAAACTACAGAGTCCGGGTTTGATTCCCGCCTCGGGGTTTGTGTGCATGGAGTTTGCATGGTGGGTTTCCTTCTGGTAATAAGGTTTCCTCCCACAGTCCAAAGACATGCAGATTAGGCTAATTGGTCTTCACAAATTGTCCATAGTGTGTGAATGAGCGTGTAAGTGTGAGTGCCCTGCAATGAATTGCCAACCTGTCCAAGGTGATCACAGGATGAAGCGGTATGGATGATGATGAGTGAGTGAGTGAGATCACTTCAGTGTTTGGTGATAGAAAAAGAAAGAGCAATTCCACACGTGGCCACGAGAAATCCACTTGTTAGCAAGAATAATTAGAAAAATGCTTCATTTAGCAAGGGAACATAAAGATTGGACTTTGGAGCGATGGAAAAAGGTCATGTGATCTGATGAGTCCAGGTTGATCTTATTCCAGATTGCATAGTGCACACTGTACAAGTCCCTGGAGGCGGTGTTATGATCCGGGTGGCAATAAAATAAAGTTAGCATGACCAGGTTTTTTTCTTTCCCGATGGCGACGGCATATTTCAGGACGTCAAAGCCAAGGTTCACTGGTCTCAAATTGTAACAGGGTGTTTCTGTGAGCATGAGGAGTCATTTTCACACATGAATTTTTTACCTTTTTTACCTTAACCCCACTCAAGGGCTTTTCCGTGATGGAAGGGACTATACAGAGTGGTTTGACTGTTGCTGTGACATTGCATAAGGTTGCCTAAACAATCCTGTGGTAAATGCTCACCATAATTAAAGCTTAAGGAAGTATTAGTATGTGGCTTAAGGAAGTATTAGCATGTGGCTTTTTTTTATTTATTTATTTTTTGGCCAGGCAGTGTGTGTCTCTATCACAGTGGCGATTTCTTTAAGACTGAAAGGGAAGCTCAGCTTCCCCTATAATGTCACAAAATTAGTGGTCAAATTATGTACTATTGTATTAACATTTTATTGACTAAAAATG
>JAOVVA010000037.1:17953354-17967945 GCA_028565275.1 Leiocassis micropogon | reverse complement strand
GTCACGCGGTTCGGAGGAAACACGGGATAGTCTTCGCCCTCCCGACTGAGTGGTAGTAGTAGCCTTAATGTGGGAGCAACGGGGAGGAATTGGCTATGAGTAATATTGGGGAGAAAATTGGAAAAACCCCAAAAAATAATTAAATTCTCTGAAAATGACTGTATGTCTAACTCCTATGCACGTACTAGGTTAATGAGTGGTAAAGTAGTTATTGCTTCGTATTACAATTTCTTTACAGGATGTAAAACCCCAGGCCTATCGTAATGCGTATGATATTCCACGGCGGAATCTTCTGGATCAAGTCACGCGAATGCGCTCCAACCTTTTAAGGACTACTCAGAAGCTCATCAGGAGCCAGGATGAAGGTATGCTCCAAAGACGAACACAATGTTTGAATACTCATTCAGAATTTTTTTTTCTTTAGTGAATACAAAAACAGAATGAAGATATAGTTCAGGTCAATGAAAAAAAAACCTTTGATCATGTGAATTTTTTTTAAATTATTTAATCTTGTGTTTGTTTTTTGTAGACTATTTGCATAGTATTCCTGTCGGTCAGATGGGAAACTATCAGGAATATCTGAAGATGATGCCATCCCCCCTTCGTGAGATCGACCCTGATCAGCCGAAACGTCTGCACACGTTTGGAAACCCGTTTAAACAAGATAAGAAGGTACTTCCTTCCACACACCCTATCTTCATTTATCAGCTACACTTTCGACAATACTAAAAGTAGGTAGGTTACACAGTAGGTTAAATAGCACAATGGCTTTATTCTTTGGGCAAAACAACACAGTGTCATTTCCTACCACAAACCAATCTGTTATTCCCATAACAGATTACACTTTATTAGAAAATCAAGCAGTCATGGTTTTTTTTAATCCATGTGTTAGACTTGGAACAATACACAAAGGTTATGTTCTTTGGTTTTGGTGTAAGATTCTGTCCATCTAAACACAACAGAGTTTTCAGGTTGGAAATGTTTTCTTGTATGATCACAGGGAATGATGATTGACGAAGCAGACGAGTTCGTCACGGGCCCCCAGAACAAGAAAAGGGGAAACCCAACCGAGCCCAACTCAGGTGCGGCTCCAAAGAGGCGGCGGAGCATGTCCCCTCTACTGCGCCGGCCCCAAACCCCACCCATCATCAGCAACCATGTGCTGGGCAAAGGGACCACAGTGGTCCCAGGCCAACATGGTCTCATTAAACCCATCCCACTGCACAAAGGTGAGCCTTATAAAGCTCAGAGGTCTGGCTGAAGATATTCTGTTAAATACTTAGTAATAGACATTTAATTAACTCAAACTATCTTTGTTTCAGTTTGTTCCAATATACTTTTAACGCTGATAAAATTTTCTTTGAATGCTTAGAAAACATCATGCATAATTTACGCAGGTTAGCCATTACTTTAGTAAATAACATTGGAAAATAACATCTTGTACAGTGGTGCTTGTCAAGTGGTGATATATAGAAGGTTGCAAGCAAACACCCGGGTCCCAAAACTGATGCGTTGAAAGCCAGAAAAATGGACAAGGATCTGAGTGACATTGACCAAGTTCCAATATGTGATGGCTAGACAACTGGGTGATAGCATCTCTGAAATGAAACATCTCATGGGGTCTTCCTGTGGTTTGTGGTTTGTACCTACCAAAAATGTCCCAAGGATCCTTCCTGGTTAACTGGCAAAAGAGTCGTGGGCACCCAAGTCTCAGTGATGTGTGGAGCGAAGGTTAGCTCATCTGGTCCACTCCTACAAAAAGCTAATGTAGCACAAATTGCTAAAAAGGTTAATGCTGGCTATATGTCAGCTAGACTGTCCTGTACACTGCTGAAAATGCCTACAATGTGCACATAATTACATTATGTGATGAGGATGGTCATGTGTATGTTGTTTACCTTGGAAAGAGATGACTCCAGAATGCACTATGGGAAGAAGGCAAGCCGGTGGAGACAGTTTGATCTTTTGGGTAATGTTCTCCTGGGAAACCTTGAGTCCTGCCATTCATGTGGATGTTACTTTGACTACAGCCTCCCTAATCATTTTTGCTGAACAAGTGTATCACTTCATGGCATCGGTATTCCCTGATGGCAGTGGCCTCTTTCAGCACTATAATGCTCATCGCCACACTGCAAACATGGTTCAGGAATGGTGTGAAGAACGTGGCACAGAGTTTATGGTGTTGACTTGACCCCCAAATTCCTTAGATCTCAATCCAGTTGAGCATCTCTCGGACATGCTGGACAAATATCATCCATGTAGACCCCACCTTGCAGCTTACAGGACTTAAAGGATCTGCTGATAATGACTTGGTGCAAAATACCACAGCACAGCATCAGAGATTTTGTGGCGTCCATGCCTCGATGGGTCAGAGCTATATTAATGACACAAAGGGGACCTAATTAATAGCCTAATAATAAACGACTGGTTGGTATGTGTAAGTGTGCTTGGAGCGCCACCTGATGGCAGGAGTTTGAACAGAAATACAGACCGGAAGGTTACATTAATGGTCGTATCTTTGCATACTTACAAATGCTAGTCATTTTGAAACCATTTACTTGACTTTGTTTTTATTGAGTGTCCTAGAATTTTCTGTTGCTGCGTACAATGCATGGCTTTTAAGATTAAGAAAATGTAGTTGTCCAAATGATTGAACATCATACAGAGGCTACTCTGACAATAACTGATGAGAAAGCAACAAACTAAAATACTAGAAAAAATTGTTACACAAAAACACATTTTTCGGAGAATGTTAGTTTGTCGTGTCGTCATGTGTTGTCAGAGTAATCTTCCCTGCCGCTGGGATTATCATGTCACCATGAGTCTACTGTTACTAAAGTAATTTTGATTGGTTATATATATAATGTTGCTTGATCTTGGTGTCTCCCCCTATAGGAGTGGAGGGGAACAGCATGGTGGGTGCAGAGAGCAATGGCGAGAGAGTGATGAGTGGAGAGTCTGGAGACTCCTGGTCTGGAGCAGTGGAAGGGGTCGGGGGAGGAACTGTAGCTCTCTCGCTGGAGGAAAAAGGAGAAATGAAGGTTACTGATGGAGCAGAAGAAAGGGTATTGCTGGAGAACAGATTAGGAGAAGAGTGTATTGAGGAAAAACCATCTGAGATGCCACAGAACTGTGAGAATCCAAGTCCTCCAGACCAGGACAGAGACATGGAGGGAGGTGGAGTAGACTCTTCTACACAGCCCACTATTGTTATGGTTCCTCTGGACGGAAGCAATGCTGAACTACGTACACGAGTCATCAAAGAGGTCCGAAAACCAGGCCGCAGTAAGTGTCTACATAATGCTGTATCTAAATGATATTACACAGAAACACTGTACTGAGTTTCAGTAGCTTACTTGTGTTTTTAATCTCTGCCTTTGGTAGATTATGAGGCAATATTCAGGCTGCTAGAGGAGGTCAAAGGACCAGTGTCAGTGCAGAGGTACTTTATCCATCACGCCATCAAAGAAGCAGCCAGGTGGGTGTCTGTTGGTGTTACATTCGATCACACACAAGCACACAATTTAAATAGCATTCCACATCATTAAAACATATTAACTGCAATTATCTCAGCTAAGGAATATTTCTCCCCAAAAAAAGAAAAGTGATGAATAAGTAGAATTACGTTCATGCCTAACCCTGTTTATTAGCGTTGCATAGAAAATGTTCTAAACTGTTTTTGCACAAAAAAAAAAATGTGTGAACCGCAGCTTGAAAAGATGGAGTTGGTGGCTTTAAGTGCCTCGGATGGAGCACTAGTTTGCCTGGTCGGTAACTCTTGTTGATGGGGGAGTGCTTTAAGAGACAAGTGGGACATGGACACTACTTACTTGGGTGGACCAAAAATCTAGATCCATAGGCGAAATGTATTAATTTAAGAGTATAAATTAGACCAAATGCTCAAATCGACCATTTCTTAAATCCTCCCTCATAAATGTCTGTTGCACAGTACGGTGAGGCACAGGTTACCAGCCATTTACATTTAGGCATTCGGCAGATGGCCTTATCCAGAGTGACTTACATTTTTAAAAATCTCATTATACATCTGAGCAGTTGAGGGTTAAGGGCCTTGCTCAAGGGCCCAAAAGGGACATGGTCGTGGGATTTGAACCTGAAACCTTCCGAACCGTAGTCCAATGCCTTAACCTCTGACCCTGTTGCTGACTGATGTTCCCTTACCTGATCCTGGAGTTTCCCCACATCCAGCACAATTTATTATTTTCTATACAAAGCATATCCTCACATTATTTCATTATATCAGGCACTACGAACTGACCTAACATCCTGTCAGGGGGATATAAGTACCATAAGAAAGGAAAAAACACTAGTCAAGGGATGTTTTAAACATACTCACCGTTTACTTTAGCTGGAGCACGCAGTTATCCAATCATGTTGCAGCAATGCAGTGCATAAAATTATGCACATACGCATAAGAAGTTTTGGGTAATGTTCATATCGAACATCAGAATGAAGAAAAAACTTTAATTGTGGCATGGTTGTTGGTGGGGGAGGGGCTGGTTTGAGTATTTCAGAAACTTTACACAAAATGGTGCAAAAAAAAAAAAAACCCAAGCAAAAATCCTGTTTGCAGATGGTCTGCAAACCTTGTTCATAAGCAATCAGAGGAGAACATCCAGAACTTCCAGAAGAATAATAGTTCATATAATCAGTCTTGATAACTTTATATATATTTTATATGGTGAGCAGAAAAGCATCTCAGCATGCAGGAACCATCGAACCTTCAGGATTATGTGCTACACCAATAGAAGATCACATCAGGATTCACCTCTGTCTGCCAAGAACAGGAATCTGAGGCTGTCTAGTTTCAACGATCTTGATGCAGTATTCTTGTGTTGCACCTCAAGATTTCATGTGTTGTGCATGCTGGGAGGCTTGCTATATCCTTCCTGTCAGTTCTAACCAGACTGTTCATACTCGTCTGTTCTCTCTTATCAACAAGTTGTGTTTCAGCCTGTAGACCAACATCTCGTGGGATGTCTGCACTATTGTGATATTCCAAAGAATTTCAAAAATACTCAACCCATTTATTACCAATAAAACCTTTCCATGATTTTAAAGTAACAGAGATCACACTACACCAATACACTATTAGTTTTGTTTGATGTGAAAATTATCTAAAACTCTTGATCTGTATCTGCATGACTTTCATTAATTAATTAATTGCCGCCACATGATTGGCTAATCACATAACTGCATGAACACGTAGATGTACAGGTATTCTTAATAAAGTGGACAGTGTGTGTAATTATTAATTCAAATGTGTGGTTAATTTACTTTAAAAGATAGTGTCCAGTCGAATGGTGCAAGAGGCTTTGAGTGAGCCTGGTGATGGGATAAATGGGAGTTGGTATATTTTGCGTTTGCAAAAGTGTTTATAAATCGAAAATGGGCAGCTATAGTAAGCTAGTGTTGGAACCCAGTAATGAGGTGGTAGAGGAGCACTTGAGGAGATTTAACAAGATTCAGGGGTAGACCAGCCATGTGCCATGTTGTAGACTAGTCAAAATGACAAAGGAGAAATGAAGCACCTTTTTCACCTCCATGAATAGAAAAGGTGGTAGGATTATAATAATCTAAAGAAAGAAGGGAAAATGTGTCAATAGTGTTAGGAGGAACGATCTTCTCATCAATGTATGTGCTATGGGTTTGCATGGGGCAACAGCAGACGTTACCAGGTTTCCCTTGTATCATGACATCTTTACAGTGGTCACTTCAGAGCAAAAGGTGAAGAACAGAGAAGAGTGTAAGAGGAGTTCAACATCAACAAGTTGTGATTTCCTTCACTCCCATTCATCTGGCCTTAATTCCCTCCTAGAGATTAATGGAGATCAATAGAGAATAAAAGATTGCAAAGAAAGGAAGGTCTTTGGGTACTGGCTCAGGTGCTAGAGAGGAAAAGAGTTGTAGCGACGTGAGGGTGCTTGGAAGCTAGCAAGGTGGGAGAGGTGGGATGGTGGTTTTGGCAAGTGATGCAGAGGTACAGTATTTACATTTAGGCATTTGGCAGAGCATCTCATTATACATCTGAGCAGTTGAGTGTTAAGGGCCTTGCTCAAGGGCCCAACAGTGGCAACTTGGTGGTTGTGGGGTTTGAACCTGGGATCTTCCGAACCGTAGTCCAATGCCTTAACCACTGAGCTACCCCTGGCCAGTATGAATATTTGATGATCCTTAGGGAAGAGTTAAAAGTTACACAAGAATGTGATGATCTGAAAAGTGAAGTGGGATAACTGATGAGTACAGCGCAGGGAGGTGAAGACAAGAACGTTTCTTCACTTATAATTTGGAAGGGAATTGTTGGTCAGGTCACAGGAGTGCAGGAGAAGAAAAGGCAGGAGGACTGGAGATAGGATGGGAGGTTGAAGTCTAAAAATGAAGGAAAAGATGTGCTAACTGAAATAACTTAGATGTATACTTATGCATTGCAGTTGTGCATTTCATTTCCATCTCCAACTTGGATGCGAGCTACTGGTACAAATGTTGCACTACTGGTTTTCTCAAATCTGCAGATTTTTTTCCACTTCAGATCAACTAAAAAAAAAAAAAAACACTCTGAACAGCATGATGCATAATATTCTCCAACAATGCAATGCTCCATTACTTAACCCGCTGACTCTTTTGTGGATTTAAAAATAGCCACAAATTTGTTTGTATTACAGAAATTACTTTCAACACTATTAGCAGCCAAGTCCTTGTGCAAAGCACTCCTTAGCGAACAGCTTTGCCTTTTAGCACCTAGTGCTTTATGTCAGGAAGTCAAAGCTGTGCATAAAAACGGAATGCCCAAACCCATGCAAATATTTGCTTGGCGAAAAACCTACATTTTGCATTGAAAGGGCAGTTGACAGAATTAATGCACAAATTTGTGTGTATGCACAATTATGTGGCCGAAGGCTTTTTAACTGAATATTTCTTAACAGAGGGGTTCAACTACACACCTCGCTCCTGACTCCTGCTAATGTACAAATGCATGTGTCCAACCTCTCTATCTGTTTTTTTTTTCTTTTTCTCTGTCACAGATTTAAGAAGCGTGTACTGATCCAGCAGTTGGAATCTGCTCTCGAGGATATTGAAGAGAGGCAAATGCTGCCTGCACAAGTTAACAATGTCCACGGAAGATAGTGAAGCGAATTTGTTCGGCAGCGAGACAAAAAACCGTGTACACGAGTGGAGATGGCGGTACGGGCTACGCGAGCATGTCTGTCAAAGGCCAACACTGCACTTCAGATTCGAAGAAAAGACCCGCAAGGAGAGATATGAGGACGAAGAACTTCATTCTACCCGATGGCGGTCCGAGTCCCTGAAGTCGTGATGCATTAGAAAGCGCTTATATGGAAAAAGTTATAAATTAGACAATATAAGGTTCCTTGGCCAATTCAGCACATGAGACAGTCCATGAACACACACACCCTCCAGCAAAAGCAGGTTCAGCCCTGAGAGACGAGAGATGATAGGACATCACGTAAAGCACTGAAGATGTCTGTCCACTGACGTAGACATCAGTATAACATGATGGGTATGCTTTTGAACAAAATATCTGTAGCTCATAAGGTTCAATAGCAGTCCAGGGACTCCAACCAGCCTGGCCACCATCCATTATTTTCGACCACTGCGGAGCAATAATCCTGTTATCAGTACAACAGGCTCAGTTTTCCTACACATAATGCAGTCTTAACAACTCTTGATACCTGACGCCCAATGAGATCATCCTGTGCAGGAAACGGGAGGTCGATTTGTCTCTGTGTTTGTGGTAATAAGCAACGCTAAGCAACATAAACGGACCAGTCGATTCGACGTATTGAAAAGCTTCATCAGACTCTGTGCAAATTCCCTAGAAACATGCAACACATCGTTTAAGCAATAGATTCAAATGAACGCCAGGGCCAGCTGGCACCACAACGTCACTTTTATTCAGGCCAAATAAAACAGGGATGTAGTTATTGGGAAGCTTTAGACCCATTCAACATCATCTGTTCTTCACTGGAACATTTGTTAGACAGTCATCGGCTACTTTTCACATGCAAAAGCTACCTTAGTGACCACATGGTTGTTTGTTTTGTTTATTTTTGAAAGCAGATGTATACGACTTTTTTGACGTTCATAAATAATATAGATTATTTTTGGATGGTATTCTTACCAGAACATGAGAATATTTTAAGAATTGTATAAAACATTTTTGTAACTTTGTTATTATATATAAATGTAAAGTTTTATGATGATTTTTTTATTAAAAACAATGAAAAAGAAATAAACATTATAAATAAGTGATCTTTCAAATATTTTTTAGCATCCTTTGCTCAAAGAGGAGAAAAGGAAAGCTTGTCAGGACAGCCTGAGGCCGGTTTTCATCATACAATCGATCATGGTAGCCTGTGGTTTAATATAAATATGCTCCACCTCTGGCAAATTTCTGACTGGAGAGTTGGTATTTAATCAGTAACATTAGAAGCAGTATAGAATTTGTGATGTGATTTTGCCAGTTTTAAAGCCACTGTGTTTTATCCTTTCTATATTGATAGAAAATAGTGAATAATAAGGATAAATGTAATGATTCCATTACTGTGATGCAGAAATGTGCATTGGTACAAGTACCTTCATATATTACCACATACATAGTGTGTGTGGCGTCTTGTTTTTTCCCCCCCAGCATCTGGGGTGGATGTCATGGTCTCTACTCAACACGAAGTCAGTAATTTTTGGTTGTTTGCCAAACTCACCCAATGGATTTTGATATACTCCTCCTAGGGGATTTTTATGATCGCCACCAAACCGGGGCAATATAATCTCAAGATCTAAAGATCTCAAAAGCCATGGCATAAACTTATGTCAAAAATTGGCTAAGTGAATAATTCCTAAGACACCATATTGAGTAACATCACATTGTCATAGTGTGATGCTTTTTAAGTACGATTTGTTGCCTGAGGGCAACACCATGTTATAGAGGGTTAAAAAGCACACAGGTTGGAAGCTGCTGCCATTAGAATGAAGCGAGACAATAGCTTCCTCATATATTGCTTAATAATGGTGTTGCTATTCCCCTTTAAATACACGAGGCCATGGTGCCCACTATCGCTCTGGTGTGCCCGGGTGGCATTGGTGCAGGTGCTTGGGCCCGATCATCATTCCTTGCAACTATATTTTTTGTTAATATAGCACATCCAAATAAAAGGCATAAAAACGTTTACTGAAGTCTAAACAAATCAGCTTGAATAAGTTTCTCTTCTCATCTAGCAGTATTTAGCATTTATACATATACAGTGCATCTAGCCTTTTTTTGTTTTAATTTCAATGATTATGGCTTACAGCTATTGAAAATTTAAAATCCAGTATCTCAAAATATGAGAATGTTTCCTAAGATCAGTTTTTTTTTTTTTTTGAGACCTGGTCACTTCAATAGCGGCTTTCAGCTTGTCTATATTGTTGTGTCAGGTGTTTATTATCTTCCTCTTGATAATAACTCATGGAGTTCAGGTCATGTGAGTTAGCTGGCCAATTAAGCACTGCAATATCATGGTCAGCAAACCAGTTAGTGGTAGTGCTGGCACTGTGGGGAGGTGCTAACTTCTGCTGGAAAAGAAAATCAGCATCTCCATGAATCTTGTCAGCAAACCGAAGCATGAAGGGCTCTAAAATCTCCTGGTAGACAGCTGCTTTGACTTGATAAAACATAGTGGACCAACACCAGCAGAGGCCCCCAAAATCACAATAAGCTGTGGAAACGTCACACTGGTCTTCAAGCAACTTGGATTCTGGGCCTCTCCACTCTTCCTTCAGAGTCTGGGACCTTGGTTTCCAAACAAAATGCTAAATTTACTTTTATCTGAAAAGGCCACTGAGCAATGGTCCAGTCAGTTATTTCTCTCTTCAGCCCAGTTAAGACTTTTCTGATGTCTTTGGTTCAGAGTTGGCTTGATAATAGGAATGCAACAGTTGTAATCCGTTTCCTGGAGACTATGTGCGTGGCGGCTCTTGATGCACTGACTCCAGCCTCTTCACAAGCCTCCACCCCTTATAAAGCTTGTTATCCTTGTTGCTTGTCCACATTATTATACCACACTTTTCCCTTCCAGTCAGCATCCCATGAATATGCCTCGATACAGCACTCCGCGAACAGCCAACCCTTTCAGTCATGACCTTCTGTGGTATATCTTCCTTGTGGAGGGTGTCAATGATCGTCTTCTAGAAAACGGTCAAGTCCGCAGTCTTTCCTATGCCTATACTGAAGTATATCGAGGGATACATGGTATTTATACTATATAAATAGTATTTTACTCAAACTCAAAATAGTAGTATTATAAGAAATATTTTGAGATACTGGCTGTATCCATCAAAATTTAAGTAAGAAAAGGCTTGAAATATTTCACTTTACTGTACATGTAATGAATCTAGAGTTTCACTTTTTAAATTCAATTAAAAAAACAAACTTTTTCATTGTATTCTAATTTTTCAAGATGCACTGTATATAAGCAAAAAAAGCAAAGATTTATAAACTGTAGGAAAATGTATATTTGACTAGTGTTTAATTTGATCCTTATGAATTTTATAGCATGTAGATATTTTTAATCCTAAATGAGAGATAGAGTCCAAATGAAGCATAAAGTCCCGCTGTTGAGAGTTAAAGGTAGGCTCAGTGGTTTTTCAAGTCAGAGCTCTATTTGTAACATTTGGAAAAGTTCCTGTCATATTCTGGCAGATTTTTAAAAAATGTGCTTGGAAGAAATCTCCTGGTGTCTGTAACCCCCCTCAGGCCTAGTAAAAGGAAGTAATTTTCAGAGTGTGGCTTTGGCAAGAAGGTGGTTATATTTGTTTGAATTTGCAGTTGCACTGGGACTGAGCAGTTTCCATGTCTTGCGACTTCTACCCACAGCTTTCCACATACCAATGGAAAAGCTTAACCACTAAGCTACTGCTGGAACTATTAAAGGATTTTTGTTAAGAAACAATTGTGTAGTTTTAAATTGACCTCCGGGAGCTCAGTGGAGGTTTGCTGTTTAAAATGCTCAGGATAATAGCCTTAAGCTACACTTCTTTTGAAGGACCACGCTCTGAAAATACAAAACTCTAGGTGAAGGTCAGGCAGGTAGAGGAGACCTGGAAATGTTACACACTCATTGCAGTTCTACATTAAACTAGCCCTAGAACTTATATTATGTTAAGATAGTTGGCATGTTCAAGGTTAAAAAAAAAAAAAAAAAAAAAAACCGGTGATGGGAGATTCTTAAAAAGGACTTAGCTGAGGATATCTTCTCTTCTAATTTGCAATGATTATTCTATAAAAGAAATAACACTAGACCTAAAGTCGACTTTACAAAGCTGATTAAAATCATCACCTGGATGCTTATGTCTTTAATGCAATTAAGACTGTAGCATTGTATTGGCCTTTAATGTGATTTAATGAGTGATACCTAATCCCAAAGTGTAAAAACCTACAAATATGTTCAAAACAAGAGTACTGTACGACTGTACAACTTTGACTTCTAAGCTCTGTTTCTTACTATTACAGTATATAGTTTACATATCTGGAAATCTAAAACTGCAGTTTATAAATGCATTTTTTTAATGCATAAAGTTAAACGGTATTCCTAAAAATAAATAAAAAACATTCTAGGCTAGAGTAGCTAGGCTATCATTAATTAACAGAATAATAAATTAACAGACAATAAATTGATAAACAAGTGGTCGGAGATGGCATGGATGGTGATCTTTCTGTCAAAGTGATCGTTCATCCGGTGGTTATATTGAAAATTTAAAAATAAATATTACAAAACAATCAACCAATTATTTAGGATATCGTGCCAAACAAATATTTGAATGGATGCACAGAAAAAACTGAAGACATACTGTCTAGTGGTGCAGGCATAAAAATAATATAGGGTACTTAGATTCTGTCTCTTCAGTGACTCGCTACGGATATGACTGGGCAGAATTAAATTAATGTAATTTTAATTTCAATTTTTAGATGATGAGTGAATTTAAACTACACCAACAAAAATGATCCTGACAACACAACACAATCTTTTCCCCCTTGTAACCTATCAACCTATCCTTACACGTAATACACAAATACATACAGTACACACCAGATATCACAGTGAAGAGATGTCCCGATATGCTGAAAATGAATCCATCTCTTCAGTTGAAATTAGTCAATAAAATCTCTGATTTTATTGTTAAAAATAATCAGATGCAATGTAAATAAAACAAACAAAAAATTTTTTTATCCACCCAAGAAAAAAAAATTATAAACGGGGTGTACCATTAATTTCCCACAGCTCATTCACAGTATTGTTAGCATTATTAGACGTCTTTATTTCTTACTTCCCAGACCAGGCATCAATTTAGTAATTATACTAACCTTAGCATTATTTGCATACCAAAATCTATTTTGTAGTCCGTCAGTCATAAATAGCATTTTAACACAAGTAAAATTAAATGGTCCGTAGTAGTTATGTCCTTTGAAAAGAGTGTGGGGAAGAAAAACAAACTTCAGTTAAACATGGCGGCACAGCAGGTCGTGTAGCAAACTAAACGGTTATAGGAGCTGGCATTTGGGCCCCTCATGAAAAAAAATGGTGTTTGTCGCTTCTCTGTGTGCCACCTGATTGAATACAGTGTATCTGTCAGACGTTTTAAGACAAATGTATCAGCTGCGGAAAAAAAAAAAAAATTTAAATGAGGGGTTGGCACAGTCCATAGATTTCAAAGTAGTAACCACGCTGAGATGCAGATTTGTACAGCATATTGACAGAGAGAAGTGAAAGGAAAACTTGTTTATATGCTCATTCCAACCGAGGAGCTTACTGATGCAGAGGAAGAAAAGAGACGGTAAAACAAGCAAGAGGAACCCCTTTCAAAACTAGTCTCAGTGAAAGTTCTCCAGCTTGCGTAGCCTTAGGGGATTGGATGGCAAAGCCTGAGGAGAAACAGTAGGAACCTCTGGCTCGGGTGAGCTGAAGAGCACCCTGCCTCGGTGATTAAACAGGTAGAAAGACGGGTGGTTTCTCAACGTGTCAAATGTTCTGGGGGACAAAAAGAAAGAAAGAAGAGGTTTATGTTAAACAATTTTCAGACACTAACATGAAAATTATTAAAACCTCTCTCAATAATAGTTAATTTGACTTACTTGTGTTTAAGCTCTGAAGATGCGTCCATGTCTTTAAACTCACCCGAGATGTGGACTATTCCACAACATGTAACCACGAATGCTAACAATGTCTGTAATACTATCTGTAAACATAAAATATATTTTCAAACAGTTTGTTTATTTATTTGCTTATTTTCTTACACATTTTAATTACAAAATTAAAAACTTGGCAGGGAAAATCTTACATCTATTGGAAGAGTTTCATTCTCTTTTTCTGTCAGTCGCATGTATGATCGATCTGGAAAAGAAGAACAGAAGAAATATTTTATTACGGCTTGCCTGATTTTAATAAACAAATCAGGAGACAAGATACACAAATAAAATAACCAACCCACAATTCTTGCCTTATATACTTAATATAATTGTTTGAATTTCACACTTTCCATGCATTTTTTTTGCCCCAATCCCGTTTTACCCGAGTGTTCACTCCGGTAACAACCGATGTCACTCTCATACTAACAATCCTTAATGTCAACAAGCTTTCAGCTTCAATCTATTTGTGTAACAGTAAATGCATTAGAATACCTAGATGTAGATATTTATTTATTACGACGATGTGTCTTTTTTCCTGATGTATTCAGGAAAGTATGGCCAGTTTGCCGCAGTTCATATGTTTACAAATATAAATGAATCTATAAATGAATCTAAATTTCTAAATCTAAATGTCTTCTTTCTCTAGCCACTTCAATTGCACCTGAAACTTGACTTTAAAATAGATATTTAATTCTGTGTACCATTACACCCATACAATCTATGTAAAAGAGTAGAGGCTTGTGTTGGTGCACCTTAGTGTATTCTGCATTCACAAACAATACCCCAAAAAAATCTAATCAGACACAGATGCAATGCTTCATGCCTGTGCTGGACCTAAACCTCAGCACTGCCAGCGCCCTAGTACAACATTTTGCATAAAAAACCTCCCAAATACAAAATTCTCGTTTCAACCAGTGCTGACTGTAGAGTCAGGAAAAGACCTAATAACGGTATAAATGCCAGTTAATGGTGTAAATTTCACTTATATTCCATTTTCTCATTGAACATTTTCTCATAAATTACCGGTTGTACTCTTTATTAGTTTGTTTTTAGATGCAGAAGGGTGTAAAGATTTTTTGTTGTTGTGAAAGATGCCTTCAGGCATAAGATGCTAAATGTCTTTTCAGCAGCAAGACCAGAAAGACCTTTAAAGCCATGCTTCTCAAACTGGAGTCCAGGAATCTGTGAATTTTTACACACATAACCTGTTATTATATAACCTATTATACAATTATTATTGTGTTCTTATAGTTATGTTGTAGTGTATTTGTTTACACTAGTGGCCACTGCACAACTACACTTCGTGGTCATCAAACCACTCCATCACAAGTCACTTTAAATAAATCACTTTAAGCATATTTGCACTGCATAAGTCACTTTAAATATGTGGATT
>JAOVVA010000037.1:17929552-17939873 GCA_028565275.1 Leiocassis micropogon | reverse complement strand
GTGTGTGTGTCTGTGTGTGTGTGTGTCTGTCTGTCTGTGTGTCTGTCTGTGTGTGTCTGTGTGTGTCTGTGTGTGTCTGTGTGTGTCTGTGTATATACGTTAAAATATATGTATAGTATGTACAAACTATGCTATAATATATTGCAGCCTTCCTGTATAAAACATTTTGTTCTCATTTTCAGTTATTTGAGCTGCTGAATTTTCTGGCTGAGAACTTCATCTTTTCATACATGGGCCTGACTTTGTTCACCTTCCAGAACCATGTCTTCAACCCTGTCTTCATCGTGGGAGCATTTGTATCCTGAAACAGAGAAATTGTTTACATTTTATTTATAGTCTCCTCACCATCAGTTCATTGCACAAATAAGAGTGTTTGTGCAATGATGAAAATGATGAACTAAAATGGTAATCCTAGTCTTGATCAAGTCAAGTTTCCAGAAATAACATAACACAGGCTTGAAAGGAATGAGATTAGAGTTGCTCCAGTATCAGATTGATTTCATTTTGGTTTACTCTACTGAGGAAGTGGGTAGTAACTACCTGCTGAGCGTATTGTCGTTAATGGCACTAGTGTGGATGTGTGTGTTTGTGTATCTGTGTGTCACTTCCCTTATTAAAACAGGAAGGGCAAATACTTTGTGCTTCGGCTTTTTGGTTCCTTAATGACTTTTGATTTCAGCTGGCCATTTTTGTGGGTCGTGCAGCTAATATTTACCCGCTCTCCTTCCTGCTCAACTTAGGCCGCAGGAACAAGATAAGCTCCAACTTTCAGCACATGATGATGTTTGCAGGTTTGTTGATCGAGTTACTCTGAAAATGTTTTGGATTTTTTTCCCCCCCTAGAAATATAATACAGTACAGTAATTAAATCAGTTTTGAATAAATGGATTTGCATGAGCTTTCAGGCCTTTCAGAAATTATTTATTTCATTTCTTTCTATTGCCTTGGATAAATGGAAAAATGGCAATTTCCAATGGAAAAGGATCATCTATCAGATGGTTATATTATCAAGCTGGTGATCACTGATTCTTCAGGGTTACTGATACTACCTCCAACTCTGCCTCCTGTCTTTTCTTCAGTGCCACTGTCTCTTAAGTCGTAGAGCATCGCTGGTCTCACCACTGTCTTGAACACCTTTCCTTTCATTCACACTGATGCTTTCTATCTGTTCCAACCTGTCTGCACATGGCTATTCACCTCCTTTCCACACACTCTATTGCTCTGGACCGTTGACCCTAAGTCCTGCACCTTCTTTACCTCTGCTCCCTGTAGCCTCACCATTCCACTTGGGTCATTTCATTCACACACTGTCTTGCTGTGGCTAACCTTCATTCCTCTGCTTTCCAGAGCATACCTCTACCTCTCTAGATTTTCCTTCACGTGTTCCCTGCTCTTGCTAAAAAAGCACAATGTCATCAAATGTCTGCAAAAATCATAGCTCATGGAGACTCCTCTCTAACCTCTTTTGTCATCCTGTCCACCACCAGAGCAAACAAGAAGGGGCTCAGAGCCGATCCTTCATGCAGACCCGCCTTAATGCAGACCCACCTCCACCTTGAACTTTTCTGTCACACCAACAGCCCATCTCACCACTGTCTTACAGTTCTCATACATGTCCTGCACCACTCTAACATACTTCTCTGCCACTCCAGACGTTCTCAATCTCTTTCATTCCTCTTTTGTCAACTCTTCAGAGTACTCCTTCCATCTCCCCATTACCCTCCCGGCACCTGTCAGTACATTTCTTTATTTGGCCTTTGGCAATCTCTACTTTCACCTTACCCTGCATCTCCCTATAGTCCTGTCTACGCTCTTCAGTCCTCCCAGTGTCCCACTTTGTCTTAGCTAACCTCTTTCTCTGTATACGTCCTCGTTCCACTACCAAGTTTCCTTGTCCAATTTCCCTTTTGCTGATGATACACTAAGTACACTCCTACCTGCCTCCCTGATCACATAAGCTGTAGTTGTATAGTCAAATGAAAGCACCTCGGAGCCTGTCTCAACTTCTCTCTGAAAACTCCACAACATTCTTCCTTTTTCAAAGTCCACCATTTTGTTCTCTGCTCTGCCTTTGTCCTCTTCACCTTCCTCACCACCAGGGTCATTTTATACACCACCATCCTGTGTTGTCTGGCTACACTTCCCCACCAATACTTTGCATTCACTGATTTCTTTGAGATTACAACGTTGACGCAAGATGTAGTCCACCTAAGTGCTTCTGCCTCCAATCTTATATGTCACCCTATGTTCCTGTCTCTTCTGGAAAAAAGTATTTACTACTGCCATTTCCATTGTCTTTGCAAAGTCTACCACAAACTTGCCCATCACATTTTTATCACCTCTGTCCCCTTCCCCAACATGTTCATTAAATGTGCACCAATCACCACTCTCTCACCTCTTGGGATGCTCTGCATTACTTCATCTAACTCACTCCAGAATTTCTCCTTCTCTTCTAACTCACATCCTACCTATCGGTCATGACCACTAACAACATCGTACATCACACCGTCAGTTTTCAGCTACAGACTCTTCAGCTATCACCCTACCTGAACTCTTTTCACCTCCAGAACATTCCTTACAAAGCCATCTTTCAGGATAGCTCCTACTCCATTTCTTTTCCTATCCACATCATTATAAAACAACTTGAACCCTGCTCCTAAGCTTCTAGCCCCTTTCCACCTTTCCACCTGGCCTCCTGGATACACAGTGTATACACCTTCCTTCTCTGCATCATGTCAACCAACTTTTTTGCCTTCCCTGTCATAGTCTCAACACTTCAAGGCCCTACTGTCACTCCTACACTCTTGCCTTTCCCCCTTCTCTCTCTGCCTATGAACACACCTTCCTTTTTCGACCAATAGTAGCCCAATTTTCACCGGCACCCTGTAGGTCAACAGTACCGATGGCACTTGTGGTTAACCCAGGCCTTGAAGAAATGTTAATGATTTGCATTACTGATTTTGCCAAATGTTTTATGTCTGATGACCTGCCTGCCACAACCCTCTGCACTTATCCAGACTTGGGACTGGCACAAAAAGACACTGGATTGTGCCCCCCTGTGGCTGCATTAGGAATAAAACCATAAATATTTCCTCAAATAAAAAAGTTCATCAAAATGTAAACAAGAAACATCACTCTACCTTTTACTACAAACTACTATTTTGCCTAACTTGTTACAAATAAATCTGATTGCGTGTCCACTTCCCTCTCTCCCCCAGGTCTACGAGGGGCCATGACTTTTGCTCTCTCCATCAGAGACACAGCCACATATGCACGACAAATGATGTTCTCCACCACACTGCTGGTGGTCTTCTTCACCGTGTGGATATGTGGAGGAGGCACCACTCAAATGTTGTCTTTCCAACGTATCCGGTCAGTCCTGCATGTTTAGACTGTAGAGTGTGTCTAATACACAGATTTAAGGATAATTTATATTTTTGCTTGCTCTAGGAATAGGGTAGAGGTAATACGAAGCTTATTTATACTCCTCTTTTCGGAGCCAGACCCATCTAACCACAAGAGAACTATATCTAGAAAGCTTACAGTGGCAAGAACAACACTAGGATGTTTGTCATTGATTAAAATATGAACTCCTTGTTTGTTTTGTATGTTGACATGTGATTCAGTTTGCTGTTCTTGATTTTTATTGTAACAGTGTGGGCGTGGACCCAGATCAGGATAATTCGGTAAGTGCATTTTTAGGTATGATGAGGACATGCATGGTTTTTAAATTCACGTTAACCCTAAAGCTGTCTGTTGATGCATTTCTGCAGATTGGCCCTGATGGTTTAGAGAGGAGGAGCACCAAACAGGAGAGTGCCTGGTTATTTAGAATTTGGTACAACTTTGACCACAAGTATCCTTTGTGATGTGACTCTGAGGAAAACAGGATTTGACTAAAAAGTTTAAACAAAAATAAAGCCAGTAAAGTTTAATTGTGCTGTATAACCGATAACAGTTTTAACAGTATCTCCTTCATGGTTTTTCACACCTTGTCGTATTATTGAGTTTCGTATATTACAAAGGCTAAAGACTATGAAAGACTATGAAAATATCTAACCCCCGGTGTTTTTTAGTGTCATTAATCTGCAGATTGTTACACACACTGTTCCTTGACCTTGCTCTCCTGCAGCTATCTTAAGCCCATCCTGACTCACAGCGGGCCGCCACTCACCGCCACACTGCCAGCCTGCTGCGGCCCACTGGCCCGATGCCTCACCAGCCCACAGGCGTGTGAGGTCAGCCTCATCCACAACAGAATATACTCAATGACCTCCCACTGAAAGGAAAGCCTTGGCATTTTTTGCATTTTCATCAACATTTTTGTGGCAGCAATGCTCATTTTCTTGCCTCCAGAGTTTCAACAGCAAACTTTGAGCTACAGCTACCTTACATCCAACACTCACCCCTTTAAACTCAATCCAAGGTTTTTGTTTCCCGTCTTTTATACTCTCAGCAACATTATTTTGGAAATAGTAAATCTTTCCATAGAAAATGTCTCCAGATTCTTTTAAAAACCTGCTAAAGAATAACTTGGGTATATTAATTCACTATTAACAACAGACTATTAACCACCTCAAGCAGCTAAATGAGTTCCCCTGTAGTAACAATGTTCAAGATTTATAGGATTTATATCTGGTCATGAAATGCAAACATTGCTGCTCAGGAAAAATAAGACCCCAGACTCAATTTAGAGAATAATAATTTAGCTGATGATACACAACTTTACATATTTGTTACCCCAGACAAAAGGCTGCACATCAAGGATTCTTAATAAATAAAAGAAATTCTTCATGTGGGTAACGGCACCACCCGAGAAAACACATGGCCAAACTAGGACATTTTGGACACTTTGCAGGATACATCTTTGGGGTGGCGCAGTGCTGCAGAGTGTAGCATGGTTGTCTTTCAGCTCCAGGGTCTCAGGTTCATTTCTGAGATCAGTGACTGTCTGTTTTTTCCTCCACCCTGAATGGACTAGCTTCCCACCTACGCAGACTCACTGATTGTTTAGTGGCTATTACCTTTAAAGGAACAATGTCTTCCACAGTACTTACGTTGTTTACTCCAACATAGTTGACTTAAATGAGTGAACTTCATGTTTTGATTAGAGTTAAGTGCCCGTTTAAAAAATGCTTTTCAGTTCCAATAACTACGCTCTTACATACTTCACTGATTGCTTCATCTTCTCCATGCAGAATGAGGGCCAGCTGAAGGACGATGACTCAGACCTGATCTTGAATGATGGTGATATCAGCCTGACGTATGGTGACATCACGGTTAGCACAGATGCCACGGGTGCGCGCACGATCAGCATTCCAGCTGGCGCGGCAGGGGTCCACTCTGATGACGCTCTGGACCGAGAGTTGACCTTTGGCGATCATGAGCTGGTGATCCGGGGCACACGTCTTGTGCTGCCCATGGACGATTCAGAGCCGCCTCTACGCCACCGGGATATTTGAGCTGCATGGAAGAATCCTGAAGCGAGTCAAAAGCTTTCTTGTCTCTTTCTCTTCACCACCAACACCACAGTCTGGAGCGTTTTCTCTCTCTCTCTCTCTCTCTCTCTCTCTCTCTCTCTTTCACGCTCTTCCCCTCCCTCTTTCCCCACTATCCTCTTTCTGAAGTGGCTGGTTTGATGTCTCTACCTCATCTTTCTGCTCCTCCAAACCTGACTTGTGAAACCTTGTCAGTTCTTGCCGATCCATTTTCTGCATTCTTTATTTTTTTTCACAGCTTGAGTGTTCAGTATGGCATCTTCAGGCATTGTGGCATTGAGAGAAGAGAGAGAGCAGTGCTTTCCTTTCTGCAAACTGTAGTACAGTGTAAAAATAGCTGTGCATGCTAGTTTTTGCTTTTTGTTGGTGTGTGAGGCCTGGTTTAAAAGGGATTTGTGCTTAGGCAGTAACAAAGCTGTTAAGAGTCAGACTTTTAAACCTCCTTCTTTACCTGAGGATCAGAACAGAGGCATGGTGGCTCAGTGTTTGTTATATGTGGTTGCAATCAAGTGCCTGTTGAATGTAATTTCTACTACTTCTTGGAGCAAAGCAACACTGCCATCCACTAGAGGGAGGCCCTGTATTTTGATACTGAACTCATCAGTGTGATGTAGGCTTCAAATTGGTAACAAGAGAGACTTGCTGTAGTTTTGAGAGGCTATGGAGGGATGTCAGAACTCACTTACTGACCTTTGACTGTGACTTTGGAGGACTTGCACCTTGTTATACATGTTCATGTTAGTCATTTTTGAGAGAGTCATGGTACAAAATCTGAGTTTTTTTTTTCTTTTTCTATTTTATGTGCATTTTCTATAAAGTCACAGAATATCCTTATTAATTTTACCATGCAGCTCTAAAATACTGAAATGAGACAGCATCATTCATTAAACAATGAATGACTAAAACCATTGAGCGACTGTATTACTAATATAAACCAAAAAATAGAAAATCCTTCTTTTTTTTATATATATATATTTAAAAAAAACTCAAAAAAGACCTTCAAGCATACAAGAAACAACAAATTTTATTTCTTCGTAGGCTTTTTAATGTACTAACCTTTGCATGATGTGTGCTGTTTGGAGATGCATTGCTTTTTGATCTCCCTGGGTTTTTTAGCAGCATTTTTTAGTTTTTTTTTTTTTTAGCTATAATTTTATAGCTATTTGAAAGCTATCATCCAGGTCGGTATGTAATCTTGTTGCAGTCCAAATTATATTTAAGTTTTTGTTTTCTTTCTGAGTAGAGAGGCAGAATATCTAAATGATAATTTTATGCATGCTATTAAAGGGCTGAACGAACATGTATTAACTGTTTAATTATTTGTACTCGGAGGAAAAAAAAATTATAGGGAAATGGAGTATTTCCTGTTTGAATGTAATGTTAGGGTGTGGTGCAGTGACGAGATGAACAACAGCGCTGATGTGTGCGAGTGCAACTGTGTGTTTGGTACAGTTGTATATTATCGAATGTGTGTATATGACTGTATAGTGAATTATAAGACGGATGAAGTAGTGTGTACTCAAAGAAACAAGCTGATTTTTTTTTTTTCCCCTAATAAGGATGGCTGTTGTTTTTGAATGGAAGGTGCTGGCACCCATAATGCAATGGGCCTCCTGAATGATACAGCAAAATTAAACACTGTCTGTGTTACACTGTTGCTGTGGATGAAGGCCCATAATGAATAAGGTAAAAGAGAAGGAGATGCAGAAAAGAAGATTTAACAAGGCTTTTTAGAGTAGTGCTTGCTATCTCCTGCTGTGCAGGACATTTTCCCAGAGGGCAATGTAGCATTCCTGCAGGCCTGCCTCTAGATAAGATGGCTCAAAGAATGGGGTGTTTCTACTCGCATAGTCACAAGTTGAAGGAATTCAATATAATTGCAGTTTTTGCACTTTGTTTTCTTGCCTTGTTGACATTTTTTACGATCTATTCTATTTATTTAATGGACTAATGGTAGGTGATTTTCAGGTAACAAATAGACCTTCTGTTCGGCTGAGATCGTGTTTGCTTATTTGTCATGTGACGGAGGAGTTTAGTCAAAAAGCCATCTTCAGTAAGTACGTCATCTTGAAATCTTGAAAAGCAGCAATCTAACAATGCCAGTACCGGCCACACATATATGAGCAAGAATATTTGCAGAATTGCATTCAGTGTGTATATGCTTGTACTCTTCCGATTGGCCAGTTTACACTTCCAAGTGTTAATTGTCCATGCATCTGTGAGGAAAAAAATGAGGTCAACGTGACAGAGTTAAGGTGCAAAAGATTATTTTTGTCTGTTGTTACTGAAATCTGCTGCAACTAGCCTAAATATTGGATTCACAAAAAACAGCCACTTAGGTACTGTTGTGCTTTCTGTACATTGAAATGGCATAATATTTCCCTAAAACAAGTAAATTTTTTCTCTCTAGTTTTGACCTTGAGTTTTTAAAAAACTGCTTCTAAAGTTCGTACATCTGTGTCCACTGTCCAGCTCTACTGTTCTTCTGCTGTGTGTCCAGGATAACTTGCAGTGTAATCAGCTTCAGTGTCCGTGGCCACTAAAACACTCTTTTGTGGGTTACAGCATAGCTTGTCTTATGTATTTGACTTGAAAGAAGCAGATTGGACATTTGCCCATGTTGTGTTTTTACTGATACTTAGCTGAGTGTTGCAGGTACTGATTGTTTACATGTGTAAATATGATCATCTGTTGTGTGTGCAATGATCAATAAATAAAAGCCTGTGCTTTCAACTAAAATTGGCTTCTTTATTGTTGACTTTGGTCTGAACCGATCATAGTTCAGTCTGACTATAGCCTTAAGTGCTGCCTGGATGATTCAGCCATGACATCAACCGACTCCCTTTTTTTAGCTAATCTGATATCGAATGATCCCCAGAATGAACTCAACTTTTCTGTGAAAGTATGAGCAATATCCATGACTGAAACATTTAGGGTAAATTCACAAGCCTCAGGAGCACAGACAAAGTAATGAAATATGCTTTTTTGTATGATTTGATGCATTTCCTAAAGCAGTATGTATTGGAAACATTTTGTAATGCACAATGTTTTAGCCTGCACTCATTTTGTCTGTCTGTCTGTCTGTCTGTGGTGCAGATTTACTCCACCGCTGGAGAATTGAGTTCTCTAGAATTGAGTTCTCCAGCACATAAAAGATGACTGTGGGTATACCTAATCCACAGCAAGAGTTCAGGTAATGTGCTCCTTATATGGACAGAATGATCCACAAGAATGCATCTTCACTGGAATAGACAATTTATAGAATCAGAATATTGTTTTCCAAAGTTTTTGCTGGATTTTGTTGAGCTTGCACTGCCAGTCAAATATTTTAAGGCCTATATATTTAAGGACTTCTTCATACAAATAAAAATACTATTAGAGATATCACAGAATAAAGTGACTTCAGACAGACTCATTGGATTGGAATTTGCATGCCTGGGCAGAGGTATTCTTGCTGTGTAATTTTCAGTCTTGGTATGCTTTCCTGTCTGGTGAACATTAAAGCAACAGCAAGACAATATAATGTTCATGTCACAGAAGGTTTATATCAAGCATTCTCCTAATACATTAAGTTGCAAATACTGGTAATATATACTATATTTTTTCCATTAGAGCTCATTCAATTAACAGCTATAAAGCATCACTTTTACATACAGTATACATAAAATGAAAAGGCTTCAAATTTCTTGAATTTGAAGTTATTTAGTCTCTCTTAAAATTAATCTGCTTTTCTTTCTTCTAAAAATCTCCTCTGAACAGTCCTCTGATATTGAGATGTGTCTGCTAATTATGCTCTGTAAAGCCTTCATAACGGCTCTAATCTGAGGTGTTGTTAATTGCTTATTTCAGGGGCTGGTAATTCTAAATGAAAGTTCTGGCAATGTGGGCAGAGACGATCACTAACTGGTTTGCTGAGCATAGTATTACTGTGCTTAAATCTGAGCCAATTCACCTCACCTGAACTCCATAGAGATTCTATAGAGTATTGTCAAGAGGAAGATGAAGAACACCTGACCCAACAATACAGACAAGCTAAAGGCTGCTATCAAAGCAACCTGGTCTTTAATATCCAGCAGTACCACAGGCTGATCGTCTTCATGCCGCACTGATGCAGTAATTT
This sequence comes from Leiocassis micropogon, assembly GCA_028565275.1. Lineage (NCBI taxonomy): Eukaryota > Metazoa > Chordata > Actinopteri > Siluriformes > Bagridae > Leiocassis > Leiocassis micropogon. The sequence goes on along the minus strand of JAOVVA010000037.1, from coordinate 17,930,255 downwards.
GTGCTAAAGGATCCCTGAGCAACTATAAATGAACATCATTTTTCAGAAGTTGGACATTTGTTTATTGTACTTTTTAAAAAAAATTTTTTTTATTGATTATAGTAAATATTGGCAGCACAGTGGCGTAGTAATGGCCTCCAGGATGCAATTCCTGCCTATTCCTGTGTATGGAGTTTGCACATGCTTAGTGGGTTTCCTCCGGGCACTCTGGGTTTCCTCCCACAGTCCAAAGACATGCAGATTAGCCTAACTGGCGTTTCCAAATTGCCCGCAGTGTGTGAATGTGTGTGCATAAGTGCTCTGTGATGGATTGGCACCCTGTCATAAAGCCTGTAATCATCAAAATAAAAAAAGGGCTTGAAATATTTCACTTTAAATGTAATGAATCTGAAATACATTAGTTTCACTTTTTAAAAAGAATTAAAAATTTTTTTTATACATTTTCCAAGACATTCTAGTTTTGTTTAGACACTCTGTGCACCATGCACACATATACATAACATTTGTTCAATTGAAGCTAGAGACAATTTCCCTAAATGGACCCAATACAATTGTGCATGTGTTTGGCATGGGAATTAGTGAGAAAACTGAGAGTAGGGAAGAAACTCATGTGGAATGTGGGAAACACCAGACAGACATGTCTAATAATATATATAACAACATGTCATGTATATGTGTGTGTGTGTATATATATATATATATA
>JAOVVA010000037.1:17878922-17903382 GCA_028565275.1 Leiocassis micropogon | reverse complement strand
TATAATAAAAGCCTGAATTATTCTAAAATGGATGAACAAAAATGAATTTACATTCTTTTTTGCATATGAGGTTTAAGATCGGCTCGGGGTGCGAGTCAGCATGACTTTCGGTTCGGCCACAAGCGAGTCATCGTGACCTTCCCACATCTGGCCGGCTTTTCTGACTTAACATTGAGGCAATGAGATTTTTAAAAAATGTTTTTGGCTGATCTACGAGACAGGAATGCATGTTTGCAGGGGACCAAACAGGTGAAAGTCAGAAGGAGAAAGATCAGGACTAGAGGGTGGAAGTTTTTGTACTTTTGTGTGGGCAAAAGTGTGCAGATATTTTTCGAAGGCTGTGAACGTGAAGAGGTGTGTGGCTCCGGCTCCATGGCCAACACTTGTGACCTTCCTTGGACACACTTCTTTGTGACAAACAAGTCTTCAATAAAGAATGGCACCAGGTACACCCTCTGATCATAAAAAAAATAAAAAAAAAATCACTGCACGCTGATGATCTTTTATGCAGATCACAAGCAGGATATCCATTTCCGCTGGCACCGCAGTTACAAAAGTTACAAATACCTCTTATTATGACTACTTGTTTCCTTCTTTTCAGACTGGGATATACTCATCTTTAAGCATGCCTAGATATTACAGAATTTTTTTTTAGATTTTCTAAACTTAAATAAAATTTAATAATTTTTTAGAATACCATATTTACAGTCCATCTGTACACATTGTACTGCAATCTAAAATTTTTAGAAATTAGGCATTTTTTTGGAATTTGTACTTCTAGGCATGCTAAAAAATGTAATCTGAATAAAGGGTAAAAAATACCATAAAAATAGCCATAACGACAGCAAATTTTAGATGATAAATTATCATAAAACTACAATGTCTGTGCATGGTCTGCACTAGCTACAGGCCAAAACCATATTACAAAGAGAAAAGTACAGCACTACTAATTAGTGGTTTGGCACAATAAATTAAAAAAGCAGTCATTACTAATTGCTTCATAAATCACAATTTCAAACCGAAGACCTTGTAGAGTGTTTATTACCTTGTAAATGTGGTCAGATTGGTCTCTGTATAGTAGTAGACACTTTTTTTTTTTTTGTTGAGGAGAGTAACAGATCAGTGGTATCCATTATGGCTATTTAGTGACTTAATGATCTTTTGAACATCAGCATTTTAAAAGCGTAGAGAGAAAACGTGGGCAATTATTTCATTCCCGTTGTTCATGCTGTAAAAAATTAAATATACTTAGAGAGCCAGATGTGACCAGCACTGCTTTGCATTCAACTAGTGATTGATGCTTTGTGCACTGATGGCACTCTGACTAAAGACTGAACAATGGGGCCAGTGTGTTACCTTGTGAGATCTTGTCGGGCAAGGCTACAGAACATCTCACAATGTCATTAACGGCACCTGATACTGATTAATTTGCTTAGTGTGCTTTTTATTATTGACTGGTTTCTAATAAAATTTGGCTACACAAAATAGTATCATTTTTATTCTCAGTTAATCACTTACGAATGAAACTGCAGCTGAGAAAGTGACTGACTACCAGACATCTCTTTCCTCTGCCTTTTAGCGCATGCTTCAGCTTTCACCAGATAGGACTCGAGAGATAGGACAGTTCCCTGATTAGTATCAGAACGAAATGACAAGCCTGCTTTGCTAAGCAAATCAAAATGGATACATGCTTATGAAACTGTAACACAAAAGTAAATGTACTATTTCATGGAATTTTATTCCAGGCAGGAAAAGACAGGCAGAGTGAGTGATAACTCTGAGATATTTTAACCCTTTATTAGTTTATCCTTGTATGACATATGAGATAACCTTGGAGGATAATGAAGGATACATTAGTGTTTAGCACAAATTTTCTATGCAACTACCAAGTTTAAGTATCTAAGCATCATTAGACACAAGAATATTAAATAGTAGACATACTACTTAGCTCACCTGAGCGATATTAGAGATGGAGTCAGAAGAAGCTGAGGTAGAACTGGGGGTGTTTTTTTGGCGGTCGGTGCTGCGACTTCGCAGGGGACCACGGGGGGAGGGCGGCACCGGCGTGGATGACACTGATCGAGGACACAGGTGAGACTCTGATAAAGGACATGGTCAGCCAAATATGGGCCAGGTGGAGCCAGGACAAGAACCACAAGCAGGCCAGTGGGTGAGGCACAAGCAGGAGGAGGAAAGAGAGGATGGGGATGATAAGAGCACAAAACAGTTTGCTATGCATTAGAGTTATACTGAGTAATGGAGGAGGTTTTGCCACTGATTCAGGAGCAAACAATGATTGGCCTGGGTGGGCAAGATGGGCTGGTGGAAGATTTGTGTACACACACACACAAACACAAACACACACACACACACGGATTGGTGCACTTGCATCCCGACAACAATCACTAGGAATGAGCAGCTCGTAAGTAGCACACATATACACACATACACCAAAGCAAATCCTCAAGCCTCGAAGGACGAGCAGCCCTCAAATATACAACACCACAAAACACACAAAGGAACTATTTAAAACTCATCTTAAACATTAAAATTAATAAGGGTGTCACAAGGTTTCAGAATTTCCACAGTGATGCAAAAAACTGAACACCAAGACTGTTAATGAGAGGGATTAAAGGAGAATGACCAGACTGTTCTGAGCTGATAGGTGGTTCACAGAAAAGCATCTCAAACATCATACCTTGAGGTGGATGGGCAACATCAGGCCAAGACTACATCAGATTCCTCTCATGTCAACCAAGAACACCAAGACTTACTCAAATCTGACAGTTAGAAATGTTAGAAAACGTATTTAAAAGAAAAGTCTTTAACTGTACAGTTTAGGTGAGTACCCATGATAGCCTCAGATTCCTGTTCTTCACTGACAGGAGTAGCTGCTGAGACCCACACACCTGAAAGGACGATGTTTTTGTGCATGCTGAGATGCATTTTGCTCACCAGTGCTGAGTAAAAGTCATACGTTACTTAATGTTTTTTTTTTTTTTGTCAGCTCAAACCAATCTAGCCATTTTCTTCTGTCCGCTCTTATTAACAAGCAGTTTTCACCCACAGAGCTGTCACTTGTACAATTTTTATTGTTTTTCGCACCATTCTGTGTAAACTCTCCAGACTGTTGTGAGTGTGTGAATCCCCAGGATATCAGCAGTTTCTAAAATACTCAAACCAGCCCATCTGGCCCCAATATCCATGCTGTAGTTAAAAAGTCACACAGATCACACTTTTCTCCATTCTTTTGTTTGGTGTGAACAAAAACACTGAAGCTCTTAACCTATATTTGCATGATTTAAGTATCGAGTCTGCTGATAGCATCCACCACACAACAGCAACAATTTCAAAAGATTTATTTTGTTACTACTCCCATAGAAGCCGGCTGGATTCGTTTCAACAGAAATAACCCGGGAGCAGCTGAATCCTCATTTGGGATAATCAACACTACAATGAACAGAGATAAACACTTGAGTATAATTGATAAGCTGGCACTGATTCGGGTCGCGCTTGGGTCTATTTCAAGGTGACAGTCACACAGCCTTGAAATCTTACTTAGTGCTATGCAATTATCAGAGATAAGAGCTGATCCAGGCACTCTAGCTTCATTTCAGTTTCTATCTACCAGAGAGATTCTAAAAATAAACATTTGAAACAGTGAACCATAGACTTAAATCCTGTTCAGTGCTCAACTGAATGGTAAGAATTTATAGAATTCACAAAATTTAGAATAGAATTTGAAACCTGGCACATTTCTCCCCCTCAGTATGGTGTATTTAGGCAGGTAACAACACAACTATCTGACTTGGCAGGTCTATTTAAATAAGTGCAATGTAAAACCAAACAAAACCAAACAGCACATAAACCCAAGTTATCAATTATCCCTGATTTGAACTCAGCAAACAGTGTCCAATGACTTGAATGAATTTCATAGGGATGATTGCTTACGTTGAAGTTTACAAGCATGCTCGATCACTGCACGCGCCACAGAACACCAATGCAAAAAAAATCACCACCAACACCACAGCCATCAGTTTTCTACATGAATTGGTTCCCTTCACTCTCTCTAGATTTTCTCTAGGTTACCTGTCTCATCCGCTCCATGGGCTGAAAGCGCTGATGCACTCTTGCTCCTAGCTAGAGAGGCCTGGGTAGGGGTGAGGAGACGACTGAGGACACTGCTGTCCATGGGACTGGCCAATGGGCGTTGGGCTACACACGCACACGCAGCATGGCAACACCGATAAAAATAAGAAAATAAAACAGAAAAAGAGATAGAAATGTTGAAGGATAAACACAGTGCTGTGGAAAGGGTGAGTGACACGGGGAAGCTAAAATATTTCAAAATAATAATAAGATGTCAATATGACGTGATTGTGCTTAAGTCAAGAGGTGCTGCTGGAGTCATATCAGGTTACTGTAGGAAAATTAGTTAGATTTAAAGAATGACAGGAGGTGAAAGTAAAAGTGCACGTGGATCACATGTTCAGAGGGAGATCAAATGAAAGTGAGCAAGAGCTCTTTAAAAGAATTAAACTGGTGTATATATATACACACACACACACACACACACACACACACACACACACACACACACACACACACACACACACACACACACACATATGCATTCTAGAAGACAAAAAAAAATGCTGTGTCCATAAACAATCAGTAGGTTAGTATACAAAGATGTGATTCTCAGGGAGAGAAATGAGCAGTTATGACGTCAGCATGCACAGCGGACACCAGGACGCACAAAACAGCAGTGTCCATAGGCCTGGACAAACAGCTTTGTGAAAACATTTGCATAAAGAAAAAAAGACATTGTTATTTGCTGGTAAAAGAAGTGACACAGAAGGGAAAAGTGATTGTTAACACTGGCTTCAAACAAACATCAAGAGACATTCTTTTAATAATTTGGAGCCATTCTGTTGACTTGTGTAGAATGTCATCATGCTAAAATAGTGGGTTATATCATCAAGCTGCAGTTGTAGGTTAGATCATCAAGCTGCAGTAGTAGGTTACAGAGCATTGCAGGCAGCTCAATACAGCATTTTCACATTCGTTTTAAGGGAGATGCACAGAGAGGCATTAGAAACACTCATGAGACGAAGCACCTGATTCAATGGGTGCAGGTTTCTCTGGTTTGCCAGTGGGTGGAGTTTTATTCCCCACACGGGAAAGGGAGGAGCTCCGTTTCTTCAGGACAGGGTCTAAAGACAATCATCACCCACAGAGTTAAAGCCTAGTAAGGAATGTAGTCTAGTTTGTAGGAGCATTTGAACATTTTAATTTTGTTATTCAAAGGAAGTGTTTAGCAAGATTTTTAAGTTTTAGGTCAAGGGATTTAGATATATAATTACTGCAACAGACTACAGAAAAATGTATTTTTTTTTTTTTTTTAATCATTTTTTCCCCCTCTTTAGAGTTCGCTTTCTTCGTACTGTTCAGTCGCCTGCTTTATACCAAGCACCTTTGTAGTAAAAAGAATGCAGAAGGCTTTGTGGTTCATCTGCACAGTAAACCCTGTGGCAAGCCCCACCTTCTACATGTCTGGGAAAATTTCAAATTCAGCTACAATTAGCTAGCGCACCACACAAGCAACAACTGTGTCATGTTCCATGCTTTGGTTTTCTGAAAAACCTATTTGATCAGACTAAAACATGAACTAATCGTAATAACTTAATGGCTAATTAGGGAATAACAAAATGTAATGACTTCATGGTTAATTAGTTAAGGTTAAGTACTGTAAGCTATTCATACAGATAACGAGAAACAAACAAGTACATGATCATTGTATTTGTAACCTTGATAGTTGTTGGTCAACGTTTCGTCTATAAGCTGTACTATTCTTTGCATTAGACAAAAATATACATATTTGAATGTAAAACACAATGTTATATTAGGCTTTATTTTCTTTTTATATGTTTAACTGTAAACTTGGTTTTCTTACATCCATTAGTGTTTCCACATGTGGTGATGTGGCAGAATTCAGAACGAGTAACGTGAGCTGTAGTTACGGCAGTTAAAGGTTTGTTGCACCATCGTAGTTTGCATTACTTTATTATATACTGAAACATGTCCTACATATCGAATGGAAAACGTTTATGTCTTGTCCACTATGTAGTTATTAAAAAATAAAATAAAATCTAAAACACGGAATTAGCTTGATCTGACTATTAACTATCACAGACTATTAATCAATCTTCCCCTATTTACTTGTAATTGGCAAATTATAGAAGAAGTAGGCCTCATCAAGACCACTGTCAGGCTTTATTTTGTATGAATGGCAGGCAAGCTTAATTTTATGCAAATCTCTGGATATCCTTCTGACTTTTATTTAGCTTCTATAAAACCACTAACAGAAAGGGAAGAGGGGGAAAACCTGCACCTGTCCGTTCCACCTGAAGCTGCTTATGCACTTCCTTAGAAACCCGAGGGACATTGCTAGGCAACCGGTTCAAAGATGAACTCCTCCTCTTTGCACCTACAAAACAGAGAGATCTCACAATCTAAAACAGAGATTTAATAAACGGAGCAGCTGTTCTATGATGTTTTAGCTGTAATGTTTTATCTGTTTGTTTGATACCTACTGAGAGTATATTTTCTACTCCTTTTTTGTGCAAGAGTTGGCACAAAATTGATTTATTTTTTTATTAGTCTAGTAAAACTATATTGATTTTATTGCCATTTACAGTTGAATGAGTTTGGATATGATACCTAGCACTTTATCTTTTAAGGATCAAAAGTATGTGATTCTCTCCCTGATCTGTGTGCCAGAACAGAACATTCTGAATCTATCTGTAAGCTTTTTCTTCCTAATTACATTAACACAAATAGTGGGTATCCCAACAAAAAAAAATCATAATAATAACAACAATAATAATAAAAAATATAATTTTGTCAATGCTCGTGTGATATGATTTCAGGAACTGCATTCTGGTACCCATCCCATGGTAGAAAGTGCGTAGTGTTCTTAAGGGAAGGAAATCAATCGTATCCAACACAAATAGCGCTGGTGCTGAAATTAGCTGAGTCACTACTGAATGATCCCTCTAGAGGAAACAGAGCTGTAGAGAAAAACAGCACTAACACAGGTATCATTAGTACAGCCTTTCAGGCAGAGTGAATCTAAAACAGACATAGCATTGGTATCCTAATCAAATCATTTGCCAAACAAATACATCCAAAACAACCCTAGAAGGTAAAATCATTCAGAGAACCAGTGTGAAGCAAAAGACACATAAATGCCTTTCCCTAGTGATTATTCTCCAGTTAGATCACATTAACAGAGGAATTTCATTTAATCAGTGGACAGGTTCTGATTTAGAGACATGCAAGAATGGCACTTGCAAAGAGTTACCATCCATGTCTTGTTGTTACCCCTGAATAACACTGAAAACTGCAGACATCCTGCATGAAGGGAGAGAGGAGGTAAACACACTGGCAGGGGGTCGGTTTCTGAGGAACATGAGCCAGGGAAAACTTACTTTTGTCAGGAGAGTTGAGGAGAGCTGCGGAGGAAGAGGAGAGGCGCTTGCTGATAGCAGAGTCTGTAGGCTGTTTGAGGTTTGTAGTAGAGGAGGAACGTTTGTCTATAGGGCCGACAGACAAACCAGGGCAGAAAAATTAGGGGGAATGAAGACAACATGGGATCTACGTTAGAGTGGATCCTACAACATGTTTAGCACAGGAAGCAAAGACATCTTTTACAGTTCAGCTATCAGCAGCAAAAAAATGTTACAGTTCATCATTTCAAACTAATTAAGATATTTCTATTTAATACAACTACATTATAAACATACCCAGAGTAAGTTCTTCTTAAATCATAATCACAACAGTCAACAGTCTCAGCCAAAATGGCAGCACATTTAAAAAAGTCAGAAAGTTGCACAAAGACATACAGTATCATACAGTTAGTCGCCAAAGAGCTAGCAAAGAGCCAAGAGCTCTTAAACCTCAATAGAAACATGGCAGTTTCTTAAAAGTGCATATACATTGTGGATGCCCCATCTCAGTGCAAAAAAAGTCAAGAAAAGAAGTGAGGGAGATTAAAAGGCTACCACTTGTGAACAAACCTTGTGAATACAAGGCGTAAAGAATAAGTCAGTGGTGAATGCATGAGTGAGAAGGAGGAGGGTACAGAGCTAGTTCGTGCCAAGCTGTGCCATTAGGGGCAAGCAAGCAAGCGGTGACCACCTTGTGGTGTGTGGCTTCTCGAAGGCTTGGAGACCGGAGAGGCTGGGGAGATTACTATAGAGACTGGGGAGGAGGTGGGGCCACTGTCGCTCTGACCTGTGGGAGGGGCATGGATAGACATTCTAAGGGAGATACATATACACTCTCCACTAGAAGGGAGAGTCAGAAAAAAACAGCTGAGATCATTTGGGAGTTACCTGTTCTCAGGCAAACTTACTCAAGCCAATGTAAACCAACATGGAAAACAAAGGAAAAGAAAGAAAAGAAACAAACACAGAGATAGTTCCACCATTATACATGGAACGTTTAAACTAATATTGACTTGCAAGTATTTCATTGACAAAGTTTGCATAGTGTGTCATATGATCCTTCAGAAGAAGGTTAGACTAATATTCTGAAGCAAAACAGTAGACATACAAATATCTGTAAATTAACAAATGTTTGCAGGAAACTTGAATATTCTTTTCTTTTTTACCTGATGTGTCTGGAGTTTATTATCTACCACATTTATAAATCATTTGTAAGCCAGAGGAAGAAAAAAAATGCAAGAGATTAAAGAAATTATAAACATTTTTGCTTTAGTGCTCATACCATTTTTGTTATCCGAGTCTGGCAGGCCACTCCAAGACCATCTCTTCTGCCTCTGCTCCATGCGATGACCGCGCTCCATAGTGCGCCGCATCACTGCCTCATAGTGCTCCTATGCAGCAAAACGATATATACTGTATAAGTAAATAATCCCAAGCTTTTCAGTTAGAAAACAAACCGGGGCCATTAGCACTGCCAGCAAGCCTCACCATATTTAAGTAACAGAACTAAAGCTAGTTTCTCTTCTTACCCAGGAATGATGCATACTGAGCCAGAAAATATGTGTAGAACTAAAAACAGTGCAGACCATTAAAGGAGCAAACAGTTCCTGTCTTTCTGAAACTGCTGACCGACTGGCACACGAATGTAGAGAAGAGTTATAAGAGTTATCACAAATGGCTCTAAAAGCTCCTAAGACTTTCTTCTTAAAGAATCAATTTGCAAAGGGTTTGATTAAGTTTCCAATGAAAGTGTAATGCATTGCTGCTCTAGAACTTTTAGCATAACATACTGTACATAGTGCATAAGGAGGCAAGTTGATGCTTATTGCCCCTCTTCCTTACCCCACCACACCACAAAAAAATAAAAAAATAAAATAAAATAAAAAAAAAGAGAGAGGGGGGGATTGGAGGGGGACGCAATGTATTTATTGTTAATTCCTTGACGAAAACGCGCAGTGTCAAATATCATAAAACTTATGCACTATGCTCTGATGAATGGACTAATTCAATTTTGTTAAAAGTTAAATAATAAATATTAAAACTATAAAGAGAAGGAATGAGCTGACCTTTTCCTCCTCCTGCTTTTGTTTCCTCTTCTCTTCCACAGCAGCTCGTCTCTGCTCCTCTTTCCTGCGCTGCTCCTCCAGCTTTCTTTGTTTTTCCTCAATCTGTTTCTCAACCTGAAGTTTGGCCTTTCGTTCTCGCTCTAGAATCTGAGAGCCACGCACTGCTGTATTGATAACACAGAACATATGAATTTGTTACCACAGTCTGAGTGCGTTTCTATGGTTTATAACGTATGCTGCTTCTAAGAACCGGGGGAAAGAAAAAAAAACTGCATGTATGCAAAACAAAACAAAAAACAGCACAATGAATGACCCACCTTGCTGCTTTTCTTGTTCTTCTCTCCTTTCTTTGGCTACTCTGAGTTTGTCATCAATTCTAAGGGTTGCTCCATCAATCACTACAGGAAATGCAAATATACTGTAGTTCAATTCATTTAAAGAGAGCTACTTAGCTGAGAGCCCAGGTGTCAAACAGATAACCCAAGACTAATAATGTTCATAGGCTGGGTCATATCATAACATGATGACATCATTGCGTTATACACTACCTGGCCAAAAAGTCGCACACTTAAAGATTTAATTTTATCACCTTTAGCTTTGATTACAGCAGCCACAATGTGGTGTCCAGCTCATGTGCGAAAATGATTCAGAACGCTCCCAGAAAAACTCTCGAGTCTGTTGCTTAGTCTAGACCTGACCAACTGAAACCACCCCAGATCATAACACTCCAGAGGCCGATACAGTGGCCACTATGCAAGATGAAGCGATGCACCCATGTGCTCATCACTGTGGGATTAGAGTCAATCTGGACACATCAGACTACATGACCTTTCTCCATCGCTCCAAAGTCCAATCTTTATGCTCCCTAGCAAATTCAAGCCTTTTTTTCTGATTAGTTTCACTTACAAGTGGTCCCAATCCCAATCCTGTGAGTTTTCATCATATTGTGTGGGTATGGAAAGATCCAGTAATTAAAAATCTCCTTAGTTGTTTCCTTTGCCTGACAGTCCAGTAATTTGACCATTTTGAAATGGCAACTGGAAGTGTATATAATATACAAACATTGTAATACAGAGGTTTGAATATAGTCAGTGGTTTCATATGGATGAATCCTCATTGCAAACTCATAGGAATGTTTTGTTTGATGCTAAAATTTAACATTTTATTTTTGTTCGAGAAAAAAAAAAAAACGAAAAGATTTTTTATAATCAGGGTCCAATGTTTTGTTGGTCTCTCAGCATTTTCAATGTGCATCTCATGTCCTCAAGATTATTACAAGTATTCAGACACAGTTTGGTTTTTGCCACATCGCTTAGACAACTGTACATTCCATGCTTTGTTACGCTCAGGCTTCCACATTACATGATATGATTTGAGCTCATGTGGCAACATGTTTGACAATAACAATCTGTTATGATGAGCTATTATTTCAATGATGCAACAATTTTCAGTACAAACGATATTATTATAGTATCCTGAGACACCATTGATTCTGCCCTTTCGGGCCTAGGGTTAAAGATACACTTGATAACTGAGGACAGTCTGACTTAAAAACCATGAAGATGGCTTTGGACTAATTTGATGGCTTTGGACACAAACAGTGCTTCTGTGATAGCGCGGGAATACAATTTGCTTAGTTAATTTTGGGACTGAGATGAACAGAAACATACATGGACACTATTATTTAAGCCGATACCTGGTTTAGCATGGCTCTTGGCAGCACTGGCTGTAAGTGATGCTGGGCTGCTCCCCGCCTGGCTCCGCCGCTCTTCAGCCTGTGCCTGTGCAGCAGCGGCTGCATGTGATAAGGGACACAAAAATATAACAGTGAACAAAAAAAACAAAAAAAAAAGCAAGGAACAGCCATACCTGCCTTTATGCAAAACAATGAGAAGAATTCTGTAGTTATGGAATTGACCATAAGAGCAAATAGTGTGACAGCCCTGTGTGGTCAGATTAAGTATTGTAAGGCACTGGGAACATGGGGCATTAACAGTGGAATAGGTGTGTGCTCAATACATGCATGAAACAAATAGAAAACAGATGACCTTTTCCATGATTAAATATGTCCTCAGACAATACAGAAATGTTTTGAGAGTAAAGGAGGAAACGAAAAAAAAAATACAGAGAAAACATGATCAACAGTTCTTTTTAGTATAAAAGTAAGAATGTGTGCCAGTAAGAGAAGAAAGTTTAAGCAAGACAAGAAGGACATATAAAAGGTTCACCCTTGAAAATAATATAGATATTTATACTGACAAATGTTGATGCTAATTTTTTGGTAGACGCTGTTTTATTGGTTTGTTTCCACCCAGTTATAATACTGTTATAATTCGCTGTACTTTTCACTCTCTTCTCTGAGTCTTTGTGTAACAGCTAGAATCAATGCAATCAACACAGCATTTAAAGTGTGCATATCTGTCTTTTATCATATGCTGATAAAATAATGGTAATGATATAAACGCAACAACAAAAGCAAATATGATGGGTTGAGACATGTGCATTGAGGGGACACACACAGCATCAAAAGAAGCCCATCAGAAACAGATTGTAATATAAAATATTATAGACTGTACACCCGTCCAGATTGACTGGCTGGAATTGAGTGATAAAATCAGAGTGCAAAATCCACAGTTTTATACTCAGATTGTTGTAAAATAACAGCATACTAGTACAACTCCAACAAGTAAACTGATTAATAAATTGAATAATTCGCTAAACTTTGGCCGGATTGGTGAATTAATGGTGTTTTGTTTTGCCCTGCGCGAGTGTAACTGAAAGCATCTGGGATTGTTGTCACATAAATAAGCAAACACGTAATTGCAACATAATCTGAATTCAGGGAAATATATGCATCTGCGTCATTCAGAAAGGAGATCGCGTGTACAGTATGTAGGAATCAAAATGCGACCGTTTTTTGATTATTGTGCTGCCCTACATTACCACTGTACTACGTTTTATTTAATAACTCAACACCAGCTTCATTTACTTCAATTCACACTAACCATTAGAATATTCTTAACCGTGTCTGGTTTGGGCCATGTTTCTCACATTTAGTGCTGAGTAGCAGGCATAGTTAGTATAAATTTACAACACAGCAGAAAATTTTAAGGGGGAAATGGCTGTACCGGATGTCCGGCAACAATAAAACAAAGCAAGGTTATCAGCTGTGAAAACAGCCATGAACAAAAGCACATCTAGGAGAATGAGGCTTTTTTTTTTAAGTATAGGACACAGTAGAGGAAAACTCTACACTGTACTACATTACCACAAGTGGTTAATTCCAAAGGAGTTAATTTCATTCTAAACTAAAAAAAACCTGACAAAAGAAATTATATAATCCCTGTTGAGAGAAAGAGAAAGAAAGAAAAGGGTATTATAGTAAGTGGAAACATTTTGTAAGCGAGCATTTGTCCCAAATTACCATACTGCTGACAGACTTGGGTATCCCAAATGTAGACATGACTGACAATCCAGTCTGAAAAGCTTATTCATTAAACTGAATGAGCATTTGGGAGAAAAGTACACCGTACAGTAAATCTGATGAAAGAGTGTGATTTCAGGAAAGAGCTCAGATGATGTAAGAACTGGTGAATCCAAAATTTATTGGACAACTTGCATATACCCAGTCACACATAATGAAATCTGATCCTAAAACAAGTGTACGCAAATTGCCACGACAATTTCAATTTCACCTTTAGGCGTACCTGCATGGACAAAACAAAGTCTTGGGTAACAATTGGGCTTAACATTTTAGTAAACTGAAAAAAGGTGTTAGTTATCCAAAATCATCAATAATTGTAGAAAGCGGAGATGACCAAGTAAACATAAAAAAAATGTTTAGCCCTATTTTACACAAGGGGAAACTTTTCCTATAAAAAAAAAAGAAAAAAAAAAAGATGGTTTAGTATTCATTTGTAATTTAGAATTTATTTCTGAGGCACACAAGTGAATGTTTATCAGCTCAGTAACTCAATTATGTCATCATGAAGCTCTGATCTGTAGGCAGAGTTTTACTGAACCAAAAGGCAATTTAAAGCTGCATCTACATCTATTTCAGCCACTTTAGGAGACACTTTAGTATGTAATAGTTTTTTTGCTAATTGTAGCAGCCTGCAGGCTACCTGCATGTCCAGACTGAGGTGAAAGGAGCTGCTTCAAGAGTACTTCAAAGCCACAAAGCAGACGAATCTGCTCAGTATGCAAAAGGACACAGTCACCCTCTGCCACTGTGGGCCACGCAACACGCAGCATGCAAATACACAGCTGCCAAACAATGAACGCTAGCAAGGCGTTTGAGCCCATCTCACTAAAACAAATATAACAAGTTGAGAAACAACAACACAAAAGCATAAATGCCAAGAAGATACAATTTAGCCAAATTAACAAATGTTGTTTAAACAGACATATCTGCTTTTTAATTGATGTACAAGCTTTATTATGAAAATTCAATTCAATTCAGTTTTATTTATATAGAGATTTTAAAAATACTCATTGTTACTAGGCAGCTTTACAGAATCAAAATGAGTTTGAGAACATATGTATAAATCATAATTATCAAATTGTCCCTGATGAGCAAGCTGAGGGTGACAGTGGCGAGGAAAAAAATCCCTGAGATGACAAGAAAAATAAACCTTGAGAGGAACTAGACCCAGCAGGGTACCCATCCTCATTTGGGGGATATCCGAATGGGAATTTCAGTCCTGGACTATTAAGCGACAGCAGTAAGTCATCAGAGAATAGCGGTCTGCAACAGCCGAGTCCAAGACCACATGCATCCCAAGCAGAACACACTGGGCCTCCAAAAGACGAGATCTCCAACCAGATGTACCAGGATAAATCTGACCGTTAGTTTTCTGAAAACCCCGGTATCATGATTTGTGATAAATTTATTCTAGCCAGCACTTACACTGACAGCTTCTTTACTATACCTCACAATATAAACAATATTTTCTAAGAATATCTTAGCACAACAGTCATATCAAATTAAGAGGTTCATATAAACACACTATCTCAGTTCTCATTCTGCATTATGCCATCCACTTTCTGCTGTGTACTAGTCCCTTTTACAGCAAAATACCACCACAACCACATGATGCTCCCACTAGCATGCTTCGCAGGTGTGATGGTGCTCTTCAGATTAAAAGTCTCACTTGCTGTATTTTTCCCCCACATACAGTACACAGAGGTGGTGATTATGGCCAAACTATTTTTGTTGCATCTGAGGAGAGAACACTCCTCCAAAATGCTAGGTCATTAACCTGGAGATTTCCTGCAAATTCAGTCTGCCTTTTTCTTATGCCAAGGAGGTTATTTCTTGAGCAAGAGTTTTCTAGGTCATTGGGTACTCCCTTAACTGTAGACCCCTTAACCTGTCTTGGAGTTCTGTTAAACCTTTCAGTCCAAAGTTCATTTATCCTTTTTTGAGCCTTTCTATTAAATAATTAATTATTTTGTGGCTTTTTACTGAATAATTAAATGTCTGTGGTGGAGTTACACAGATTTTTCCCATGGCATTATGGGTAAAATGGCACTGGCCTTTTAATATAGCCACAAATGCACTCGTAATTATGAGTTAATTTTAACAATTAGCCAATGAGAAGTTCCTAAAAATTCACAACATGCACACAGAGACCGGAATCGAGCCTGGCCGGGAATTGAGCCTGGCCGGGAATCGAACTCAGACCCTGGAGGTGCAAGGCGACAGTGCTAACCACTACACTACCCAGTGCCGCAGGTTTCTAATCAATTGTTTTAAAATGACCTCTGATGTGAACAAGTCACATAGATGAAGGGGAAAAAAAAGCAACTTTCTGGCCAAAGGTTTGTAGACACAACACTCATGAATGCTTTTTGATTACTGGATTCCACATTTAGTCCTCATTGTGGCCAATTTAACCACGAGAGCATTAGTAAAGTCAGACACTGACATTGGGTCAGTGTTTCAGTGGGCTCAAGCTCAAGGTTCTGTGCAGAACACTCAAGTGGTTCTACTGCAACCCTGACAAACTTTCATAGAGCTTGCATTGTGTACAAGGGCATTGTCATGCTGGAATAAATTTTGACCTCTTTATTTAATGAAGGGAAAGTGTAAAAAGTGTACAAAGAATTTCTAAACACACATATGGATATGATGGACTGGTGTCCACAATGTTTTGGCCATAAAACATAAAACGTATGACTTATGAAAAATTAAAAGTTAACATCTTTACCCTATTAGTAATTAAACGTTTGGTCTCAACTGTAACTTTGACATATTTAAAAACAGTCTCATTTCCCCTACCTTCCTCCCTGGCTTGTTCCTCAAAAACAGACCAATATACAGATATTACACAGACTTCTACATATTTATATGGTGATGGGACTGTTTGTAATTTTAGAAGCAAATACATTCTGGGTTCCATAAGGCTTGTGTTATCAGGAGTGTCCTTTCAGACAGAGGATACCTCCATAGCTAGGGTGCTCTGGGGCACATCTGGGGCAAAAACAATTATGTGTTGCGAATAATTCAAATGAAGTAACCCTGTTATGTTACTATGCTGAATACAGTTCAGAATGAAACTTTTGTTTTTTTTAGCAATGTACCAAATTCACTCAGTCAGAGAAAACACTAGGAACAGTCATGTAAAAACACTACAGCCTTCTGTCTTTCTCTACACTGACAGGAACACCAGGCAGCGAGAGTCAGCTCATGGCCGGTTAGTGAGCTCATGTTACCAGTCTGCGTGAGCTCTGTGTGTGTGTCTCTCTGTGTTTTGCTGCAGTAGCTAGGACAACAGGAAGTGCTTGATTACACGTGCCAGTAATGCAGACCTTCACACAGGGGATGGCCGTGATTGCCCCCACCTCTTTCTTGCACTGTGTTACTCATATATAGTCATGTACATGACCTCAATGCATGTGACAAGAAATGATAAATAATAATAAACATGATCAAAAATGTATAATAAACATCTCTGACACAGCATTAAACTGGGTTTTAATTCTGTTCTGCTCAGCAACCAGGAGCTGTCACTTTTTTGCAGCCAATGATGATTTAAACTGCTACATAAATACTATAAGCAATGTGTACAGTTTTATGAGCATAATACAACTGTTTCTATTTTAAGTTTGTTATGTAAGTGTGTACAATAATACTGTTGTTGTTTACTGGAGACATTATTGCTCAACCTTTCACTGATAAAACTCAGCAGGTCCAAATGTCATTGTTTATAGATAGAATTTGGTTAACTACGAGATAATACAGTGCAAAAACAAAAAAATAAAATAAAAAATAAATATATGAATATACGCAGACTGCCTGGAAAAGCTTCAGACACCTCTGAGGATCACCGGGTCTCTGATGGTCACACTCTGACCACCACTGATGTAATCTAGATTTTTTAGACGGGTGTTACACCACTACATATTCTCCATTATTAGATTAGGACTTTTATGATTTTAGATTAGGACTTAATTAAGCAATTACAATCATAACAACAAATGTGTTAGTACGCGTTCATCATGAGCGGGAGCAACAAAAAGGCAATCGTTTAGAAAATGTTTAGTAATTGAATTTTATGTATGAATGTATATTTTGCTAAAAATTTCCCTAATGTATGGAGACTTTTGGGACACCTTGCTTTACCACAATTTTCTACCAACGTTTTGCAAATTAACTGATTTCCTACAAATAATTTTTTGATATTTTAAAATGTTTTCCAATGTAGGCTACAGAAACAACAGTTATCAGTAATTTTTTAAATATACAGATAGACTGATAGTGAAATGTGATAAGAAATTATAGGTTACCAACAGACAAACTGCAATTACACATAAATGTTGTGTCATGTGACATGATGCATCACATGGCTCTGCTACACACCAATAAAACCCCCAGGAGGAAATGCAGGACGTCAGCATTGTGCTGAATTCTTCCTGTACCTCTTTATAAACGAGAGTGTGATCTCAACTACACTAACAGCTATTCTCTCTGACAAGGGATTCCGTTAAACAAATAATAAGCTTGATATATTGTATTCAGGTGATTCAAGTATTCAGGTACATCTTCAAACTGAATGATTTTAGGTTGAGTTATAAGCAAATTCTGCTTTAAACAAAGTGAAGAATAAAATTCATAAAACTCGAATCATAAGATATATGAATGCTAAGCCACTCTTCGTAACTGCCAGCGATGGGAAAGTCACTCGGATACCATCTTGTGCCTGCATGGATGAATGGATGCTGAAACTTTCAACAAAAGTCACAAAATGATATAGTATTTGTATGTAAAGAGTTTCATACAGCCATTATGTCATTCTGTTCTCTGCACAACAGCTTCCGATTACAGTAGTAGCTACAGGTAACCTGTCCTCCAAATTTGGTCACAGACTCCCATCATCCCTTTAGTACTGTACTTTTGGAGCCATTCAGGGCACTCCATCCATCCCTCAAGTTCTCCTTACCAGGTCTGAAACAGTCATATACATTCATCATCATGCTGCCTTGCACAAACGCTCCTCAGGTCTTTCATCTCCACTGTAAGCATCTCTGAGAGTGTCTCATTTGTCAGACTGAAACAACACTTCTGCAGACCAAGTGTAGAGACAGTACATAATACAGCCAGGTGTATGCACCCAGAAGTAATGTCCAGTTGGACAAAGCACACGTGGACCTGTTTGTCAATGAAAATGAACCCACTGTCAGCTGTGATCCTTGTCTCTGGAGTGGGCCAGCTCTCTAGATCAGGACACACTAGCTCACAATTGGCCATTCTGTTTAATGTAGGCATTTCTTCCTCTCCTACTGATTCTTCCCAGATTGCTCAGAATTCAGCAACAAGGCCAACCTGTTTGTGGCCTGCAAGATGTGATTTCCACTAAAGCTACTGTTAGTGTTCAGAACACCTTGGCAGAACTAGACTCCCAAAAAGGCAGTTTAATCTCAGAAACCAGTGTGATGTGACAAATATTCCCAAGTCCTATAATGACTTTTTTTTTTTACCTTCATAAATTTTAAATGTGTATTGTTCTCCAGGCATTTAATGCACTTTTGTCAGTTGTTAGTATGAGGTAATTTAAAAGATAAGCTGCAAAAGAGAACAAAGTACATTATCAACTTCAGGAACAATTTTATAACCTCAAGCTATCAACAACAGCAAACCCCCTTCATGTGCTGTTCATTAGAGCTGATTCTTTTCAATACCACACTGTAAAACAGTTTGACTGTATAACAGTTGTTTAGTTTCATGCTGCTAAATTGTTTTGGATAAGCCAAAAAAAATAATAAAATAAAATCTGTGGCTTCAGCAGCAGGTTCATGAATTTAGAAAACATATTTCCAGTTTACATACACTAATTGTGCTGGAATGTAATATAGCATATCCATGTTCAAAACAGAAAGTGATATTAAACAAGCAAATCACTGGAACCGTATGAATTTATACTGCTTAATGCATAATTCCCTTCAGCTTTTTATCCAATACCTGCGAGGGATATTTTTAGTTTCATTATATTACGGCGTACAATGCAGGACAGCCCTGACATTACTCGAACAGTTAAATGAAAATGTGTTTGAACTATTCTGTAACTTATCCTAAAAATTTTTATTTTCTAATAACAGCTTTATGGTCAGGGCCAGGGCTAAGAAGAGGTGTTAGCATATAGCTGCAGGGCACCATCCACACACACATTCACAATTTGGGGGCAATCGAGCCCAGGCCACGCACCTCTGGGCATGTTTTAGGAGGTGAGATGAATCCCACATGAACACTGAGAGAACATGCAAACACACAAGGCTTATGTGACTGGAGAAAATCTAGAATTAAAATACCAAGCTGCACGAACATACACAATTCTAAGAATTGGTAAACCAAACAGGTCCAAATGTAATGTGCAAACCGTCAGAATTCAAAACCACAGAGTTCAGAACCTAAAATGAAGCAGAATACAGGGATGTGAGAAGGAAGTTTTTATGGTATCTGATGAACAGTCAGATAATACAGACACTAACTTCACTGTTTATATCTGTTTAGTGTAGGTCCAAATGCAAGAACGATGTATAGAACATTGTTTTACCCTATATATTTATATATATATCAGAAACATCCCAGTGCTGTTAACGTCCACTATCACCACTTGTTGAAAGCCTTTCATCCATTTTGATTGCTTAGTCAGAACTAATTGTTGTATAATGTAAGACACATAGTGTCACAGGTGTTCTAATAACTGTTAATAACATTGTTGGTCACAGCATGGGTGAAAATTGTTTAATAGTTTGCGGTCCGAAATGCTAAAGGAAGAGAAGCTGCCTGCCAAAACCCACATTCAAAACCCATCACAAAAACACTTATTGCAAGAAAACAAGTCTGATAACGTTATAACATCTTAAGAACTTTGTCTCCTTAATAACTGCGTCCAAGTTGTTCTGAATGGCATCCAAATCTGCCTGCATACTTTTAACAAAAACTAACTAGCTTTTAACACAAGGCTAAATTCAAATCCCTCTCCAACCCCAGATCAATGGCGCTACTTGTGTGGGAGAAGGGATTGTACACCCTAAATAGTGGAGGAAACACACAGAAAACAGACCCTGGAGGCCACAGTAATACAGTAATACTATACTGCCTAGCTTCCTCTTAATACGGAAAATGTTATTTAATCTAACGACCTTAATTCTAACCCCACCAACCTTAATTTAATGTATTTCCATTTATTATTTGTTAGAATACTTGATTTTGGTATCGAGCATCGTGGTATTACACCTAGGAAGTTACTGATACCAAGGACAGTTGGTTGGTATCGTGACAACCCTAATATCTAGAGAACCGATATATAAACTGCTAAAAAAAAAATCTTACTGAACAGATAAATTGAAGCTATCACTCAAGTCTCAGAGAGATTAACACCACGAATACACGGTGGCTAAGGAGAAACTAGCGCGCCGGTGAAGTATGCAGAGTTGCTGCTGATAAGCTAAGTTAAGCTAATTAGCTAGAGGATTTTTTTTTTTACAATCATAAGCTAACGGAGATTTACAATAACTACAGCGACTACGGGTACATGTATTTACTACTTGAAAAAGGCGCACAACATAGGTTTATCTGCCCGTATTTACTAAATTAAGGAGTTGTTATTTGCCCCTGGTGCTATTCTGGCTAGTCAGCTACACAGTCACAAGATGACAGGAGCATCCTTTAGCTACGTGTCGCTGAGAGACTCCGGCCAAAGCGAACCAGACAGACCGAGAAACAGAAAGAGAGACCTGTGTCAATCAACCAATGTACATTGCATAATCTGTATTTATCCCTGTAAATACAACCAACAACAATAAAAAAGCATACAAAGCTACTTACCTGCACAGTTAGCTAGCCACATCCATAATTAGTTAAAATAAACAGTGACCAGTTACACACACACACACACACACACACACACACACACACACAAAACATCCAATTTTTTAGGTTCGGTCCAACTTTTTTGCAGGAGCAGTAATCGAGCAATATAAATACGCTGACCGCGATTTAACGTTATCTGCACATCTGAAAGCCGCTAAACTGCAGCCTGTCTGTATGAAAGTGTCTGGCTTTCAGCCCAAACCTTACAAACTGCCCCAAAAACACTTCGAGCTTCTCACACAAGCCTAATTTGTAAAGCAAATTCTGCGAGAACCTGATGTAACTAACGCGTTCCTACCCATTTGTGCTCGCAGTCCTTTTAGAGACGTTGCGCCTTCCGCCATTTTCACCAAAGTTTTCCTTCTCTTTTTCTCCCCTCTGCTACATTCATTAGCTCGCAGCGCGCGAGAGCCGGGCACGCGCACACACCATAACAGTGCAGCGCAGCGCCATCTACCGTTAATCTACTGGTACAAAGCTCCTGCATCATTTAAAAGTCTTCATTAAGACAGAAAAAGGGGTTATATGACCTAAATTGAAAGCGAGGGGTATCAAAAAGTTTCGAGACTAATTTTGTAAAACGCCAACAGATGGCAGCACAAGGCTGCATGCACAGTCACAGGGAGCATTGACCTTTATAAGTCAGTGTGCCAAAAGACATCGTCCTGTGTACATTGGGAGCTTCGTAACTGGAGCTATTCTGACCATGTGCATTACCATGTCTGCTATTTCATCATGGACAGCAACAACCCAACAAAGGAACAAAAGGTGAACGTGAAATTCTGTTTGAAAACGGGGCAAATCTGCCACAGACATATTTGACATGATGTTTGACATGTTTGCGGCGATGCTGCAATGACTAATTTGAGGTGTTTTGAGAAGCACCGCACTGTGAGAATGAAAGAACTTCACTGGAAAATGACAAGAGATCAGGAAGACCTTCAACGAGCTCAACCCTCGAAAATGTTGAAACCATTTGTGAACTTGTGCATGATGATCATCAGAGAACAATCCACAACATTGCTGCCATTGCTGCAGTTGTGAACTGCCACTTTGTCCCTAGGCTGCTGAGAAATTAGCAGAAAGAGTTGTTTAAAGTCTCCCAAGAGCTCCATCAGCGTGCCATGGATGACCCATCCTTCATGTTGAGGATTGTTACTGGTGATGAAAGATGAGGCAGTTCGACCAAGTGTACGCTCATTGTTTTTTTAGCATTCGTGGCATTGTGCATTGAGAATTCGTCCCCAACGGCCAGACCATCAATAGCAAATTCTACTGCCAGGTTTTAAGGGGTCTGAGGGAAGACATACAGTGAAAAAACAGTGCTTGTAAACAGAGCTAAACTCAAAACGTTTTGATACCACCTTGCATAAAAATGAAATAGCTGTAAATGTAAGTTTATTTGATTTACAGTGTAGTGCAGACATAAAAAAACTGATTTCCTTAAACAGGTTATTATTATTATGAAGACTGTACTAGGAATAAGGAATTTGAGGGGAGTTACATAGTGGTGAACCACTCCTTAAAAGAAAACACTGCTTGCTCTTGGCACACTACTCCATCCTTACAGATGCTTACCACTTCTCCTCTTGTTCCACTATCTGATAAGTCTTAGCCTGCATGCCTACTCGTTAATTTTTCAGTTTGGCCTCAGTTACCCTAAATAATGTAGCGCCATCATTGTTACCGGTCACTAAAGAGAGTGTTAATGGGTGTGTTAGTGTCATGTGGAATGTCATGTTATGTATAGACTGTTAGTCCAAAGTTTCATCCACTGTTATGCTTGTGAGACATAAAAACACTGTCCTTTAAGCTACTTTAATAAATATCAGATGTAAAGATTAATTAAAGATACCTAAGACATAGATTTGACTGTCTTGTCTACTACTTGATCTACTGTGTATGTAATTTACCACCAGGATCTGGTGAAGTGAAATAAGGCCTTTTAAACAGAGCATTGTTTTTCCAAGACAAATACATACAAAGGAGTGTGAGAAAATTCCTTTGGACATGTGGAGAACATGAGAACCAGACAGAAATCAGTTCCTGAGTTCAGGCTCTTGATCTGTGAGGCCATAATGCACGTGAAATTAGCTAGGCCTTTAGGGGCGCCAGCGGCAGTGGTTAGGTGTATCCCGGGAGCCAGAGCACTGGACATAGCAGGTAATCTTAGGGATCTAGGACAGCATAGGTTCTATAAGATAGTCGTACATGCTGGAGCTAATGATATACGCCTTCGTCAGTCAGATGTTAGTAAGCATAACTTTATAGAGTTTAAAGTAGCGAAGGCGATGTCCGAAGAAGTAGTATGCTCTGGCCCCATCCCAATGAGACGTGGCGGCATAGCTTACAGCAGGTTATGGTCGCTGAACCGTTAAATATCCAGGTGGTGCTCCGAAAATAATGTGGGCTTTATAGATAATTGGAAAACCTTTGAGGGCAAAGCTGTCCTGTTAGGGCGGGATGGTGTCCATTCCACTCGGAAAGGTGCTACTCTCATTTTTTGTAGTATAGCGCATAGTCTCAGAAGAGGCCTAGTTAATTGGTGACTACCCAGAGCCCAGGTCAGGGAGCAGACAGACAGGCTAAACCAAGTGTCTGCTAGCTGCATAGAGTCGTCAATCAGGGTTCACTATATTGAGACGATGTCTGTTCCCACAAATTTAGAGAGACTCAGAAAGTCTGTTTTAATAATTTAATTAACATAGAGACCATAAACTCAAAGCACACTGAATGCTCAGCCGGCACCTTTGATCTGAAGCTAGGACTGTTAAATATTAGATCTCTCGCATCTAAAGCAGTTATTGTTAATTAACTGCTCAGTCAATCCCACTAATTATCATTTACAGACCCCCAGGGCCATACTCTGAATTTCTTTGTGAATTTGCAGATTTCCTCTCAAACCTAGTCATTTCTGTAGACAAAGTATTAATTGCTGGAGATTTTAATATTCATTTTGAGAATCCAGAAGAACCCCTAAGAACAACATTTTTGTCCATACTGGACTCGCTAGGAGTAAATCAGTGTGTAGTAAGACCTACTCATAAAGCAGGTGACACTTTAGATTTAATGATATTCTTCGGATTAAGTATAAAAAATTTATTCACTATCCCACTGTCTAAAGTTATATCAGATCACTATCTTGTCTCAATTAAAGTGTGTCATAGTAATAATGTATACACAGCGCTGCGCCTCCATATTAAACGCACATTCACATCAACTACCACACAGAGCTTTATCAGTAATCTCCCAGAGTTATCAACTTTGATTGGATCGCCATCTGACCCCACAGAACTCGATCAGGCGACTGAACATTTAGAGTCAACATTCCGTTATACCTTAGATAACGTAGCTCTAGTTAAAATAAAAATTATTAGAGATAAGAAACTCGCTTCCTGGTATAACGATCACACGCGCACTTTAAAACAGACCGCTCAGAAATTAGAATGTAAATGGCGTCAAACTAAATTGTTAGTATTTCAAATAGCATGGAAGGAGAGCATCCT
>JAOVVA010000037.1:17836430-17865245 GCA_028565275.1 Leiocassis micropogon | reverse complement strand
ACACACACACACGCACGCACGCACGCACGCACGCACGCACACACACACACACACACACACACACACACACACACACATCATATAATAATTAATGTTTTCTTCTTAGCTTCAGCAAACATTAGGAGGAAGTCACGGAATGAAGGTTGTGAATTTTAAGCTGACGAGTACCCCAAAGTGAGTACAGATGGCATTTTGTGTACACGATGTTTGGCACATTACTGTGTTCAGTTGTCATTGAACAGAAATATGATGCATGTTGTATATGCTATAGGTATATCTGCTCCTTCCATGTCCAAGGCCCAGCTTCAACGAATGTCACTGAAACTGGAATCATTATTTTTGGCCTCTTAACAAAAGGATTTGACAATAGTTCCATCACAATAAAGGTCCCACCTGATGAGATCAGCATCTTACACATAGGTATGGACTTACACCGCCGCACTACGAACACTCTTTACTCTACATGTATACTAGAATATATGCTGTACATCTTGTGTACATTTCTCAATCATAAGGCCAATGTGCAGTATTCTGTATCTTTGGCACAAATAGTGGATATAGTATGAGTTAAATGTAGTACACAAAGCTTTCAGAGTAACAGAGAGCAATTACAGAACAAACCAGTCAAACCATATATCACTTAATAGTCCATACAGACAGAATAGTTTCTGTTAACCCTTCCATCCCAAGAACTGTCTTGTTCTGCTTTCAAATACTATGCTATTGCTTTTACTTAATATAACAGATGATAGTTCGAAAATAAAAATTAATATTCTTTGTATATTGCACATTTATGACAGAAATACACAACTCTGACAATTTATTTGCACTTTATATATAATGCCAAACATAACTGCTGTTTCTATCCATCCTTATACATTTTCCTGTCCAGTACCCACTGAAATTTCTACTTTGTTCAAATTTCTGCACATTGTATTTAGATATTTCCTTTGTAAATATTATCTATTAGAATATTTTTTTACATTAAAGCAAATTGATTTTTTTTCATTTAAAAGTTCATTTTAGGATTGACCTAATGTGATTTGTACGTTATTCTCTTTTGGCTGAGACAGTTGTTTCACTTTACATCATACAGTGTATAGTTGAGTGTGTGACAAATTAAATCTTAAAAAAAAAAAAAAAAAAAAAAAAAAACACTGAATGGAAGATTTATTGACATGTAGATTCCAGATTTAAAAATGATTGAAAAACTTTTATAAATAATTTGCTCTTTAATAGTAGTAGTAGTAATTAATATTTCGTGCTAATATTAATATTTCTTCCTTGCTTTTTTCAGAGCCTGGGTTCTGTCCTGAGGATACCACTCTAACAGTTTATGGTCAATATATGTGGCCTTCCACACCAGCTCAGGAAAACTGTGAGATGAAGTGTGAAAAGGGAAGTGATGTAGCCATAAGACTTTGGTAAGCAGTTTAATGTTTGAATGAATGAAGCTGAGTTATTTTATTTGACATAATCTGATATAACATAAAAGTTGTTTTTATTATAGGTATTATTAAAAATTCTCAGTTAATGATTGCATGAAAGTAACTTTTTTCCACAAAGTATTTTCCACAGAGCATTAAAAGCCTCTCAATTAATCTTGCTTCCTCATGTCTTTGCGTCACATGGCACACACTCTACACACATCACACACGCTTTTGCCCGTTGGAGTGACTGATAACTGCTTTTTAACAAGCTTTTTATAAGTAATATGCCTCAAAGCAGAAATGAGCTTTGAAGATAATGCATGTAAATTTAAATACAACTCAAATATTAATTCATGAACAAATGAAGATAACAATGAAAAATTTAATAACTGAGGTAGAGCTAATTTATTTTATGAGGCCTATGTTTAGTATACTGTATGATGATGGCAATGTTAGTTTTGGGTATGTTTGCTTTTAGGCTGCTTTGACTACTCAGAAAAAAAATCTATCTATTTTTAGTTCCTTGACCTCCCTGATTGACCCAGTGAATGTTTTGGATATAAATTAATGAATATTATAATGTTTATACATATTTTATGTAATATTTAGAAATTAGTAACTTATTAAAATCATATATACTGTATATATAAAACCTTTTTGCCTTGCAGTAAATTAGATGCCAGCAGTGATGAAGCAGTTTGGGATCCACCAGATTTGTCCATGTGTGAGAAAGTTATGACAGATATCAATGATTTGGAAAGTGTCACTGTTACACCAGGTAAGTGTTTTATACAGGTTCATTTAATCTAGTCAATTGTTTAGTTTTATTTAAGTTTTAATTTATCTGATATCTAGACAATAGCCTCTTTGCTTTGATAAATTATAATCTGCCATTTTACATTGTAGTGCAATTCTATAGTATTATAAATAATATAAAGATTTTACTAGTATACTGTATAATTGCATTATACAAAAAAAAAAAAGTTCCCAACTAAAATTACCTTCCTTTATAAAAACAGGTAGAATTACAGCAATAAGTTTCTTCCCATTATGACTAACAAGATTGGAGACATCCTCTGTATTAGTTATCAGATGCTTTTCCTTTTACATAGAACCCATTTGTTGACATAATAGTGTGCATGACCAAAAATCCTGATACTTGTCACATTTGACATTATGTCTGGGAACTGCATTGTGTGAGATGCTATTGAGAATGGCTTTCTTGCAAAAGTATGTCGGTAACAAATTTATTAAATCAAATAACTATGATCCTTGGGATCTTCTGGTCTTAACTGTTCTTACAATTAATCACAATTCTCACAGGTTAGACATTTTATATGCATGATTGAATTTGTGCTGGAAAACATATTGTCTCTCTTTTAATATAGAGTAGTGGATTTCAACAGGATTTAACTCCCCTTACTAGATATAGCACTGGGAACAACAATGTTCACTTGTTTAAAAAAATCGTTTTAAACTTATTTTAATTACAAGTTGACAGTTCCTTAGGGGTGTCCATAAATTTAGCAAATATATTTCGAGAAAAAAAGTACATTTAAAAAAATGGTAATGGGCATAATTTTGTTACAACAAAGATAAATAGTCCGTTCAAGTATTTAAGTAAAAACTGTGACTTATAATGTGCAATGGTTATGGCATTCAATCAGTTTTATCCTTTCTTGAGGGTACTGTAACTTTTGTTACAGAATTCCACAGAATAACAGAACAAAGAACAGAAATCGAACAGAACACTTATGAGAGAGAAATTGCAGCTATTAGCCTCATCACCATACTGTGCTTGAAGTCTTCTGTAAATGTCAATTGGTTTGACAACACCTCCATTCTCAAGAGATTTCATCACAAGTTTCACTGAACACCCATCACATTAAGCTTGACATTTTGAGTCTATATAGCTGCCTCAGTTGATCTGGAATTGCTTCTGTAAACTTCCTTTCCACCAGACAATTCTAACGAAATTGTGGCAATGATTGAGAATTTGCTGCAGAACGAGACAGACTTGAGTACGTCTAAGCTGAACACTGTGCTGCAGAAACTGTCTGATGTTGCACATGTCGGTATTATGACCACTGACTTGGCAAACAACATTATAAACGTGGTTTCCAAGCTCTTTGTTTGCACAACTTCTCTTTCTGAAGCCACAAATGAGTAAGTAAGGCAACCCTTTATGTTGTATGTAATGTCTTATAATGATACACATGAAATCAAGTTGCATAAATTTTGTTGAAATAGAGTTTGAAAGAGTTGGAGCATCACTACAAGCAAGCCATACCTGTAAACTGTTTCTGAATTCTTTAAATGTTTTATTTTCTCTTTTCTATGTCTGTGGTTCAGAATTCTCTCTATTACTGACCAAGTAGGAAACAGGATGAATTTCTCTGGAGACTATCACAACACCACAGTTCCTTCATTGGCACTGCAGCTTGTCAATCTAGATCCACTGCTTTTCCAAGGACTCACATTTGAAGTAGCCTCTTTTCAAACAGGTTTTCTTCCTGAAGTAAGATCCTCAACTAACCCTTTAAATAATTACCGAAACATCTGAACAAAAGAAGTGACTTCATACTAGATGGACTCACTTTCACAGCACTGAAACGGATATTGCCTCCTATCTCTTGCAGATATTTCTCAGCCAGACCTTTGTTGAGCAGTCTGACAGTGACAATGTGGCATCAATATCCTTACCAGTTGCCCTGGATACGTCCTTCCCCCAGAGCAGTAGAAGTCGTGTTCAATTTCATTTCTATGGCATAGAAACTCTATTCCAGGTAACAGCCACCTCCATAAACTGCACATATCAATAACAAATACCACCTTGCTTTCTTATCCCTTTTACATTTATATTCTTGAAATGCGTTATAATGCATTAAAAATTACTTAACTATTCCATTGCTTGTCACATGGACATCTTTAAATATACTGTACACCAGTGAGCTATAACAACCCACCTAATTTTGAGTAGGTCCCCTTTTGCCACCAAAACTGGGACGCATTGTGTGTTTTGACTCCTTTTCATCAGATTCACTTGGACTACGCAGGCCAGCCTTCATTTCCCCATGTGCATCAGTGAGCCTCCGCCCATGACCCTGTCGCCCATAATCCTGTGGCCAAATTGTGATGTCTAGGCTGTCTCAGAGGAACTCCATAACTCTTGTGAGATGTTCCCAGTCTCACAAGAGGACCAACCAAAATGGGTGCAAGGCCAGGAAAACTGGTTAACCGATGACATGGTTATGGGCAGCCAAGGTTTATTGATGCATATGGGGAGTGAAGGCTGTGTAGTTCAAACCAAAAAAAGAGCTACTATAGCACAAACGTCTGAAAAAGTGAATGCTGGCTCCAATAGAAATGAGTGAGAACACACAGTGCATCGCACTGGTTTTGTTGTCAAAAGGGGGACCGACTTAATATTAGGCGGGTGGTCATAATGCTATGGCTAATTAGTGTATATGGGAAAACCAATGGTTTGAAAGGTTTAAGAAATATGTTAAATAGTAAAAGTATTTGGTATTCATTAAGATTCACATGGCCAGGTGAAAATATACATAGTAGATACACAGTAGATATAGACGCACAGTGAAGTGTACAACTTACTCTTGAGGGTATGACCATTGTGACATGGTTTTAAATAGTAATGAATTACATGAATTTCCTCTTTAATATCCCATCTCTAGGACCATTATAGCAGCCTGGTGCTGAATTCTTATGTGGTTTCTGCCAGTGTAACCAATGCCAGTATAATCAACCTGAGGGATCCTGTCATAATCACACTTCTCCATCTTCAGCCCAAAAAGGTCTGAAACATCACAGAACATCTAGTTACAAGCATAATAATTCTGATATCTTTTCTTGTAGCTGTCATAAGTGAGAATTCTCCAGGGTTTTTCTTAATTTCATCTTAAACTGAAATCTCCTCTTCCTCTTGTATAGGACCATGACACGGTCAAGTGTGTCTACTGGAACTTAGAGAGGAACTGTACGTTTGAATTTTAATTTTCTATCTGTATTTAATGTAATCTAACACTGTATCTTTTCATAGGATCAGGGGGAATCTGAATTTTTTTTTCATGATGTTTTTGTTTGTGCGACAGATGGAAAAGGTGGTTGGGATGATAATGGATGCCAAGTTAAATATAGCAACGCCACTCATACAGCATGCCACTGTTTTCACCTCACACATTTTGGAGTGCTGCTGGTAATCAGATGTTGTACTTAGTCTAATTAATATTTCCATAGAATATATTGAATAATGTTCATAATATCCCTCTTATTCTATTTTCTCTTGTAGGATATATTTAAAACACCCATAAACTCCAAAGATGACAAGATTCTCACAGTCATTACATACCTGGGATGTGGCTTGTCCTCCCTCTTTCTAGGCATCACTTTGCTGACTTATATGGCCTTTGAGTGAGTTACCAGTGATGAATCATCTGGATCCTATGAAAGACTGCTGGCTCTATAATACTAAACCATCTCTTTCCTCTTGCTCTACAGAAAGCTGAGGCGAGATTACCCATCTAAGATCCTTATCAATCTCTCAGCAGCCTTGATGGGTCTCAACATGTTCTTTCTGGTTAATTCTTGGCTTGCTTCGTTTAACAATTATGACCTGTGTATTGCCATGGCTGCTATTCTTCACTACTTCTTCCTGGCCACGTTCACATGGATGGGGCTGGAGGCGATCAACATGTACCTGGCTTTTGTGAAAGTCTTTAATGTCTATGTTTCTGCCTACATCCTTAAATTCTGTGCTCTTGGATGGGGTGAGACTTTTTGAGGAAATATAGCCTAGTTTCCTTATTTAATTCAGTGGATGTTCGAATATGCGCATGAGGAATACATGTAAAAATATGCACCAGTTGTTGTTGTGTTGTTAGTGCTCTAAAAGTTCTATTTCAAACAATTAATATAAAATCGAAGAACAGGATTGCCTTACACAATGCTATTCCACATGTCATTGGGTGCACTAGTATCTGTGTTGGGAAGACACTAAGCAGCTGGCACTAGTGGGAGAAAATAACACAATAACAGTGTTGCTTAAGTGAAAGGGATTTGGTTATAAAATTATTATTTGGTTGCTGCTAATGTTTGAAGCATTCTTTTCAGGTTTACCTCTGATCATTGTCAGTGTAGTGCTTGCCGTGGACAAAAACATCTATGGTAACACTCATTCCATAACAGCAGTTGAAGATTTTTCATCTTTGTAAGTGTGATTATTGCTACGTCCATGGCAATCCTGATTCCAACATATCCTCTATAAAACACCTCTACACACTTTCTCCTGTTGTGTTTTTTTTTAGCTGCTGGTTACAGAACGACATAGCGTTTTATGTAACTGTAGTAGCATTTGTGGTGCTGATCCTGATCTGCAACGTCAGCGTGTTCGGCGTGGTGCTGGTGCAGATACGAGGCATGCAGCTCAGTAAAGAAGCAAGCCATTGCAGCAGAATGTTGCATGAAATGCGTGTGGTTGCCAGTCTCACCTTTCTACTCGGCCTCACCTGGATGCTGGCCTTCTTTACCTGGGGACCGGTGCGAGTCCCTTTTCTTTACCTCTTCTCAATTCTTAATACTCTACAAGGTAAGAAGCATCAGGTTGATGTACAGTAATGAACAGAGTTTCAGAGTAAGATCCTAAAAATCTAGGAATTTGTTTTTAATTCATGTAAGTTTCCAAATTGTCGACAAGTTCTGTCTTTTGATGATTTCTGACATTGTTAATGCTTTATGGCCAAACTCTTAAATGAGTAAACCATGAGACTTGACTGATATGCGTTTGCTCAATATTATGACTAACACAATCGTAAAATCCTGTCATGTGTACACCAGTTGTACTTTTGTGCCGGAACAGATTTTTACTCACTCACAAACTTACTAAACTACCCAACATGTTTGTGTTTGTTTCAGGTTTTTTTATATTTCTGTTCCACTGCCTCATGAAAGAAAATGTACGTAAGCAATGGCGTATTCACCTCTGCTGTGGAAGATTTAAACTCACTGGCTACACAGGTTGGTATTTAATCTTGATCTGTAATAACATATTGATCTGTACTTTATTTCCACACCTTGTGCCACGTTGCTTGCTAATTAAGATTAAAAAAATGTTTGCCTTTCAACCTCAGACTGGAGTGGCTCATTGATGCAGGGTGGTAAAGCTCAGAGTGGAAAACTGGCGCACAGCCCATCTGAAACCACGAGTGAACGGAAGATTTCCAGGAGCAGCCAGAAAGATGAAAATTTTAAAAATATATAATTAAAAAAAAAGAAAAACAGAAGCTCAGTTTTATGGATGTTGCATGGTGCTAATGAGGACAATAAGTGCAAATGTGATTCATTCTGTACAATTCTCTGTTGATTATTAATGCACTATGATTATGTAGATGTTGTGCTTTTTGGTGAAATGACTTTAGTGTCTTAATACCCTATAAGAAAGGTTGTTAATGTCAATAAATGACATATTGTTGATAGTGTGTTATATTCCATGACTTCCAGTGGCTAATGTGTAAAACACTGCGTAAATTAAAAAATATTATATAATTTTAATTATATAAAATATATTAATTCAGTAACTAAGCAGTAGATAAATGTACATGGCGTTATGAATTTTGTAAACACTACACCAAATATTCAGCTGTGTTGCAGTGTGCGGCCTGTTCCCCATTCCTGCAAAACTAATGACGCAGATAAAAGGCCTGGAGGTGGTTCTGAGTGTTACATTTGCATTTAAGAATGCATTGAGCTGTTCACTCAAACTCTCAAAATCAGATCCAAAAAGGGGCCTATGTACAGTAAATGAAGGAGGCCATCATTAGTCTGGAAAAAAAAAAGAAAATCAGCGAGATAGCAAAACATTGGGGGTGGCCAAAACGACAATTTGGAACATTCTTAAAACAGAAGAAATTAACTGCCATCTTAGCAACCGTAAAAGGCCTGAAAAATAGACTGAGGACAGCTAAAGTATATCACTGCAAAATTCTGTTCAAGGTGAAAAAGAAACCTTTCACAACTTCTAACCAAGTCAAAAACACTTTTGAGGAGGTAGGCATGTAATTGTCTACAGGGAAGAGAAAAATATATTATTATAAATAGAGACAATTCAAAACAAGGTGCAAAAAACTGGTAACACTCAAGAACAAAAAAAAAAAAAAAAAAAGCCAGATTAGACTTTTGCAAATTCTTTAAACTAATGAAACCAAAATTAACTTGGAAAAAGAAAGGAACAAGTTATGATCTGGAGCATTTGTTAAACTTGGTGAAGGCAGTGTTATGACATAAGCATGTATAGTATGGCTGCCGAAGGAACAGAATCATTAGTGTCTATTCATGACATGACTGAGTAGCAGGATGAATTCTGAAATACTCTCTACTTATATTAAGCCAAATGCTGCAAAACTGATAGGACACAGCTTTATATTACAAATATATAATGACATACAGTAAAAGCTACCTAAGGGAAAGAAAGGGGATATTCTTCACTGGACAAGTCGGTCACCTTCTCTCAGCCCAATACAATATGCTTTTCATAAGGCAGAAAGACCCACAAACAAGCAGCAGCTGAAGGCAGCTGCAATAAAGGCCTGACAAAGCATCTTAAGGCATGAAACTAGGCATTTGGTCATGTAGATAGATTCCAGTCTTTAGGCAGTCATTGACTGCAAAGGTTATTTATCCAAGTATTTAAGGTAATTTTAAGGTAATTAAAAAAATTTTTTTCCAAAATTTATGGACCTGACTGTATAATAACAGCAGATAACAGCCCTAAAATTGAAATCATTTTGATTAAACTTCCCTAGATTTTGGGTTCCCCTTGTGCAATCAGGGGCTTGAGCATCTCAGGTGCGGCTCTGTAGGGCCTCTAGGAAGGCGCTGTGTCGTGTGGCACCAGGACATTGGCAGCAAATGTTTTGGGTGCTGCGGGTTGCATGGTGAGGCCTCTGTGGATCAGACTTGCTTATTGGGCACATCCCATGGGTGCTTGATTACACTGGGTTCTGGGGAATTTGGAGGCTGGGTTGGCAGGCTTTTGCTCTTCACCTGCCGGGACCCATTCGTGGTGGGTTGTTGCTGTGTTGGGCTGTGAGTGTTTTGTTCTTTTACTATCTTTTTATCATTTTGATTCTTTTTCAGCGATTTAATGAGTCAGTTTAACAAGTTGGTGATTGGTGTTGTTCAGTTCACCTGGTGGTTGTGTTAATGTACTGATATCTGGTGACTGGTGTACATAGTGTTTTGCCATCCAAAGATAAAAAAAATGCTTTGTTGCAACAGGAACATAAAGTTCTCCTTGACACAACTGATTTAAGACCTAATACTTTTCATTGCATTGTATAAATGCAAATTCACCAAAGTTACAATCTGATTAAATAACGCATATGTGGGCTACATCAAAAGTTGCAGAAGCCCTAATGTTGTTGTGATCAGTTCCCCTGGTAGACATACATGCTTAAAACGTATTGTTTAATTGACGATGTAAAGACCTTCGGCACATAGGACCAGGAGATAGGGACCTGTCACCTCCTTCTGTCTGATGCATATAAAACAAAAGGTTGCCTTTTGGCACCCTCTTCTGGCAGAACCCTATTGATGCAATCTTGGGTTTTAAAGCCTGACAGATGGAGGAGATGTAAGATAGAGTGCAGGCCAAATTGGTGCCTCTTCGCCTATCTGGGGCACACAAATGTTTCAGGGGGTGACCCGACTCTCCTAGTGCATGAGTCACTGAAAATACCTGAAAATATAAACTAAACTTTAGGCGCACTTCTTTTTGATTTCATTGTTAACCACCAACAAACACATGGTCTGCCCATCTTCTAAAGAAAAAAAAGAAAAACAAAAAAGAAATCTGGTCCAGGATGTAAGCATCAAATCTTTGCTTTAAATAACTTTTGTTCACTGCATATATTGTCTGTAATGCAAATTTTGAATGAGGACTATTGATTTGTAACAATATACCAGAAAGATATAAATAAATACATATTTAAATATCAACACTTTGAATGACCCTCATAGGCAAAATTTTTATTTGTATGCCCTGTTATATCTATTCTGTCTTGTTATTAGATGAAACAATTCTTTTGATAAGTATTTCTGAATGAAAAAATGCCTATACTGTGTTCTTGTCATGATATAGGTTTCATGCTGTAAATGGAGGATCTTATATTACTCACTATATACTATTGTATATATTTTTCACTGATTCATTCATTAAGTTAGAGGCAGGTATTTCTCAGCCAGACCTTTGTTGCCCTGGATACGTTCTTCCCCCAGAGCAGTAGAAGTCGTGTTTTATTTCTATGGCATAGAAACTCTATTCCAGGTAACAGCCACCTCCATAATTTGCGCATATCAGTAACAAATTCCATTTTGCTTTCTTTATAATCTTGAAATGCGTTATAATGCATTTTTAAAAAAATACTTAACTATTCCATTGCTTGTCACATCTTTAAATATACACCAGTGAGCCATAACAACCCACTTAATTTTGAGTAGGTCCCCTTTTGCCACTAAAACTGTAATGCATTGTGTGTTTTGACTCCTTTTCATCAGAGCCAGTATTCACGCAACTCGGACTACGCAGGCCACCCATGTGCATCAGTGAGCCTTGACCCTGCTGTGGCCGAATGATTCATATGTCACTGTGTTGCTTAAGGGACAAAAAAGGGGTGGCTTAAGACTTTTGCGTAATACTGAATATAAATAAATAAATAAATAAATATGTGATCTATATATGTGTAAATAATATATGTGATCGCTCCCAGAAAAGCTCCCAGAGAAGCTCCCAGAGATAATACAAAAAGAAACCTTTAGGAAAACCAGACTCTAAAGCAAACCCATCCTCATTTAGGATTATACCATTTTTATAATTCCTTTCTATATCTGTTTGCTATAAATACATTTATGTAAGTCTTTATGGCCATCTGACATTTAGCATGTAACTCTTCTTCATGTATGTTCTTTATATTTATGTAGCCACCAACTATTTACTTATGGACATGTCAATGGACAAATATTAAAAGTAAATTAAAGGGTATTAAACATAATTTATTAGTAAATAGATAACTATTTTTTTCCACAACCTCATTATTTGAGTCATTTTTATAAAATAACAAATTCTATTCTTCAAGAAAAAAGAACAATTTTGCTACATCTCGACATTAACACACTGACGCTTTCTAGATGTAATCCTATTCACCTATTCAAATATTAGGTTCAATAATTGAATGTGTTTTATCATATTCAGACTATTTAGTGGAGCCACAGTTTAGTGGAGTTTTTATTTATGAATTTTTGATAAAGTTTTAATTCTTTCCACTCAGAGATCACAGTAGGTCCAAGTCAGCATTATTAATCGGCCTACCTAGTTTTCGAGTTAGCCAGACCCAATTTAATGACTTTTAACCCAGTTAAATGACAAGGCAAGTAGCTCATAAACAATGACCTCAGTAATAAATATCATTATGTTGATGAAGGTAGGTTGTGATTGACATGTTCTAGAAAAAAAAAAATCACAACCACCCTGGCTCTGATTCATGGTAACTCATTTTGAGCACAATTGATTTAGGTTACTAGACTCTTATTAGTGTGTGTATGTGGTGATGCTGGGGTCAGGCTGGAATAGGATTTCAAGAAACCACTTTAGATTAAGTGAAATAGGAAATCTAAAATATAAACAGCATTGTTCTTGTAGTCAAATATGGCAACATGGCTGTTTTTATAAAAGGCATAGCTCATAGCAGATATCTCCATAACAGTGAAAAACGCAGACCTGAATCCACTCTCCTTTCCATTTTACTTTTAATTTTACTTTAACTAAACAGGTCAAATAAAATGATAAGAGCATGGTGAGTTATAGTCATGCAGAAGTCACTGGGCTTTTCTAAGAAGCACGTTTTTCTCTTCTGTATGAGTGTGGTTTGACCAGTTCAGGCACATTCTGTTCATGCTGTGAGAATTGCAGGAAGAACACACCTGTGCTGGGGATCATTAATAAAGACGCTAACACTTAAGTAGAACCTCTTGTCTAATAGGTAAAGGAAAACCAAATTTGTTCACCAAAGGAAAGGATTATTTTTTCTATACAGTTTTTTTCCCAGATGTCTACATGAAATCCAGCAGCAGACTCTGAGCAAGCTCACTGTTTACCTTTCAGTTTGAACGTAGCAGACATATATATACTGCAGGTAAGTATAGGAACACATCACAGGAAAAGCAGGAACATTAACCATTGCAGGTCTCATGGTAAATATTAATAAACACACTTTTAACTTAATTCATAAAACTTTTTTGTGTATTTAGTAAAAAACACATTAAATGGACACCTATTGTATAGATTTAGCCAATTTTTACATTTAAAAAAATTTACAGTAGAAAATGTGAATACTCAAAGACTTGATGCTTTTGTAATTTTTTCTATATTATTTATGTGTGAATATTATGGGCATGGCAGTGTTTAATATTTGAGGCATGGCATCTATTTCCTTCCTGAGGTGATATTTGCACACTATAACAATGTTAAGTTAATTTTTTTTTCTAAGACACGTGAAAGTGTATAAAAATAATATAAAAGTGGGAGATGTAGTAAGCATAAACATTTATGATTTTAATTATCTTGCACTTTTATCTTTTATTATCCGAACTATTTTGATTCACAAAGTATGTTAGAGATTTCCCTGTTTTCATTTAAGTATGACACCATGTCATTTGTTATATGTTGCAACCAGAAAATTTATTTACATTTACTGTTTTATCTAAAGGGGATTAAATAAATAAATAAATGTATATATTTGTATTTTACATTCACATACTTTGGACAAATTGGTAACATAACACATGAATTTTATAATCTTAGTAATGGAGCACCAACCAGGGAGTCCAGTGGCTGGCAAGGCAGAAGAGCATTCAGGAAGTCTACTCCTCACCTACTTCCAGGGAGATATTAACAGCATGGTAGATGCACATTTCTCACGTGCCTTGGAAAATATCACCAAACCGAAGGGAGACATCACAAAAATCAAGAAACCTTGCAAATTGGTCAAACCTGGTAATTTCCTTATCTCAAAATATCTTAATATGTTATAAACATAAGAGATTAGTAAGTACGTACTGACATGCATACAGTTAAGTATTTCTTTTTTGGATGTGTTGCAGAGCAGCCAAGTACAAGCAACTGGGACATGCAATCGCACATGTGCTTTGAAGCCACAGATTCTTCAGGACGAATTGAGCTCGGCAGACATGAAGAGATGCCGCCAAAGCCCCGTCTGCCACTTAATGCTCCTGTGGAGAGCACCAATGCTTGGCTCAATAGTCCACGGCAGGGCACAAGTCTGGTGTTGCCTCCCATGGTGTATCCCTCTGCTGCGTCTGCCGAGGGTTTGGTGGTGGCAGATCATCAGTACAATTCCCTATTAAATCTGCTACACAATGACCGACCAGACCTGGGCTCTGTCATGTTAGCCTCATCCAAACAGGAGCTCATGCCAGGCTGGGTCCGGCATCCAGGATTTGGAGATCAGATGACTCCAGATCACAGTCTTGACTCTGGTATTGCAATTTTATCTATTGTACTCCTTTCTGTAAAATTTTAAGGATACATTAGGACTTCACTTTTGTTTATCATAATTATAATGTTTCAAGCTTCAGTATGTATAATTTTTTACAGTACTTATTTTTATACAGTAATTTTTATACAGTACTTATATTATAAATGTAACTGTCCTGATTAATTAAATGTAATCATGCATGCTGATATTTTATATAGGACCTTGATTGTACCTCCAGTTATCTATTTATAGTCAGCTCCATAATTTTAAATCTACATATTTTTTGCATTATCAATAATTTTTCTAGTATAATTGCCTATAGTCTTGTCCACATGTGACTGAGTGTAGCTGAGCTGTGAACCAATTTTATGAAAATAATTCAATTCAATTGTATCTAGTTTAATTTGTAAAGCATGTTTAACCATATGCACTGTCACAATGTAGCTTTACAAATATCCAGATCTCTTCTGAGCGGACCAGTGAGAAGAAATAATATTGCTATAGAAGAGAAAATTAACTAATTCCTTAATATGTAGTTATTAAAGAAAAGCTGATTTAAATTATATGATAAAGATGTACTTGAACACCAGGTTTTGTATTTCGTGGTGGATTTGCATTAAGCATAAACATGGCTTTTTACATGTGTAATTTGTCCTGTTTCTTTTGTAGGTGTCCCAATGATGGAGAAGAAGGATTTATATTGGTACTAGCACTGTTGTGGTTGTCAGACATCTTTACGCATGATAAAAAAAAAAAACCTGATTCTCAAGAACAAGGAAGTCTTATCTCTGTTTTTAGTGGTTATAAGAGTTCAGAGACTAGAAATGCTTCACCCAAAAGCCACTGCACCTGACTGCATGCAGACAAACCTGTTCAGGAACAAGCTCATCGTGTAGTCCATCACAGTGAGTTTTAAAAGAACTTCCCTTAAGCAATATGGGGGTTGGTTGTTCCTCTGCTTGTAGACAGAGAATTTCAAGTGACTTTGACAATCGCTTTGCTAAAGCCAGGTGATATCTAGATATTCATGTCATTAGCCTGTCAATTACTTGTTCTTGGGAAGCATAATATCTTGTCATGGCCAGATATGGACATGTAAATCTATCTGATATTAAACAAGTGGGCCAAAATAATTCTAAATAAAAAAACAAGCATATGTGAATTTGATGTCTAAAAAAAAAATCACAGTCTGGATGTATGTTTGTAGTTGTCCTTATTTAAGTACACTCTCTTTTAACAAGCTGTTAATCATACAGTATGGACATAATGAAAATGAAAGAGATGAAAAACATAAAATGAGTTTCACTGCAGGGAAAACTACAGGGAAAACTTAAGATATTCATTCTTCTGTTCATCTGTGAGCTGCCTCAATTTTGCTTCTTTGTGAACCTTATTAAAAATGAAGTGTAAAAAGTAAAGATATATAAATTTAGTTGGAGCAACTGCTGTATAATGTGTAACATAATAATAATTGGAATCCATATGGTTTAGGGACAAAAAGTGTATAAAGTATAAGTATATGCTTTCTGTTTAAAATTACTGGTAACATATGGACAATGTTTGCTGATATTTTTGTTGATTCAGTGTACATAATGCAAATAAACACAATAATGTGTACCTTGAATAATGCTATTAGTATTATTCTATGACTGCTAATTTTATCCCTTTAGATAACATGATGATGTGCAAAAATATGCTACTGTAATAATAATTTAATTGAGTAAGTGAAGACGCAATCAAGAATATTTCTGAATTATGAGTACATTAGTCATCTGGCAATTTAAGCAATTAGATTTTACAATCGCAACTAGAAT
The DNA here is from genome assembly GCA_028565275.1 of Leiocassis micropogon. Lineage (NCBI taxonomy): Eukaryota > Metazoa > Chordata > Actinopteri > Siluriformes > Bagridae > Leiocassis > Leiocassis micropogon. The sequence continues at coordinate 17,849,438 of JAOVVA010000037.1, read as the reverse complement.
TAAATACAATTAAATACAATTAATTTCTTTTGACATAGCTGATCAGAAAATTCCATAAGTAAGGAATGCATTTTAAACAATTATGTTAACTAGACAAGTGAGCTATGCTGGAATGAACACAACCTGAAACTTAAATACCGCTACTGTTTTAATAGGTTGCTAGGTTCATTAGCAGATGTTAATTCATACATATTGCTAGCTAAATAGTTAGCAGTCTAGCTAAGATGCTCCTCATACATTATTCTGAGCAAAACAGCTAATCGTTATCAAACATCATAGTGACATCTTCAGTTTAATAAAGAGCTTCAATACTATAAAACATCGAAAGATCTGGCTAGCTAGTTAAGCCAGCTAATAGCTTAACTGTACATGTCTCCACAGGTTTTGGCTTGCATAATGAGTTTTCACACTATTTCTTTCAAAACTTTAAAAGTGTAAAACACATGGTAAATTAAATAATAGAAGCTCATTTCTCTTCACGGTCTCAGGCATTGCTGCTGCTAATGACTTTTGGCAGGAAATTGGTTTGTTTTGATTAGGTTCTAAAAGTCATTTATAATTTACACATCTTCACTGGTTGATAGTCCTATTATTTTATTCTGTAATATTAATTAAAAAATAGACGTACCAAAGTTCAATAAATCACAGCACAATAGGCTAAGTATCGCTTATCATTAACCAGAAAAAGGAAAATTTTAGCAAACATCATTGGTTAGTTTATATGGATGCTATCACTGATATACTGTATCATGGACATCATGAATGCTACATGGCATAGAGCTGTAGAGAAGGAATTACTGGCTCTACATATGGACTGCATATGGAAAATTACAAAAATATATTAACAATATTATACACTAATTATTGTTCCTGTCACTGACACAATACTGCTGTCTATCAACATAAGCTCTACAGCTTATAGCTGCTAAAGCTACATTGGTTTCTGTCATGTTGCTACCTGACAAAGCTATTTGAGTTGTTTTTCTGTTTTGTGACAGAAAACTGGAGCTATTTATGTACAGCAACCCATTAAATTTATTATCTCTTCAGCAAAATGTGACAAGGATTTAGATCACTTTGTTTTCACAAACCAAGTTGAACAAAAAAAAAAAAACTGACCAAAAACAGGAGTTTGTTGTGAATATGTTTTGTCCACATATGCACACAAATTGTCATTAATCTGAATCCACTTGGAGCACTGAAACAGTTTTATAAAATGCTCCTTCAAATATGCTCAAAAAGTGTCACAACCCAAGCAAACATGCCCATCTGGGCCCACTGTGGGTCAGAGTGGGTTTATTGTGGGCAGGGCAAACCCACATGAATCCCTCTCAAGTATTAAATGGGACAGCTCATATAGGGCCCAAAGCTGTTTTGGGGCTCTGCGAGGGTTTTCTGTGGGCAACCCTCTGTGGTCTTGTGCACAATAAGCCCACAGGATCCCCCTGTTGGTTAACACATGCAAGGCCCACAACAGCTTTGACATTTGAAGGCCCTCCGAAGGCTTCCTTAGTATGTTTAATTTAAAGTTAAATATTCTGATCATATTTTAAGGTACTGGATTGTTGATTGTTGTGAGCAGTAAGATGTAACAATCAAAATTATGGGTTTGGCTTACCCACAATTTTAAATTCACAAAATTATTCTATGCTTAGGAGACAATATAGTTGATCATTCTGTACTACAGAATAATAGAACATATTAGTTGTTTAAATTTATTTTGATAAACTGAGTGCAGTCACTTTGATCCCTGTACTAAGCAACTGGAACAAGAGTACATGTAGTTCAATACTTTGCGTTACTTTTTCATGTAGTTCAATACTTTGTGTATAAAGGACATGAACGGTGACTGTTCTGTAACATAGTTTCTGGGAACAGACCAGAGTAACTGTGGAACTCTGGGAATTTTGCCTTTCAAACAGGTTGGATCCTGCTTCGGTTTAGATACCACAAAAATCTCATGGGCAGGAGTTAAATAGTAAGGAGGAGAGTATATGACGTCTTTCTGCCTAACCGTGGTCATTACTTTCTTTTCTTTTTTCTTTTTTTGTTACAACATTGCCACCTAGTGAGTGACAGATGAGTGTACTGTCTTATCAGTGACACTTAAAAGATTTTTTTTTGGTAAAATACAGCTGGAAAAATATGGTATAAAGCAATTCAGGCTTAAATATTTTCTCAGCTTGATTGACCTATACAGGCAAGGCATTTTCTTTGTGCTTATAAGACTCAAAAGATCATCATCCGCTTCATCATTGTGGTATGTTAGACTTAATTTGAATCTATCAACACCACCCCTATTTTATTTTTGCTTTGTAGCCTAACCTCATACCCCAAAAACTATTGGTTCCTTTCTTAAAATTAGCAAAAATGACAATCTGAAATCATTGTGGTTACTGCTGTTGCCTCGCACCTCCAGGGTCAAGGGTTTGAATCCCGCTTTCAGGTGTGTCTGAGTGGGGTATGCGTGTTTTACCTGTGCCTGGTGGGTGTCCTCTGGGTGCTCTGGTTTCCTCCCATAGGCTACATGCCTGTAGCATGCCCTCCCATGACCCTGCACAGGATAACCGCCATAGAGATAAAATATACGTAGCAATTCCATTCAAACTCTAGAAAAACTGTTTTTGTTTTACCACTGTTTTGTTGTTAGAATTACTTGAAATAAATAGAAACCTTATTCTTCTATCAATATGTTTTCTCAAAAAGTGACAGCCATAATGAATATTTTAAATGAATAAATAAATAAAAAAACTTTCACTAATGATAAAATCCTAACCAACTTTTTGGTTACTGTTATGGCTGTTTCCCGGAGCATAAATATGAAATAACCTCACATTAAATTTATTTGTTTCCATTACTATAGGAAGAATTTTCAACATAAAATAGACAGATGATTGTTCAACAGCACAAATCAGGCACTGTATAATTAATATAAAATGCATAAGCAATGGAAATTAGTATTTACCAGAATTAGGGCCATAACAGAAGCTTTTACATGTCTGAAACAGCTGGAAATTGGATACATGAGCAAAGAAAGAGTTCAAAGATCACAGTTTTAGATGTGTGAAGTTTTAGATGTGTTGATATCAAGTTTTGAAATCAACTGTTTAACTGCAATTCAGCAACAAGAAGCTGTTCAGAATCAATGCAAGAAAGAAGTCCTTCCTTACAAAGTGCAATACCTGAATATTACCCATGAGAACTACAATTGGCATTATGTGATATGTGGTGAGATGAGACCGGGAAAAGACTGATTGATGTGTTTGTGGTTTAGGGGTCTGTGTGAAGGTCGATAGCATCATGAATGCTATTTAGTGTGAGAGTAATCCTGGTTGCTCCTCGCAGAAGGTTCTGATATGCCCAAAATTAGAGCTTTTAGCAATATGATAATGATTTCACAAAAATCAGTATTTTGCATTGACCATCTTCTCTATATGTTCCTCTATTTGAAACCTAGTGCAGGTATAAACTTAAGAATATAAATGAGCAAAAGATTCTGCCTGGATATTTGGATAAATAAGAAAGAAAATAAGAAAGCATTTTAAAATTCAGCTGCAAAAACACAGATTTTGTTGTGGAGTTTGAGATCAAGTTAGGGTTCTGGTCTAATACTGACTCAGTTTTTATTGTGTTACAAAAGATGATTTTGAAAGTAGCACTTGGGACATTATATATAACTCTGGGCCTTTCTAAGGTATAACAAGAGCAAGTCATGTGTTTGTGTGTGGCCAGGTTTACCATGAATAGCTGTCCTTCCACCACATGCTATTACAGAACATTTGTGGTTGATTCTTATTGGTCCAGTGTACAAAGTAAATATAGAGCATATCATTTATCAACACATTTTGTTGTTTAGGTTGACTTTTAAATAAGTTATTAATAAAATAACATGAAGTTTCTAAAAGAATCTTCACAAAGAAAGTCATGATTGTAGGTTGATGGGTGGAAAACAAAATGAATTTAAAAAAGAAAAACACTGACACAAACCATAGTTTCATTTACATAAAAAAAAAAGAAAGAGAGAGCGAGATGGTGCTTGACTATCTGAAAAGTTCAGAGCTTCCAGGAAGTTGCAGCACTCAAATGAAGTGTTGTGCTGGTGGAGGCCATTCTTCAGACCTGTATGGGTGGATCTGGTGTTCACGTCGCGCATCCAGCTGCCTGCAAATATGTCCACCATGATCAACACCTTTCACAGCAGCTTCAATCCTCCACCGATACCTCCACGGCCAGGCCACAGAGGAGGACCAGCACTGCCATCAAACACACCATTAGTCAAGTTCTTGTCAGTGCTGCTGCTTCTACTAATGATACAGACATTTGGAGGATTTCTCTACCTGTTCCATAGACTCAACACGGTAGGCACTCAAACGCTCAAAGATTAGAACTTGTATCTCAAGAAAAATGTTTGCTTTTCTTTTATTAACTGTAATCAACTGTAAGATCACAATGTCTTATTAGGTCTTTTTAGAGTTATTTAATTTGAGTAATTTAGAGTCTTAGTTTTGTAAGATTATCCTGGTAAAATTAAGTTGTATAATACAATATGTTTTTCTCCCATTGTGTAATAGATTAAAGCAAACTATGATTATACATTTTTGATTCAATTTAAATTCATATTCAAATTTAATTAGTATGGTGTATTTATCATACAGGTGTAACACTGTTAAAGAACATTTTTAAAATTTGACATAGCAAAAAAATGGTTCATGGTTTCTTGGGTCGTGTGGTTGATGAGCAAACAAGTGTGCTGAACATCAAAGGAACAAAACCATTAACAATGATTTAATCATTAAGCTATTGCTATTCATTGTCTCAAACTACAGCCCCCACATATTTCTAGGAAAAAACTAAGCTTTGTCTCCTGTTTAGGTGCTACATATTTTATCAATTACTACAAATTATTATCACTACAACCTTTTGAATCACTAGAACAGAATAGAAATATGAAAAGACATGATATAATATGCCCCACATCCTGATCTGAATATGAATGCATTTTTATTATTAGTCTACAATTGGTTTTAGTCAGTCAACTCTAAAAAAAACATTTCATAAATAGAAATGAATAAAGAGTTTGAAAATCAACAATTTCCTTAAGATTGAACTCTCCACACTGAACAAACTTGAAACCTAATTAAAAATACTGATATTAATCCTAATTTTCACATATTTTGTATACATACACACTATTATTTGCAACAGCAGGTTGTAAGCACTGTGGTTTTTTTTTTTGACTGAAAACTGAATGCAACAGCATGCTCACAAGAAGCTTTTCCTGTGTTAATGGCAGCTGCAGGACAGACAAAATGATAACAAGATAAGCACACTAAAACAACTACAGCAGTGTGCTGAAAACAACCTAGAATTGAAGGACCTACAGTACTGCAACAGTGTTGTTGAAAACTACAGGACTGTCATCAAGAAGGTATGCAATATTCTTCATTTGGACCTTCAAACCTTGAAACCTTTGTAGCATTCTATTCATAGAAATGTGCCTCGTGTTGCTCTCAGCAAGTTAAATAAACTATGATTTGATTCCATTTACAGATCTCTCAAGCTGAAGGAAAAGGTTGGTACTTTTTTATTGCAATGCTTTTATTTCTTACTTTTACTGCAAAATGCAGAAACATGCAGAAACAAACCATCTTATTTGGAGATGGGTCTGAGCTGATAATTGCCTTGTTTTCTTGTTATAGTGGCTTTGTTGACCGAAACTGGATCCTCCACGATACCTAAAGCAAGAATGTTAACTTTGATATCTAAAGGTAAGTATTTATACTCATTTTAGATCCTGTCTATGTGATGTATTTTTTTTTAACCAATCCTGTTATGGCTTTCTCCTCAGATAAGCACAAATCCAATACCTTGCTGTGGGACAGTACCCACTCTATGCTGGAGAAGATCAGTGTTAGCACATCAGGAGAACTTAGAATTCACTACCCTGGATACTATTTGATCCAATCTCATGTCACCTTTTCCAAAGCGCACAACAAAGCAACACTCAAGCAAACCATATGGATGAAAAAGACACCTGGTGAAACCCCAAGTAAACTTCTTGATTCCTACTGCAGCTTGCCTCGGAGCAGCACAATACCAGATATGTGCACTGCCTCACTGACAGGGGTGTTTAGGCTTGAGAAGGATCAGACGCTGTTTGTTAATGTAACTGACATGGGCTTGGTGAACTTGGACTCGACCACTTTTGGATTGTACAGGCTACAGGATTAAGCGCAGACTGACTAAGAACTAAAAGGATCTACCAACACATAAAGTGGATATGATTCACTTTATCCCACACCATTTTACATGGTATACATGGATAACCATGCACTGATAACTTTATCACTTTATTGACTATTTATTCTATCTATTCGGAAAAGGAGGTCACGACTTCCGCACTGAAAAGCTTCTTCCTTTAACTTACACCACATGGCGAGCTCAGAAAATCTGACACAGCTGGAAATGTAGGGAAAATGGAGAATCTGTGTCATTCAGTGACTCCTTTTCATACGAAGAAATAGTCAATAATTTTAAACATGTAAAGTGGTATAAACGTAGTGTAATATTCTCAATCTGTACTACCAAAAATAATTTATTAATGTTTGCTGTTATGTACCGTCATATCTATATTTATAAAGGGAAATTCCAGTTTGAATAGACTACTCCTACTCCACACCTTATGTGTCATTTTAGGTTATGGTGATTCAGGTGTTCTAGAATAGAATAGAATGTGACACTACATTTAATAGAAGCTTGGTTATTTCTAAAAGTTCTTCACTGACGATAAAATGTTATACGTACATATAGTCTTATGTAGAATTAGATTTAGTTTTTTTTTTTCTAAACCCAGTTGTGTGTCACAATAAAACTCCATAATAAACATACCACAGATGGGAAGTAGGGTTTAAATGGAAGCTCCTTTTTTTTTAGAATATGTATTTATATTTTTGTATTAAAACACAATTATCCAATTCAAGCGCATAATTTTGTTTGTGTTCTGACTTTCAGAATGTTTTATTTATTATGAGATTAATAAAGGAAAGCACATGTATTATAGCCTAAACAGTTCCTACTAGTGATGGAACAGAATCAGCAATCATGCTTACCTACATAAAATCAAAACTGCATTGGCTTATGTGAGACAAATTTCTTTTGTTTGTTTTATATCTGTGTAACCACAGAAATGCTAGGCTCCCCCTCCCCCTATACTTTCCAGCACGATGCATGGTGCAATGGCTTTGCCACTGAATATAAGCCCTGATCTGACCTTATCATTTAAAGGCAATTGCTCCATTGATATCTGTTTTACTTTAATGTTTAGGGGAAAAAACATTATGGATTTTAAGGATATGATTTAAATGTCAGTTTCATTCATTTTAAAATGGAGTAGGTGACAGATATTTGAGCAATTATTATATTTTCAGAACTCTAATGCCACTGGGTGGCAAAACACCCACCAAACGTTTATAATCATCCAAGTTTCCTATCTGCATTTGAACAGAATACCACAAACTAATACTATGTATTCAACTAGATTTCATTCCCCACCATGGAAAGAGTGAGTGACAGAATGTACACCCAAGCTCTGGGACACATTTCTCTACTGTTACAGGAAGCGTTCAAGCAGCAACACTCATTCCATTCTCTCACATGTTCTTTGCTCATTTTACCTTTTCCTTTCAGTCACAATTTGCATGAACAGAGTAAAAGGTTATACTTATGTAAACCCGAAGGTAAATGACATGACTGTTTCTCAAGAACTAAAACCACATTTCCCTAAACGTTTGCGAAAAAGAACGTGAAATATTATTCATCTAACGTTTTTATTAAAACAGTTCATTTAAAAATTAAAGCAGAAAGGGGAAAAAAAATCCACAAAAGCACAAAAATGGCAAATATATATGTAATAATGATATTTGCATAGAAACCCATTTGTTCTACAGAGTTGGGCACTTAAAGGAAAAACGAATAACTAGATGAACATCCAAGAAAAATCTTCTGGAAGTGCTACAGATATCAGGCAGTTATTTTTCTGATCCTAGACACATTCATGACATCAGTGACAGCATACAATACTGACGAACCTTAACAAATATCATGTGATAATATAGTACCATGAAAACGCAAACAAACAGAACACTTACTGCGCACAATCAGTCCTTCAAATTATGAAGCAGCACATAATCGATTATAGAAAATATGCACATCAGCAATGAGACAAACCACAAAAGCTGGACTGGCGTTTAAATTGTGCACACAGGATGATTTCAAGCCATGAAAGTGACTTCTGGTAAAATTAAACACATTGTGTAGCAATGTGAATAATATTCATAGCAATGATGAAAGATTTTAAATAATATTTAGAGCTATGCATAACATACACACATAATGACGAGCACAGCTTTGATTACTGAGTAGTACCAGTAATTCTCAAAAAAAAAAAAAAAGAAGAAAAAAGATCACAGCACTGTAAAGACAGGATCATATAGGCTGTAGGGGTAAATCCTGTCGACTAGTCGGCGAACACACCTCAGTGCAAATTGAGGCTCGTCAATACATAACAGATAACAGTAAAGCAGTCTTCAGTCTTATTGCATTGAATACTTTTTTTTTTTTGCAGGACTGCACAAACACATCAATTCCTGTTTTTATGGCTTTTTTTTTTTAACATTTCACTGTACCATCCCCCACTTATTATGCATAAATATGTATACATGTTATATATCATTGACCACAGTGTCTAGTTTTGCATCAAACAGTTTCATGTTCAAGGTAATGGCATAGATGGATGATAAATTAAAGGGAAACAATGCAACTCTTGTGGTGGTTTCCTGACAAGGGTTTGGTGTCACTGCAAATGAATTGACACTTATTCTCACTGAACACCTTCATCCCATGATGAAACATTTCTATCCTGATGAGCACGCTTTTACGGGTCGCACGGCACTCTCCGCCACCTTCATCAGCGACACGCCAACTGACGGAATATCTTTTGGAAGAATGTTATTCATCGTACTATTACAGTTCCAGAAACTTAGGAAATCTGTTCCACTGAGCACTGAAGCTCTTCGGGTGGCTCATAAAGTATGAACAACTTATTGACACTCTGATGCTTTTTTTCCCTTTAAAATGTCACCATCTCTTTGTGTTATAAGCATTATACATTTCAATTTCATAATTCATAAGCCTGATTACAAAAAAAGTTCAGGTAATGCAGCACAGCATACAATATGTTTCCACAGGGTACCAGTTTTGCTTTTTGAACATGTTACAAAAATTATTACGAACAGATTACATCTAAATTTGGTTATTTATTTAGAAATTCACATTCATGGTGCTCTAGTTATAATAATAATAATAATAATAATAATAATAATAATAATCCTGCAGTGCAACAGCCTTTAATAATAAGAGCCTACTAAATTTATTACAGCTGTAGCAGCTGTAAATGTACTTCTAGTTCATCTGCAAATACAGCATTTCCTGTAATGCAAAAAAAAAAAAATCACTGAAGAAAGTAATTTGTTTTTACCCGGAAGCTACATGAATTAAGGTTGAGACTGAAAGTTAAAGCTTTTTAAAAAAAACACACAAAAAAAAATTAACCACTGAAATCGTCTTCACTAATATAAAAAAATCTTACAAACTGTGTGTAAGACCAGACTGTTAATTGAGGTGTAAGGTCACAGAAAGAGTGCTTCATGACGCCCAAGTACCATGTTCTCAATACAGGACTACTGCATTCAAAAATAAATATATTTTTTACAACCTCACAATGCTGTATGGAGGTTATAATCAATTGTTGTATTATTTCTAAATAGGAAAGCTTAAATCGTTATTTTTGGCTATACTAGCTATTATATACTCTTTTAAGTATATATGATATACATACATTATTATAAATTATACCTTAATAATATTGAAATATTATTGTCATTTTTTTTATGAATAGCTGCATCTTTTGCTATGAACGGCTTTTAACCATAATGACAATAACAGAAACAAAAATAAAATGATCTGATATAAAGAAATACTGTACAGTATATTGTAAATTGTAACAGACAGCAACAAAGTTTAAGGGATTTTTTTTTTGATGACTGGTAATAACGCACTAGCTACCTTGCAAATTATTCAAAAGGCTAAAAAAAAAAAAATTTTTTTAAAGTAAGCAAGAACAAGCAAACAGTCAAATTAAATTCGAGATGAATAGTAACCATCTCATGTCGTTCATGTGCAACATAACATGACTATAGCTCCTAATATCAAGCACGAATGCTTCGTGTAGCAATCAAATAAACATACATAATTTAAAATAAAGACATACAAAGAAGTGGAAATGTCTGCCAGCGCACCATAATGATAGTTTCATACATAAAGGCATATGGCCTTTGAACTCACTTTCATGCTTGTTGAATAGTGGCTTTATCAGGAAAGCACACAGTGGCAGGCGGGCACACAAACACACACTCATGTTTTCTGGTTAAAAATTGAACCTTATTTTCCAGCACAAGTCTGAACACTGAATCTTTCCCTCCTTCCAAATGCATGGAAATAACAGCTAGATTTCCAGATAGCTAGAATCTGCTGTTTGTTTACACTTATTATATTATACTGCATCAGTTCATATCTTAATGGGTGGCCAAGTACATCAATCCAGAGATGCAGACTTTCACAATCAGGTTGTAGTTCTTTTGCATAAGTGTCTAACACTTTTTATTGTCCCAGTCACAGAAACTAAGCACATGCTGCATGAACCTCTTCTGAAACCAAGTTAAGCACAAATGATCTCATAGCAAGAAATCCACAAAGAAAGTTATTGTTAAAAAAAATTTTTTTACAAGGCAGGAAGGCTTTCGCATTGCAACATTTGGTGTGAACCCAAAACTAGCAACTCATCCACCCACTCTCTCTCATACGCACACACACACACACACACAGCCACACGCACTCACACACGCAGAAGGGGAGAACATTTAGAATGTTACTTAATGGCCTCCATCTTCCCACACATAATCATTCTTCTGTTTAGCCAACTTCCTGACCAGGCGCTCAAGCTCTTTGCGGGATTTCTGCTCTTCTTCCAGACACTGCTTCATCCACCTGTTTTCCTGATACCAGAATAAAAAACGTCATCATAAAGCGCAGAAGCCAAGTTTAGGGATATTAAACATAATGGATGAGCAGCATTGAAATGTTACCTTTTTTAACTCGTGGACCTCGTCTTTTAGTGCGTAGACAGCATCGACGAGGCTTCTGGAGAAGAAAGAATGAACAGTACGTTCGTCGTCATGTGCTTGAGGCCTTTAATCTACAACTGCAGCTATACAGTGCTTCTATAAAACCATTTGCCAAATAAATAAATGAACTAAAAGCACAATAAAAAGGCCTGATTAGGTAGGACACAGAAAAACACAAATGAAATAAATGTCTTTTGAGCACAAAATTGTGGCCAATATTATTTATAGCACAGTGCTGTTCAATCAGTCAGAAGGTGCTGATTAATATTTTATACCAGCAGAGTTTTGATGGCGATGCTGGCAGTAAGACGTGTGCATTTGTTCTAATATATTATGGTTATTATAGAAACAAATTACAATTAAAATATTTTTTGGATAACATCATTGGTAACTCTTCCATTATAAATAAATAAATAAATAAATAAATAAATTAATGTTGTGCTATAGAAGAAATAAAAAATAAACACTGGTGATCCCCATCACCTAATTATATTACTATTATATATTTTCCTATAAGATAAATATACCACCTTGTTTCTGTCCTTTGAATTACTTTAAATTATAATAAACCAGGTGGCTGACAGAATAAAAAGGCAAAGACTGTTTCAGTGCAATTTATTCTCTAGTTTAACATACTTCTCCTCTGTGATTGTTTGGCCATTGCTTTTCATCTCTTCGACAATGATCTTCTCCTCCTCTGGTAGCAGGACTGGAGGAACGCCGTCCTTACGCACAGCTGTGTAGGCATGAGCACATGGTGTCAAAGTGGTAGGATCAGAATCGTTTCCAGAAATGCTAACATGACAGCTAGTAAATACCTGTTGTGGTTTGGTGCAGACTGGCTCCAGTGCAGTACGCTTCAATCACCTTCAGAATTTGGGCATCTTCCTCCAAAGCTGCGGTACCTGTTAATTTCAGTACCACAACCCACATCTGAGACTTGAACATTCAGGGCTGTAATGGGCTTATCTATACCACAAGGAGAGACTCTTTCTCCACCTCTTGTTTTGTTTTTTGATTCAATAAATCTTTATTTACCAGCATCGCATTTAACCTACTTTTTCGGAGCAAATATTCATCGTCTGATGGTTTTCTCTCTGTCTTTCTCTTGTTCAGGAACTTCTTGATGGGTTTAGGGCTTTTGCTGGTATCCTGGAGAGACAAGGTAGCCATGAGGACGCAAAGGAATTAAGCAAATTAAACACAAATTAAGAGCATATGATTTACATAAATGATTATATGGAGGGGGCAACACTTTGGTAAGATGTAATTATAAACAATAAGATTATGTATAAATTATGATTTGCTAATGTTTGTGAACTGATAGATAAACAAGTAGCACAATTGTCATGTAAAATAAATTAGAAAGCAAATTACATGTCTGTTTCAACATGACTACTTATCCAGTATATGATCGTTTTCACACTATTGTTTTAAAAATATTAAACTGTCTCGGGGTTTGCATGCGTGGGTTTCCTGCGAGTACTCCTGTTTCCTACCACAGTCTAAAGAAACGCATATTAGGCAAATTGGCGTTCCCAACTTACCCGTAGTGTGTGAATAAGCATGTAAGTGTGTGTATGTGTGTGTTTGAAGGATTGGCACCCCGTCCAGTGTGTACCATAGGTCTTGTGCCCTAGGACTCCTGGGATAGGCTGCATTTCGGAGCCATGATGCACATCAATATTAATTAAAGTCATATTTATGTGCTAACCACTTTATTACCATGTAATAATCAGCTGCCATCACAAAATAATGTGACATTATT
>JAOVVA010000037.1:17803031-17822412 GCA_028565275.1 Leiocassis micropogon | reverse complement strand
CCTCCAGTTCAGTCACATTCTTAGGCTTGCGCGCTGCAACTGCTTTCTTTAAGTCCCACCAGAGGTTCTCAATCGGACTAATTCTGCTCATTAGCCTGTTGGTAACATTTAGCTGGCTAACAGCCATAGTTAGCTGCTAAATAAGACTTGAGCTATTTCAGTAAAGATAAAAAAGTTTATATCCACATCTCCATACATCATATCATTGATGTTTTTACTAGGGAAACTCATATTTGGTCTAATCTACAAACATAAAAGTTGTAAGTTTAAGATTTGGAGGTCAGATCTTACTCTTAGTGAGCTAAATGTTTTTTTTTAATCTTTTTTTTTTAAACTTGTCAGCTTCCAAACACTACATGGTGGAAAAACCTCTATGATGCTTTTGAAGACATTGCAACATCCATTCATTAGACCACTAATTACATTAAATACAGACATTACCCTAATATAAATGATGGTTACTCTAAAATTATGATGAGGAACGTGTCTGATAATCTTGCAGTACATTATTATACATTAATTAATATTTAGGTTGAAACTCACTTGCTACATTCCTCCAACGAAGCACAAAGTCCCTGTTGGAAAGTGAGTATTTCCTCCAAGTTCCCACATAAACTGCTGCTCTCTGCACTTGAAACCCTGTAGAGTAAACACACACACTTTTCACTGATGGAAAATTCTCACATGGTGTACAGATTACATGTGGTCATATGACAGTTAGTTTTACACCAAAGCATTTCTGAACTTTCAAATCTGGTCTCTGGTCAGAAGATGTTAAACTGTAGGTTTATGTACAGTAAATGCCTTCTTTCTATTATAGTACTGTTTCCATAGGAACATCTTACAGAGGGACTTGTACAGTTTACTCTTTTTGGTTTACTATATGATTCTCAACTATATAATTAATTATTATAATTAGAATTTTCTATACTAATTAATTATTATTTTAAACTAAGAGCAAAGGGCATGACACATCATGGGTATTGTGCCAAACAATTGCAGGGTGCAAGCACACACACTCAATCATACATTATGGGCAGTTTGGAAATGCCAATCAGACTACAGCCGTGGCCAAAACTTTTGAGAATAACAAAAATATTAATTTTCACAAAGTCTGCTGCTTCAGGGTTTTAAGATCTTTTGCCAGATGTTACTATGGTATACTAAGTATATTTGCAAGCATTTCATAAGTGTTAAAGGCTTTTATTGACAATTCCATTAAGTTTATACAAAGAGTCAATATTTGCTCCTCAAGACCTTTGAAATCCGCCCTGTCATGCTGTCCATCAACTTGTAGGCCACATTCTGACTGATGGCAGCCTATTCTTGCTTAATCAATGCTGTTTGAGTTCGTCAGAATTTGTGGGGATTTACTGTCTACCCTCCATCACTAGAGGATTGACCACAAGTGGGATTAAGGTCTAGGGAGTTTCCTGGCCATGGATGCAAAATTTCGATGTTTAGTTCCCCTAGCCACTTGGTTATATTTTGATGCCTTATGGCAAAGTGCTCCATCATGCTGGAAATTGCATTGTACACAAGAGGTGGCAGGTGGCCAACATTTAAGGTTGCTAACCTCTATTGAGTTGTTAACTTCAAAAAGAAGAAAAGAGAGACCTGTAAGGGAATGGCTTTTTATAGCTGTTATGATATAAGTGTTACCAGTGACTAACTTAATGTAAATGTTAAATGTAGCTAGAAAGATAAAGTAAAGATTAAAGTAAAAATTATCAGCTGCTGCCAACTGCTGTCATATATTATCATAACATACATCACTTTGAACTGCTTTGACATACTTAAACCTAAGTAAAGTCAAGTGCCAGCAATTGATGATGAGGAAAGAAATGTAATATGCACTAGATATTATCATGTGTAATGATACTGACCTGAAATTAACAGGTCCGATTTTGAAATTGAACCTTCATTAGCTAATAAAAAGGAGCCCTTTAACTAATGTGATCTCTTTGTAACTTCTTACTTACTTGTCACTGCCCTGTAGAGGTCGCAGGTAGCAGGAGAGAACTGTCTGGAGCTCTTTTACAAACTCACGCTCGTGCTCCAGGATGTCTTGTACCACCTACGACACAACCACAACAATGTCACAAGTATGTGGTCTTTCCCCAAAGCCTCGGACTTGCTCATTCAGTTGCGGGAACTCACCACATTGTAGTAATTTTTGGTCAGCTGTGGAACATCGAACCCCTTCACTGCTTTAGGGGAGGTTGGTTTCTCTGGACAAAAGAGTTGGAATAACAGTGAACAGCAGTTTAATATTGCGGGTATGTCCATCAGTGTTTTGTCACTATAATAATCAGCATTATGTATGCACTATACAACCAGGTTATTCAGATATTGGAAATCTTCACCACAAATTTATGTATTAACGGTCGAGCACTTGTGTCTAAGAACTAGTAGCCAGTCATAGTATATGCGGCCAGATGTGTCTGATAACAAATAAAAATAAATAAATAAATGTTTCTCTAAAATATAACTTGTTGCACAACGCTTACTGTACACCCCTCGTTGCAGAATGCTTGCAACATGCAACATACATGTGTGGTAACAAGATGTGTTACCAAAGTGATACCAGAGTGTTATTATTTATTGTTTCTTGGGGCAGGGGGGGATGTACAGCTTTACAAAAAGTGGTTAGGCAATCAGAAAGGCAAAAAGTAATACTGATTGCACTTCAGAGTGCAAATTCTAGGTACACCAGAGATGAGCCGCACGTTACAAATAAACGACTTGGCAAGTCAAAATATCTTAAATATAGTATAGAATTTACACTACATTATAAAGCTGCTATAACATAACAGTTTCAACTTAGTAATGCGATTGGATGAAAGCCATTCCAATTGGTGGTGAAAATAGAGCATAATAACATTGAAACATTAAACTATATGCATCACACAATTACACACACACACCATGTATAAGACTATTAAGCTTCTAGATTTTTTTCCCTCTCATTTTAAGCTTAAAATGCTCTTATTCGCTTGCCAGAAAATGTTTTAACAGATATTTTCTAGAAAAAGGACAACTTATCAGCCAAAAGAAAAATATAATTTAAGACTTAAAATTATTAAGTGTCTAGAAAAATAAGGGTTTGATGGGCCTAGACTCTATCCTAGGGAACTTGTGGCACAAGGCGGGGTACACCCTGGATGAGGTGGCAACTCATCACAGAGCACAAAGCAGGAGCACAAGAACTGGCACACCCAATCATACACAATGGGCAATTTGAAAATACCACTCAATACAGCCTAAAGTACAATGCATGTCTTTGGACTGTGGGAGGAAACTGGAATATCCATATAACCTACAGTGCTATGAAAATTTTTTGCCACCTTTCTTATTTTTTTAGTTTAATGCACTGTATCAAGCACAGGGAGAACATGCAAACCCTAGGTGAGATTCAACATTTTTCCTCTTTTTCCCAAGAGCATCTTCACTTGTTAATTTTTTTCCCAGTGTATATTTACCCTCTTATCCCCAATATATACTAAATTGAGGTTAAGCTAAACTAGACTACTGTAACTTGCTAACTTTCATTTTTGGCTTCAAGAATTCACTTTATTCAGAAGGCTTGATTATATTATTATTATATATTATATTTGCTATTATTAAGATCTAACAGAATTAGATTTTACTTTAATCCTTTCATGCTCCTTTCTATTTTACAGTTCTGTATCCATGTACTCTGGCTCAAAAAAAAAAAACTAAGTTAGAGACAGTACTTTAATGACAAATGTTTGATGGATCTGGCCTTGTTTGAAAGAGGGCATGACATGAATGAATGTGGAAACACGTCTGGAATAACAGACTGATCATGACCTCTCATACTGCACTTGGTTACTTACCACATGGTTTGACCTCTCGGACATAGTTGCTGGGGAACCAGCCAGTCTTGCCATTGAGCTGTCCCTCCCACCATCCGCCCTCCTCCTGCCGGGTGACATGGATCAGCTCGCCCTTGTTGAATGACAGCTCGTCTTCGTTGTTCTGTTTGAAGTTGAAACGTGCCTTCACCACCAGCTGGCCACCTGCTCCGTTTTCTGACATCTCCTGCATCCAATGACACACAGATGTGTTTAGACATCGTTAAAATCTTCAGTTTCATGAGCCAGGCTCTCTTACACTGGTCTGAAGTCTTACCACAGCTTTTGATTGTCTCCGCAAGGATTTGGACCTTGAGGTGGATGATGATGAGACTGACAAGTTAGGAGTAGAGGAGCTGGACTGGGGACATGGTCTCTCTGTACTGCAATCTAGCAGGGAGAAAGGGAGAGAGTGAAAGAGAGACACATACAGAGAGAGTTCTGCCAGGATTGGGCTGTAACCAAATAGAAAAATATATGTGATCATAAAAATATTAAGGGAATGCTTTGTCCCAGTTTGACTGGAATGCCACTCATCAGCAGATTAGTGTATAACATTTTTCCATATTATAAATGCCTGTGCAGCTTGTATGTCTTCAACCACAGAGAATGAATAATTTTTTTTATTTAGAATTATTTAGAATTTGGAACTATGGAAATCGTCAATAAAAACAAAAAGAAGTCATCGGTAAAGTCTCTTCACCTTGTACTATATTGAAAACTTCTACAACAACTCATTATTTGATGATGTACCATGGGACTTTGATTCTTTGTTGAATATTTTGCCATATTTTGCATTTCGTAATGCACCAAACATTCCCACTTGCAGCAGGCAGGCCAGTCTAGCACACATACTCGTGTAATCCGAGCAGAATGTGGTTTGGTGTTGTTATGCTGGAAAATACAGGGACGTCTCTAAAAGATGGCAGAATATGTTGCTCCAAAAAGAAGATATTTTCCCTCATTAATGGTGCCCTCATTTTTTACCCGTGCCATGGACACTGGCACACCCCCATACCATGACTGATGCTGGCTTTTGGATCTGACGCTGTTAACAGCTTGGATGGTCCTTTTCATCTTTGACCCAGACAGACAGGACAGCTGTTTTCAGTGTGTCCATGTCCAATTCAGATGAGACAGAGTCCAGAGAAGTCTTTGACACCCCTGGACAGCATTGATGTATGACATCCTTAAGTTTCCTTGAATTTCTTGATGATAGTGTACTAACAATGGGGAATGTTATAAAATATAAAATAATTTGATGCAAATTGGCAAGCATCTCCTTATCCTTACTACAGAACTAGAACGAGACTCACTGTATTCTAACATAACATTGTTGGTCCACCTGTTTAACAGAACTTGTTTCACATCACCTTTTTATTTCTACATTGTTATTAGTATGTTTAAATTTGCCCTGTCGCAACTTTTTTGGATAACGTAGCAGATACCTGATTTTAAATTAGTGCATATTTTTAATAAACAATTAATATTTACAAGGCAATGTTGAAATCATGGTGGCGTTGTGGTTAGTGCTTTGGCCTCGCACCCCATGGTCGAGGGTTCAAGTCCCACATCGGGTGGAGGTTTGTACCCTGTACAGGATAGGCGATACAGAAGATGAATGAATGAAGGCAATGTTTTCAATATAGTACAAGGTGAAGAGACTTTACAGATGACTTATTGTTTTTCATTGCCAATTTCCATACTGTACCATTTTGTTTTGGAAGTGGGGTTGTATTATGAATGCAGGCAGTAAAAAACACAATTATTTCTGTTTCTAATTATGTTTAATTTAACAAACATTATAATATTGATTTCACTTCAGTAGATTTTTTTAGATCCAGTTGATTATTGTGGGGGTAGATTTGCCTTACCTTACAACGATTAAGCAGTATTGTCCTTCATAAAGCTTATAAAATGATGCTTTGTAGCCATTTCCATTTATACTTTATACCCTATTCACACCACTCTTTCCACTATTCTCTCATTTCCCTCTCTTTGTTCGTCCACAACCTTTAGGCACCAATAATGGATCTAAAAGACTAAAAGATCTAAAAAAAACTGTAATCAAACATTCACACAGAGGCGCCTCCAAAAACTCCCTGCATCTCAGAAGTCACAGTCCTGCTTTCATGCTTTCAGCCCTCAAAGCCTCAATCTGGACTGCACGCTGATAATGAATAAAAGCAGGTCTCTATCCATAACATTTGTTGCTTCTGGGCTTTGAGACTGTGGATGGCAAGACCATTCTGTTTCATATTTCGAACAGAACGCTGCTCTGCAGGGGAACATTGTGCCTGCAGATTACTTCTCTGTTTCACACAGTGCTGCCCTCCACCTGCTCTGGCAACACAATCAGAGTAATACACGCTATTGAACGACTCCACCTCCAGACCTGTGTATGTGTGGTACGAGTCAAGATCTTCCAACTCTTTCTCACCAACAGAGTAAAAAAAAAAAAAAAATGTAAGCCTGATCAAGAATAAATGTGCATAGTGTACAAAAATTAGTAGGACAAATGTGCTCCAGTTCAACATAAACAAATTAACTCCTCTCCCTTCTATTCTGTCCTTCTGTTGACCTTGATTTTTGTGTGTGCATGAAAATATTTCTTTTTACCAACCCTGAGCTATAGCTTCATGTCCTATTTATGAATATTAGACCCTTTCACTTCAAGTCCCATACATGAAGAGCTGTGAGCCAGAGAGAGAGAGCGAGAGAGAGAGAGACTTGTGTAACACACTTTGTCCTCAGCAGGCTGTGAGCAAAAAGGCCACAGATTCCATGTGCTTATGCAGATGTAGTCAGTTGCTCAAACAGACTGCTCAATAAACAACTGTCTGTTGGCCAGAGCAGAAACAGGCAGCTGCTGAAACTTGAATGTGAGGCCCCATTCACACTTGGAGGGGTTCTCCAATTTTTTTTTTGCCACCAGGGACCTCTTTAATGACTCCACAGCTCCCTTCAGTATATTTACTTGATAACGTTTAATAACCGATTTATTTTATGACAATAATCCAACTATTCAAAATATTTGGCTCATTATATAAACATGTACAACAATTTTGGACTCCTTATTGAAGTAATCGAGCTTTTTATTTCTAAACATTCCATACACATAACACACTAATTATAAAAATTCATGTTAGATTCTACATTATCAATTATTTTTGATGTGTCGAGCGGTAAATCAAATGAAAGTAATTTGGAACAACCCATCATGCTAATAAAAAAATATAACTATAAAAACTGGATGATGAACTCAATGAACTCAAACTAGAAGAACTCAATGATAAATGTAACGGTTATGATAATGAGGTTTTCAGTTGACTTCATTTTATTCCCACATAATGCCTGGAACTTAGACATGACCAACTGAAGAACCTCAGAACATAACACTGCCTCCAGAGGCTTGTACAGTGGCCACTATGCGTGATGAGAGCATCGGTTCATGCGCTTCCTTTCTAACCCTGACACGCCCATCACTCTGATATAGGCTCAATCTGGACTCATCAGACCACATGACCTTTTTTATTACTCCAAAGTCCAGTCTTTATGCTCCCTTAAAAATGTAAGCCTTGTTTGATTATTCTTACTAATAAGTGATTTTATTATTGCCACACAGCTGTTCAGTCCCAATCCTGTGAGTTGTCCTCAAACTATGTGTGGTAATGCACTTTTTTTCACTATTAATCATAGCTGTGATTTCTACTGTTGATTTTTTTAAATGTTCCTGAGCATGTTTTTTTTTTCAAAAACTTTTCCATGAAGTTGACGGTTCCAGGTTTTAATAAATTATTGGAACGTTCTTAACCCAATTCCAGTAATTTCAGCAAACTCCTTAGTTGTTTTCTTTTCTTCTGTAACAATATTTCTCATGATTGCAGGATATGTCTTCTGTCTGTCTGTCTTATGGTTGTTTAGGAAATGAGAACCTACTCACTGCATGAACTGGGTTAAAAGTTGTTTCAGCTGATACTACTTTTCCCCCCTCGATTATCTCTACAATTACATTATAGCTAATTTCCACCCATCTCTCTGTTAGGCTACTCTCCCATTAGGAGGACAACTACCAAGACTACCACATGCTTCCTCAGAGACATGTCCTGCTAGTCAGCTGCATCTTTTACTTGCTTGCTGATGCAATGTTATCTTCCCCTTTATCTTCTGCTAACTCCCAGACACTTATGATTGGCTAGTGCTGCCATGACTGAGCATGTGGGGATGCCATCTCTTCACCCAGGCACCCTGCACAGCCGATCTGCCCTCTAGAGTCTTGCCTACCTATGGCTGCAGCATCACCCGGAAATCAAACTCCCATCTCCATTACACCACTTGGGAGCCCCCCCACTGAAACATATTAGTCATTGCTGTAGTTATTCTATCAAAGACTCGTAAGTATTTGCATATTTAAATCCAAACAGCGACTTTTTTGGAAATGCAGTTAATGTCCAGCTCTAACAGCTTACCCCGGTGAAAAAAAATCTATAAATAGCACGCCCTTTCAAAGTTTTATGGACCCCTTAAAATCCTCGGATACCCTTCCAAGTACCATAGCTATAGACTAACAAAGTCTGTTACTTTTAACTGATATGAAAAAGCAAGAATGCCTCCTTTGCTCAAACCAACATCTCTGTTTACATATTCTACCACTAAGCCTCTTATGGTACTAATGCTAACATTAAATATTTAGAAGAAGAATAGAGAAAGAAAATCAATTCACCTCAGTCCTCACAATCTACACTATACAGCTAAAAGTTTATGAATACATAACCATCTTACACATTTGTGACTCTTCCTCAAACTGTTGCGACAAAGACTGAAGCACACAACTGTCGATAATGTCTTTGCATGCTGCAACTTTAAGATTTCTTCTCCACTGGAACTAAGTAGCCCAAATCCAGGTTCACAAAAGGTAGATACAAGGTTGGTGGGGAAGAACTTGAATGTCTGGCACAGAGCACTGACCTCAACCACACTGAACACCTTTGGGATGAACTTGAAAGCTGACTGTACATCAGGCCTCCTGATCCAAAATCACACTACAGTAAAGGTAAAGGTTATTATAACAGCAAAGGGAGAATACATCCATCATGGGTTGTTTAAAGTGAGAAAGTTTGAAAGACCTCCTCATGCTATCTGACAATATATAGGATTTTAAAATTAACCACTTCACAGTAGCAATTTAGTCACAGTATTTTCTGGCTGTAATTGTCATCTACGTTAGAATATGTTTCGCTTAATTCTTACAATGACAACAGTGATAGAATATAGAGGTATAGAGAAAAGCTCATTAGCATTGTTATGAATAATTTTCTGCCTTCCATATTTTCATCTTTTCTGTCACTTAACTGTGTGTCTTAAATATTATTATGACTCTCAACATATTTCTTCATTCATAGCAGCTAGATTCCTTAACCTTTATTTAATTTGTCGGGGCTTAAGGAAGATGATATTATTGGATTAATTGTGAATTTCAAAATCTGACAGAGAACACTAAAGCAAAGTATGATGCTGTGCACAAAAAAATGTACCAAAACCCAAAATGAATGGTTTAACATGACCAAACTTTTAAGCAAATCCATGACAGTACAACCCACAGGGAGAGTTTGGGAAGAACAGCCGAGTCAAAGGTCAAATCTAAATGTAGTTGGCATGCTGTGTGGGACTTCAGGAAGGACAGATCTATAAGAAAGCCCTCTAATGCTATAGTGATAAATCAGAGTAAGGCTAAAATTCATGTCACTCTGAGAGACAGTTATATGAATACAAATGCACTCTAGCCAGAAACACACTTACATCTCTAGAACATCTCTAGATGCATGCATAAGACTTAATGCAACCCTGCATTAAAGTACATGGGTACGAATACAAGTTATATTTCACACACCCTCTGGTAAGGGATCACACCCTAACCACTGACCAACCTATGACTTACACAGATGATTCAGAAGAACCAAACTTGTCATATAAACTCATTTTGTCATTTTCTTCAAAGGCAATTAGAAAATTCTATATAAAAATGATGATACAGATGGGCCAGTGCACTTATTTTGGGTAATGTATTTGAACTGCAGGAAATATATTAATAGTCTTGCCATGAGCGAGGCAGGCACAGATTTAGTGTGTTAACTTAGCAGTGCATAGCATGGCAGGCTCAACTACTGCCAACATACACATTCGGGTGCCTCAGGGCATATTGGAATGTTCAAGGAAAATGATCTAGCTGATGGTACTCAATGCTAACCATTGTTCACTGCCAGTTTGGAGTTACTCCTGGTTTATGAGAGACTTTTAGTGTTAAGACCAAAAATGAACACAAGGCTCATTTAATGCCAAAACCCGTACACAGATTTCTCACAGACATACAAGTAGAACATAACTATATAGTCAAAGATGTGCCGTGGTCACTGCGATACAATTACCTTGAGTGGCGAAGTTTACTGCTGTCAATGTAGACAGAACCTTGCTAAAATTTTCACCAGTATATAAGCTGTCCGGCTCAAAACCCTAGAAATGAAAAAAAGAAAAGAAAAACACTGAATAAAACAAGAATTACACAACAAAAACACTGCTTTACTGTAAACAATAAAAAAATGCAAGTTCATCAAAACGTTGTACAGTGATATAAGACCATTGATAAGGATATAGATGTCTCCAAATTGCACTCTCCTCTCGCCATTCGCTCTAGAGCCTCCAGTGTTCACAAGCAGCTATCTGTTTTCTTCCAACAGGTTAGGTTTCACATTTTAAATAAAACATCATAAACAGAGAGATTACATGGTACACTGAGGTATTGCGGTCTTTGTATCTGTTTAGAAGCCATTAGCAGTTTTTAACAGGGCAGGATGAAGAATTTTTCAACTTCATTGTCCACTCTGAAGCAGTTTACTATTTGAATTGTTTTCACAGCACAACTAGTTTAGGTGTGACATGATAGAGGTTGACAAAGACTTCATATATTTCAAACTTAATCACACAATGTAGTGCATAGTTAAATCTAAATCAAAGCTCTAAAGAAGCTGGGGGAAAAAAAAACAGTTTACTGTTTTCTTCCCTCTGGCTATGAAGATGACTGTCTTGGCCAAATTCCCCCCTTCCTACATTTTAGAGATGCTATCTTTAAGACTTTGCTTTTTTTTTTTTTTTTAAACATTTGCTATTGAATGTGTACCTCCCATTTTATCCATTCATCTTGGAATTTACTGATCTGCTTATCTCTAGACTTTCATTCCAGCATGTTACCATTACATTATTACAGGTTTATTTATTAAGTTTGCGGAGTTATTTGGAAAGGGTATTAACCTGTCGTTCTAAGTAACATCGCTCCATCCATCCTTTACCTATACTGCTTGAGAGACCTGGAGCCTATGCCCCTAATCATACACTACGGGCATCCCACTCCCATAGAGAGGAAGAACTAAAGGTTTTAGAGGAAACCCACTATGCGCAGGGAGGACATGCAAACTCCACAAACAGTAAAAGTAGGCAAATCATGCACCACTCACACTCTGACCATTTACTTATTTTATGTTTACATCCAAGCACCTTCACAAACATGCTACATAAACACATAGTCAATGAGATTCTAGCTTAGAAATGTTAACTTGGAGCAAATGAAGGGCGAAAGTAAACTAGACAGTGGCTGCCGATGCAAGACTGTTAACTTAGCTGACTACTGCTTTTATATGGATAGTGATACTATGATATTTATGCAGAGACAGCACACGTAATATCACAGACTGTTACAAATTATTCTCCACGGCAATGGAATGGCAAGGGATGATGATGCCTCTATGAAAAATGGGTCACGCCCTCAAATGTGACAAAACACAACATTCAAGCAAAAAATGCAATAACAAGATTGACAAAATAGCTAGGAATTACAGATTTTTTCAAAAGTGGGAATATATTTTTTTTCTTTAGCTTTACTGCTTCCTCAATACTAATAAACAGTTATAGCTGGCAAACATGTATGACCATGTATAAGAAACAGAATAAAGTAAAATAACTGTAATGTTTGTGCTGGTAGGGAACATTAAGCCACATCACAAAACATGTGAACAGCTGAAGTCTGAATAATAATTAAGATAGCTCTTGAACTACTTTTACTTTGCTTCTGCTTTGAAGTGTTTCCAGAAAAAGCAGAAGTGAAAGTTGGGCAAGTGGCTTCTCTGTCCAGTCACATGGTTAACATCTTCTGTGAGCAGTTGGTGATGGACTTTTCAGATCTCACATGTTCCACTTTAAAACAAGTGCTCTGTCTGCATCGTAGCATCACATCCTGCTAGCATTTCAAACAATAAAGTAATGCAAGGACACTTAATGACCTGACTTTGTTTTGGAATCAGAACTAAATAGGGAAATAGTTGAAGAACCAACATTTCATTACTTGACAGGGCAAATATAGTTTGTAAAAATATTTTGCTAATAATATATTTACTGTTAAAGCACAGGTACAGCAAAAACACCCTGAAATCCTGACATGTCACTGCTAGTCCAACCTCAGTTTTCAGGTGACAGTGCTGCCCAGACATGTTGAACCTTCAAACTGGAACTAGCCCTCCCATTTTGGGGAGGAAACAGCGTTTATTTGAGTATACGAAATATTTAAGGTGGTGTTTCACAATGCTCACTTAAGCATTTACTTGAGCATTACTTAAATGATTCCCGATATAAAGTTCCCTTTTGGTTGCACTTCACAACGTAGCCTGTAAACTGCATATGATTACTACTGTACGTATCATAGAAAGAAAAAAAAAAACCCTATAAAATACATGAAATCTAGTTTAATAATCTATGCACTCATTTGATCAGAGGTGGCTGCAGAAATATAGTGATAGACAGATAAGCAGGATGTAACCCTCAACTTAAGATAAAGAGACCATAAAGGAGAGGACTGCTGACTGGCAACCAATTGTAAAACCACATGCATGTTAGTGTACACAGTGTAATACATGTACAATATTTACTGTACACTGGCTATGTGCTTGAAAAACATTTAAGCAATCTGTAACAGTAATCAGTATTTTTTTTCATCTAAAATGATTTGGTTATCTGACTTGGATTTATGATGCAGACTTAAACAGAACTAGGTCAACTATATGCACAGAACATTTCTCTCAAATTATTAATGGCTGAGACTTTTCAGTTGACTGAGTATCTCATAATAATAATGCCACTTCATATGCATATGTTCATATGTGTCATGCATTTAGTTAGGAGAATGATGCTATCTCGTAATGAAGTGCAATGACAGCTTACCTCAACCTTTAAAGAGGTGCATCCTTTCAAAAACTCTCGAATGTTAGCAATGCAGTCAGCTTCACATTTAGGATCCGGACAATACTGCAAAAACGAACAGGGTAAAGAATGATTATAATACTAATGTCACGGTCTAATACTGTCGTTACCGTTACTCAAGGCTGAAAACAAGCGCGAACTGATCGCATGATTTTTTTTTTTTTTACATCAGATTCCCTCCAGTTTAACAGCGTAACCGGCCTGTTTATAACGATATAGCGCTTTTTAGTTTGTCCGAGTTCGTTATGCGATATGTTTCTTGTCAGCAAAAACTCTTTTGCTATCGCGTTTAACGCTTACAGCCCTGTTTCCCCGTCACACCAGGAAAAGGAGCTTTGTTGGAGGAAGTGACGATCTGTTCAGGCTCTGTGGCGACAAGTATGGACATATTAAAGCGGGACTACTGAGACAAACACCACAACTGACTACATTACATTACTTGGTCATACTTTAAATTACACTTTATTCGTTACAGTGCTTTAACTTCGTGTTTAACAACACGCTCAACTGACGCGTACTTCAGCAGAGGCCTTTATCAACAACCGACTGTAGGATGTTGTTGTGGTTAAATATGTTCACATTTCATCACAAATAACCCCGAACAACAGTCTCAGCTAAAACATTTCATCCGAGTTAACCTTTACATACATAGACACACACACACACACACACGTTAAACTTGTCAGAAAACGGCGGCTGCAAACTGTACAACCTTGTGTACGTTTTAGCAGCATTTTTCAACCTATTATTTGACCGAAATAAAAACCAAAAGCCTAAATGTTCGTTTTATAAAGTATATAAAAGGTCTAGAAGTGGATAGCGGCTGATATGAACGGCGTGTTTGTTTTAGTGTAACGCGATACAGGCAGCTGAGCGCGACAAGGACGTTAGAGAATGCGGAACACTCAAGTCTTGAGACAGGAAGTCGGAGTTTACATCGCAATTAATTCGGGCGTTTTTGAACGACTTATTACAAATTACCGATCAAGTATTTAGTGTGTTCTCTCTCGACGTTTTCTTTTCCGTCTTCTTGCACGTTGCCCTTATCGTGTTTTAGTTAATGCATCATTGTGCCGTTACATTCATACTCATCTTATTCAAGCCCAAAAGCTACAAGTAACCACAAACTACAACATTACTGTCTGTTTTGTCATCCTTTATCCCCCCTCCACGAACCGTGTTACCTTTGTGACAGATCCTGGTACCAGTCGCTCCATAAGCTTGCACAGAACGACCCCATCTTTAAGTGATGTTTTGAGAAACCCCTCCGGATCCGCGATGTTCTTTTTAGGGGAATTAAGCACTCCTAGAGAGATGAGCCAGGTTACAGTCTGCTCCTCCGGGTTCATGGCTGCTCAGGCCGCGCTGCTGCAGCACACAGGCCGCTGCCTACATCCGCAACACTTCTGCTTTGCGGAACAGCGTTCAAAACCAGCAGTGAAGCATCATCCCCGACTCTTCAGCAAGAGGATGTAGTACATCCCCGCCAACCAGACGCTCCAGAGAACTACATGCACAACCAATAGAGCTCCTAAACCCGTGTGGAACGTACTCTAGACCATACCCATGACTCTGAAGTGAGAAAATGCTGCTTATGGCTTATTTATATTTTACACAATAATCAATATTAAAAAAAAAGTGGCCCTGCAATGAATGGACAAACACAGGTTTAAATAATATAAAATGTTTATTTAAGAGGAAGAAACACACAATGCTCTAAAAAGCAACACTTTTGTAGACTTGATCTCAATTCCACCGTAAGGACTCCCCGAACAAATGTCACAATTCAATCTGGATCTGAAAGACAGAAGGAAGGGAAATGAGAAAATGAACAGTTCATATTGGATAAACGAGTCTAACGGGAGTGGGTATACCTGCAGATTGCCATGCTTGCTGCACATGTTGGCTACTACCAAGCAGCCATGTAAGCAGCCATGTGCATTTAAGAATTATAAGCGCTGGTCCTGTTGATCAGGCTGTTCATCCTGCAATAAGAAAATTTGATTAACATACTGCTGCAGCAACAAAAACATATGGATCTACACACAAAGTACATGAAAGCAAAATAATTTAATGCATCAGGATTCAATTTGACTGGCATCCAGTTATTTTCCAGGCTGAATTTTAGAAGCGTCTTTTCCAGGCGTCTCTCCTTTGTTAGAAAGGGAATTGCTTGTGAGCAGCTTTGGCTTTTGTTTAAAACTAAAGGCAACATTTACAATAAGGTTCCACTGACAATGCTCTGGATATGATTTGAAATTTGGGGGACTTATACTACATTGTAGAAATAGTCCAAAGGTGGGAGGCTTCATCTTAATATCCTTAAATGCCATTTGTCACTTGGAATGTTGTGTTGGAGAGTTGGAAATCCATGTTTCCCCTTGTCATTCAATCCTGAGACTATGGGACTTTAAATTCAAATGATCCATTGATTTTTCACAAAAGATTAGGCAGACTCCTTTGATAGCAGAGGTTTTTTTTGTTTGTTTGATTTTTTTTGTTTGTTTTTGAGCCAAGTTGATCAACCATGAAATAACTGAACGGTGTTAACACAGAGGGTTATCATCTGTAAGCCCAGAAGAGTAAAGATGGTGTATTAACTAACCTGAAGTTGAGATACCACTCATACCATTGTGTCAGTTCACTTAGACCAGAGACAAAAGGGTTTGCTTTGCTTACCAGCTGATGTCAGGTTTAATCTGGTGTTGGATTGTTTCTTGCATATTGGTTGTCTTTGGATTGGTCGTTGCAAGCCGTCAATGTTTAGGATTTGTGATGAGGAATCCATTTGCACTGAGGAAAACTATATTGATAATGAGTTTTGCAAAGACATTGGTCTTGTTCTTAACAGACTCAACATAGTCAACAAGATTCTCCACATAATCTAAAATGGATCAATTAAGTTTTCCCTCACCATGAATGAGGCTGGTAGCTGACAGTTTTCACCATTTAAGTGAGTCCTCTTTGAACAGGAGCGGGGCATGAATGTTTTGATAAAAATTTTTTATTAATAAATGAATAACAATACTCTTGGGCATTGCAGGTTTTTACATCACTAGGGCACAAAACTAAACACTCCGCACTTAAATTGGCAACAGTACTATTGAACGAGAGACGGGCAGGGGGAAAAACAAACTAACACTCAGGAAAAAAAACTTGACATGGTTGCGTACAGATTGAAACCGAAGCTTAGAGTTAAGTTAGAAGTTAAAAATTTTGCTTCTTTGTTGTTTCACAATGTGACCTAACCCTTTTCCAGCACAGAGTCCATTTCAGTACCGACTTCGGTTCATTCCTCTATCTGCTCGATTAGCTCCACGGCCCCGAGGTGCGCCTCGGCTTGAGCTGCTGTATTGACGAGGAGGGTAGCCTCTCTCGAGGTCTTGCCTGGCCGGGCGCTCGGCTCGGCTAGCAGAGTACGACTCACTCCGACCGCTGGCGTAACTGTCGCGACTGCCATAGCCATCCCTGGAACTGCTGCCATAGTCGTCATAGCGACTGCCTCCACCACTCCCACCATAGGACGGAGGAGGGCCCCTTGAGGGTGGGGCACTGCGTGAGTTACCTGCAGGGTCAACGGGTCATGTAATTGGCAAAATTCACAGACATTTTTTTTGTGCAAGTTGTCAAGTGCCCACTGTCCTAAATATTTTCCTCATGGGTGGTATGAATGATCTACAGATCTTGGGCCATTAGCTCTCAAGTGTTTGATGACTTAATTACGAATGAATGTGGAACTCTGGATTTACGAACTAAACCAGGTTAACTTATTGGTTCATGTGAACATGTTGGTTCAACTGGTTTCCTTTAGGAATAAGGTCAAGAGGAAACACTCTAGTTTGACCACTTTGCTTCTCTTGTGTGATTTATACTGGGCTCTTGGAAAGGCTCAAAGGAGGAGGGATAACTCTTATGAAGTATTTCTTTTTGAGCATGACTCTGAAATTGTATGACTTTAGTTGAAAGGAAGCTTTGGAGGTACCCATGACTATTTGCATTGACATGAGGCCATCTTGTCGCAGGAGCACAGCACTGTTCAGACATCCTTAAGCTCTTTTTTTTTCTAGAACACTAAAGTCTGAAATCTTACCGTAACCATCATAGGGTTCTCTGTAAGAGCCTCCGCTTGTTCGCTCCATATATCCTCTAGGTTCACGACCTCCCCCATAACTGTCACGATCACTACAATAAAGGAAAAGGTCAGGCAACAGGCTCGATATCTCCTAAACAATACTAGTGGAAAAGAGCAATGTATACCTGTAGCTTCGAGACACTGAACCGTAATCATCTCTGGAACTGGACTGGGAGGGATAGTCACGATATGAATAATCCCGTGGTGGAGGGCCATAGTCTCGGCTGTCTCTTGAGCTCATGTAGTCTCGGCTAGAATAGCTAAACAGCACGGACCGAGAGTTACACAAAGATACAAATGACATTATTAAATTATAATTTATTTAAAGTGGCTTACCTGTCTTTGACACTGTAGTGATCATCACGTGGTGATGGGTAGTCATCCCTTCTAGACATAAGTGAATCTCGGCGAGGAGGAGGAGGACCATAAGGATCTCGATCCCTAGACATTGGTGCTGCAAAGCAACATTAAGTGTTCAATACAGAACTGGAACAAGCAAAAACAAAATAATTAAATCAAATCAATGACCACTACTTACGTCTCCCCATTGGCCCAGAAGGTGCTGGTCTCTTTGGTGGTGGCCCTCCGTTGCGCATTGGTGGTCCTCTTTTTGGTGGGGGTCCTCTAGACGACATGCCTTTAAAGAAAGGTTCTACAATCTCTACGTTATCACAATACATTGCAGCCCAACAAAGTGACCTTATTTAAACACTATAGACTCAGTACTTCTTAGAGAACAACTGAAAAACATCACCTCCAGTGGATCAAATTAAGCAAAGTCATCACAGTCCAACGTTCATTAATTGCGAAAATAAAGCTTCTATTCTTTTGCTTAATACCTCTGCTTGGTGGGCTCCGCATTCCACTGGGACCTCCTCTGGATCCACGTGGCCCTCGAGGAGAGCCACGACTGCGAGGATGCATCGACGAAGGGCCTCGGCGGCCAGATGACTCAAATTGAGGCTTTGTTGCTTGTTCAACTTTGATGGGTTTGCCATCCAGGGCCTTGGAAAAAAAAAAAAAGCATGGTATTACTGGAATTATTTAAGGCTAACAAGGATTTCTTGGTAAAATGATAGATAACGGATAATTCTCAATTCTCAAAATAAGCTCAGTACTTCTTAGAGGACAGTTGGGCTAAATCAGTTCAAACTGATCATTGCCACGAAGCATCATCACAGCCTAACAGCCCAATTTAACTGGATCTTACCTTTCCATTCATTTCCCTCACAGCATCTTTTGCATCACCAGGATTCTCATAAGTCACAAAAGCGAACCCTCTGGACTTATTCGTCTCACGATCCTTCATTAACAGAACTGTGGAAGTGTGGAAAAAAGTGTCAGAGCAAATAAACCAAAATTGAAACAAAATTGTGTCTGGATTTATGCAAGCTCAGAACTTCTCAGAGGTATTGATGTAATTATTTTCACTTTGTGGATCAATTTCAAAAGTATTCATCACAGCTTGCAAAACAGAGTCTAGACAATGTCTATGATGCGGAGAAGGCAATTTCACAAGAAGCTCTGTATAATGTCCCTAACTAATTGTCATTTCCAATTTTTTATGTTAACTAATTCCCCCAGATCGCACACAAACGAAGAATCATCATTACAGAAAGGTCAGACTAACCAACAAGTTGTTCTAATCTGGTTATTCTGTAAAAAAAACAGTTTATCGTCTTGTAAACACTACTTAACCAGTAAATGTCTTCACATGTACAGGGACTTGTTTCAACTTCACAGCATGTACTATTAGCTGTTAATTTTATTAATTACCTTCAGATATCCGGCCAAATTTGCTGAAATAGCTTTCAAGAGCTTTCTCTGTAGTTTCAGTGTTCAAGCCACCGATGAAAAGCTTTCCAGGCCTGTCTGCCTCCGCCATATTCAGCTAAATTAAAAAAAATTAATAAAAAAAAGAATATATATATACACACATACACACACATTGTTTAATACGATATTATTTTGTTACCTGCAAGCATTATATTATATATATATATATAATGCTTGCAGGTAACAAAATAATATGGTATTAAACAATCAAAATTATAAAACAATATTGCTT
>JAOVVA010000037.1:17784515-17802931 GCA_028565275.1 Leiocassis micropogon | reverse complement strand
TGATGCTACTGCGAAAAAAAAGTTATCTATTTGAGGTTGTATATGCCTAATATGAAGATCTGCTATGATTAGATGATTGTTGTTACACACACATGAAAAAAAACATACTAACATTTTTCACACTGCTGTATAGAAATTCTTGCTCATTTTCATGAACAGTGCCAATAATTCTGAAGCACTGTATATTTTATTTACTTTAAAACTACTTTAAATGTAACAATTTTAAGTCTGTTCCATAATCTTTTTTTTTCAGTTCAAATTCAAGAAAGATGAGCCTTGCCACAAAGTGTGCACCAGATCTTATGATACATCTAAACAGGAAGATACATCTACTTTGGAGTTCCTTAAGAGAGGCATGGAGCTAAATTACCAGCATCACTGGTAAGTGGCTCTGCATTTATTTTGCTGATTACCATTTATTTAGTTGCTTAGAAACATGTTGAGACAGTTTTACACACATAAATATGAGCAAAGGCTGTTTTCTATTTTGATTTGAATAGTGCATTTTGTCATGTTTAATAAAAGTGTATGGTGCTTGCAGGATTGTAGACAACATGCCTGTAACGTGGTGTTATGATGTGGAGGATGGTCAAAAGTACTGTAATCCTGGCTTTCCTATTGGTTGCTTAGTAACCTCTGATGGACGATCTAAAGATGCCTGCGTCATTAATGTGAGTAAGCTGTAGATGCTAAACATCTACTGGGATCTGTGATGCTTAAACTGCTTGCCCTGCAAGACCATGTCCTGCAATGCTCATCAAATGTCCAAAATGTCAGAATTTCTTGTTTTTGTTTTAAGTCTGAGTTCAACAAGAAAAATACTTACTACCTCTTCAACCATGTGGATATCACCATAACTTACCACAGTGGGGAAAATGAGAGCTGGAAAGGTTCTCGGTTGGTTGGTGCTAGACTGGAGCCAAAAAGGTTAGTCATTTTAACGCAACTGAAAATTGTGTCAACAAAAAACTCTCACAAGGACTGTTCAAGTCAAACTGGGATTTTCGATTGTGCAGAATAACAGAGCAGTTATGACAGTAAATACTCCTTTTATTTCTCTGTATAATCCCCTGACACACTAAGGAGATTATCCCACTGTTTCATTAGTGCTTGGATACCATCATGTAGAAAGTTTTTTTAGGACACTGGACATAAGATCAAAATGCCTTCCTCACGCCTTGGCCTCCCAGAACTTCTTCTGTGGAAATGTCTGGGAGTATTGTCAGGACTGAACGGGGTATATGACAATAATTTTCAGAATTCCTGTAATGTGCAATTTGTGTACAGTTTCCATAGACAGATGTGTCTCTTCTGCAAGTTGGGTACAAGTTATCCGTCACAAGTCCTGGTTTGACTTGAACGCCCCTCATACATTTGTGATACAAATAATTTTAATTCTGTTTGTCTTGTAATTAATAAATGGCTGAAGTGTGGAATCACTGAAATGTTAAATAATGACCCAAAATTGTCATTGTCATGTAAAAAAAATTAAGAAAAAGTGTTGGGTAATTCTCAAGAGCATTGTCCCTGGTAATTCTCAATAAATGAACTTAATAAGTGAACTCATAATTGTTTCAGCATTAAACACAGTGAGGAAAACAGCCAGTCATGTGAAGGACCGCCCATGGATGTACCAAATGAGTTCACTGGTAATCTGAAAGTGACCTACTCTTATTCAGTCAAATTTGAGGTATGATTGCAGGTTTAGAACTTTTATATACATGAGTGTATACAGAGAGTCTGGCTCTTTAAGTCTTTACTTGTTTTTTTTTCTCTCAGCACTCAGATCAGATCAAATGGGCTTCAAGGTGGGATTACATTTTGGTGTCCATGCCTCATACAAACATCCAGTGGTTTAGGTGAGGCCTCTCTCTCTCCCACTCGCTCTGTCATTCTCTCCATTTTTAAAACCTGTTTTAAAGTGGAAATATTCTCAGATGTCCTCATGCATATTCATGACTGTTTCTTCTGTCTTTTGTGAAGCATCATGAACTCTCTGGTCATTGTGCTCTTCCTCTCTGGTATGGTTGCCATGATTATGCTGAGAACACTACACAGGGACATCGCCAGGTACAATCAGGTGGACCAGGTACGGTACTTAATAATTCTTATTTGCCTATGCATTTCATAGGCTTCCTACAAATACTTTGCACAATGACAATAAAGTTGAATTAATGCTCCACAAATAATCACACACAAATTGAAATGTCGATATGAACTAGTACAATTATTTAATAGCATAGCGATTACAGGCATTGTAGTCACAGTAATGAATTTGTTTAAAGTTTGTCAGTAAATTAAGTAAATTTTTTTTTGAGGTGCTAAATAAATTGTAGCAGACTTTCTTTTAACGAGACCATTTGTGCCATTATTGGTGTTAACCTGCATAAATACTTTCAAAATACAAAATATATTTAATAGTTAAATATCACAGTTTAAATCGCAAATGCCAGATGCGTCAAAATAATTGCAATGTGATTATTTTTTTTATATTATATATATTTTTTCATCAAATCGAGCAGCCATAAGTTGGCTCTAAACTAAACAATAAACCGTCTAAATAACATTTGAAAATGGTTACATTCTGACAATTTATTTGGCATTGAAGATTACTAGATAATGAGAAAATAGTGTTTTTTTTAATTAATTAATTTATTTTTTATTAAAATATATTGGTGAATATTGAATGTTTATTGTAATATCCCAGGCGTGTAACAGCTACAGTAGATATAACATTGGAGTCAATGCTATTGAGTCACACCTAAATGAATTTTAATTCACCTGTTGTTAGCTATGAATATATTATAGCATTAATTGTTTAATAATTTTTTGTACTTTGTTTAAAAGTACAAGGTTTAAAGGTATAAAGGTTTCTTGTCATCTAACCCTTTACATTTTTCTGGATACATGATTAGTTGCATTGTCTATTCAACCATGGGAATTCCAGTCACTGAAATCTCATTTGTAACATTTGCAGGCAGACTTGGTTAAGATCCACCAACACTCAGGCATTGCATATGTAAGCCTATTTTCAGGCCCTGTTTGCATATCTTCTCGGGGTGTTTTTTTTCCTGGTGACTGCTAAATGAGTAATTTCTGAGGTTTCTTGATGTGATAAAACATGGTGCATTTCTGACAGGAATCATGGTAGAAACAGATGCATGATCATTCATGCAGGATTTCTGCAAATGTCTGTTGACTGAAATTTGCTGCCACATAATCACATTTATTCTCTGCACCATATTTTACCATATCTCAGATGTATCATCTTGCTTGAGCTTGGAAAGTGAAAACCGGTGAAATAACTGACTACCTGATGTCTGAAACCTTTATTATTTTATTGGGATCTGAGAAATGGTTCAGCTGTCCATAAAAATGTGATGATTGAAGTACTTGTCTTTCCTTTTCGCTTATAAAGTCAGCTTTTGTTTTTGTTTTTAATTCAGAAAGATTCAGTCGTTGTAAGCTGATGTTTTTTTGTGTGCCTGTCCTGTGTTATAGGAGGATGCCCAGGAGGAGTCGGGGTGGAAGCAGGTACATGGAGATGTGTTTAGACCACCCAGGAGTGGCATGCTGCTGTCTATCTTTTTAGGGCAGGGCACACAGATTTTCATCATGACCTTCATCACTCTGTGTAAGGAAAACCTAAAACAACTACTTAAATCCTGTAATACGTTTGTAAAGAAAGTCACTGCTTTGTGTCCGTCATTAATTCAAGGACTCTTTCTTCTGGTCCGTAATTCCTCTTTTTAGTTCTAGCTTGCCTTGGATTTTTGTCGCCAGCGAACAGAGGAGCCCTTATGACCTGTGCAGTGGTGCTGTGGGTCCTCCTGGGCACGCCTGCTGGCTATGTATCAGCCAGATTGTATAAGAGTAAGGACATCATACAGTATATTAGAAGGACTGACTCGTTGCTGCTAATTATACTGATAATGAAGAAATGTTACAAGAAACTTTATCATTACCTCAAATGGTGGAATGATGACATTGTCTGCTGTACCGTATATTATCTGGAAATGATTGGCTTTCCATCATATCTAAAGATATAAACTTTTATGGTATGTATGCTATAGGCAGGAACCATTTTGACCATAAACTGATATTTCGTCTTTACTAGTTTGCCAAAATTCTTCTCCGCTGTCATCAGGTGGAATTTCCCTAGCCAGTACATATTGACTTTTTAAATCTCACTTTCTGTTTAATTTATTTACTCACTGTTAAGTTTTATATATAACACATTTTTAAGTGTAAAATATATAGTTAAATTTTACATTAGATTCCTTTTATTTGACTATTAATTAGTATTTTGGGTAGATGTCAGTAAAATGCTTCAGTTTTGGGAAACAGTTTTATTTATAAGATTTAAAAATTTGATTGCATATGTATTGTGCTTGTGTTGAGGATCATTTGCATAATATGCTGTGAATTCATAATGCTTTTTTCGACAAGACAGCAAAAATACTGATGTTGAATGTATGACCAGTATTGGCATTATCACTTGAGCATTATCTTTTTTTTCTTCAGGTTTTGGTGGTGAAAAATGGAAAACAAATGTTTTATTGACAGCACTTTTGTGTCCTGGGTATGTTGATTTATTATAATTTTTTAGTATAATAAGGTAAAAACTGAAAGGGGCCTTTCACATTATAACGTTATTTTCTTTACAGCATTGTGTTTGCGGATTTCTTCTTGATGAATCTGATTCTGTGGGTGGAGGGCTCGTCTGCTGCAATCCCATTCGGCACACTGGTAGCCATCCTGGCACTATGGTTTGGCATTTCCGTTCCGCTCACCTTTGCAGGTGCATATGCAGGCTTCAAAAAACCGGTAAGTTACTACTCTGACTTCAGTACAGCTTTTAGGATTGATAAATTGAGGGGTTTTTTTTGGGGAGAGTACAGATTTTGTTAAATATGTTTATTTTAAATTAAGCTGTAGGCTTGAAATTTCATCTAACAAATACATCAGTGATATCAATGATCTTTCATTATTTTTAGACTATTTTTACAGAATGACAGTTAATAATAACTGTCAATAATACATAAATGCTAAAAAGGCATCAGCACCTCGATCCTCCAGTCACACCATCCTAGGGCTATGTGCAAAGTCTGTTCTAATCCAAACATTCATTGTAGTATTTCAGTAGAGATACAGACAAGGCACATTGTAACTAGTCATTCATGAACTTGATTGTTCAGAGTAAACATTTTTTTGCCATCAGCAACCAAACACAAACATGCTTTGGTATAAACAGGAAATATTGCATCTATTTCATGAGCCCTCTCTCTGACAGGTTGATCTTTTTAACAATAAATAAATTGACAAAATCCGAATGGTTTAAAAATAATGATTTAAATAATGTGGTAGCATAAATTCTCCATTGTATTTACGGTATAATGGTTTGTTTTGTTGCTTAGGTAACAGCATTTTAACACATCATTGTGGAAACATGCAAAAAAAAAAAAAACTGCTAATGTAATCTGCTTGACACGAACTCAGCCATATGTGGGTTTGGTCTTGTCTCGACTTCCCCTGCTGTTAGAGCTACAAATTTCAAACATTTTTTGATAGTTGGGCATGTTAACAATCAAATGTAGATTAATCGTGAATAATTAATGGTAACAAGATGCACATTTTATCTCGTTTTACTAAATTTTTACTAGCACACAAAGTCATATCAAATTTGTTATGAGAGACAAATTACCTCAGTGTTTAGTTAAAATACAGTGTCTAGTATTGGGCACGATGACTTTTTGCTCTGAACAGATGTTTATATGTCCCATTACAAATAGCATGATTTGGCAAGCTGGCATTATCAGTTATCATACTTCACAGAAATAACTTAAAAGCCAATGTTTGGCAAGCTGGCCTTATCAGTGATCATATTCCACAGGGGAAAAAAACCTTAACCAACATGAAGAGTTGGTGGTCAATGAGAGGCATACAGTGAAATTTGTTAATTGCTGAGAAAGATCGGAGAGGGAAGAGCTTGTCTAGTAGTGAGGCAGCTGAACAGAGTGGGATAATAAAACTCATGCCCTCAGACAGCCCTCATGCCAAATTGATCTAATATGCAAGATATCATACTTCATAAGTGAAGTTCTGTGATTTTTGTTCTCAGTTGTTATCTCAGGCAAGACAGAAAAGTCACATAATATGCACATTATTATAAAAGTAAGGGAGAGATGATAAAAATTGTAAATGCTAAGACTTGGTACAGTATATGAGGAAATGGCACATTGTGTCTATGTATGATTTTGATGGTAAATTAATTTCTTTCCAAATGTATATCATGTAGTCTTTTTCCTGTTCTTTAAGATGATTGAGTTTAGAAACAGATACACAATGTCTTTGCTAGTTGGTTGGTGTAATGGAACATTTAAGTTATGTGCTTAGTGGGATTTAAATTTAATTTAATTGCATAGTGCTTTTAACAATGGTCATTGTCGTAAAGCAGCTTTACAGAATCAAGAGAAAATTATGGAAATGTGTATGAATCAAAATGAACTGTTGAAACTATGCACCGATTGCAATTTTCTTGTCTGATTCTAGTTTCAAATTTTTGTGGAATTTCCATTTTCTTTCTTTCAAGAAACTATAATTATCCTTACACCCATATATTTTTGTAAGTTATAATTCATCTGGACGTTCATCATAAAACATGGGATATAATTTTATTATTTTTTTAATTACATTTTCTTCAAAGGTGCTCTCTGTTCAATCATACAATCATATCTTTAAAAAAAAAGAAAAAAGTGTTTAAGGATTCAGCAAAGGGTAAAAAAAAAAAAAGTATTTTATTTACAAATAACTCAACAGCTGCCAACCAGGGAGGGTGAAGGCTATCACATGGTTCCCTTGAGACACATGAAACCAGCTGAGTGCCTCTTTTAGGACTGCTCACACATCATTAGGGGTGGGAGGAATGCTCAGATTGGATAGTGCGATAGGCCAGCCCTCCTTCCTGAAAGCACAGCCAATCTGCTTTGTAGACTCCCAGCTAGGGATGGCTGTAGTGGAAATTGAACTCCAGAATGCTTTGTGTGTGCGAGTTTCCATGAAATCTTCTATACATGAGGCTGATACGGTCACTGTCCAATCGATCAGTGCATCTTATTTAAAAGCATATTATGAAAATGCAGTTTGTTTTTTAAGCAGATCATCTGGTTATCTATTGCTGTAACTGCTTAATGAATCAAATGATCATTGTCCCTCTTCATTTCATTTATGACTTCATAATGCAAGGTGGAAACCAGGAATTACACACACACATTATTCACATGTGCGTGTGTGTATGGAATTTAGTTCCTTTTTCATTTCTAGTGATTGCTTGATTACTTGTTTTCCTGCATGGATCTCTGGAAGTTCAGTTTGTAATAAGAGTGTTATAGCATCCTTAGAATTCTAGCAATGAAAAAAGATGATCACAATGTAACACTATGTCTGTGTCACACAAAATTCATTTGAAATGTTTGTTTGTGTTCTCCACAGGTGATTGAAGTGCCGGTACGAACAAACCAGATCCCACGGCAGATCCCAGAGCAGTCGTTTTTTACCAAACCTATCCCTGGCATCATAATGGGTGGTATCCTGCCCTTCGGCTGCATTTTTATTCAACTCTTCTTCATTCTCAATAGCATCTGGTACCCTAATATTTCATTCTTATGAATTGTGTCAATAATAAGAACTACAAACCCTACTCGAGAGTAAGATAAAAACTGAACTGGATGTTTTCTGACATCTTAAATCTTGCAGGTCTCATCAGATGTATTATATGTTTGGCTTCCTATTCTTGGTGTTTATTATCCTCTTCATCACATGTTCAGAAGCGACCATTCTGCTCTGCTATTTTCATTTGTGTGCCGAGGTGAGGCTTTAGACTTGGGCATCATAAAGTCATGCATTTCCTGGATGTATTTATTAGTAATATCTGAAAATGAAAAATATCGAGTGAATCTGACGTTTATGACACATCTACATAGTGTGTGTTTGTGTATCGGGGGGGGATTTAATTTATAGAAATGACATATATTTCATATATAGAAATGACCGATTATAGTATACAGATTGTTTAAGTAAGAAATATATATTGTTATATTTAAAAGGTCTATAAGCATAAAGATCTGCAAAGTATACATAGTGATTTTACACAGGAAAACCCAGAGCAAACGTCTTGTGCTTAAATGTGTTCTGTTTTCACACTTACTAAAGACAGAAAGCTGCAGCAAACTGAACGCTTGTCTATCATGTAGTAATGAGTTTTTAAAAGCCTTGTGTTTTTTCTGTTTACAGGATTATCACTGGTGGTGGCGATCGTTCCTCACTAGTGGATTTACTGCGGTTTACCTTTTCATCTATGCTGTACATTATTTCTTTTCCAAGCTTCAAATCCAAGGAGCTGCCAGTACCATTCTTTATTTTGGCTACACCATGATCATGGTCCTCATATTCTTCCTCTTCACAGGTGAGTGGTAGGCTAAGTCTGAACAGCTGACATTTCCAGAAAAAAAGCATTGCTTATAAAATAGTGTAATGTATAGTCATTTGTAAATGTGTCATGTGCACGGAACTTGTCATTCTTTAATGCTATAAAAAAGTGGATAGTCCTATAATCAGAAGCATTTATCAGAAATGTCAGTCTGGCGGCAGGTGTTGATCTTGTAATGATACTACAGAGCAGGAGGAATCAAGAAAGTCAAGCAGAGGGTAAACCATTTGCTCTATTTACACAGCCTTTGATGGGGAACAAAAGTCAATATGTTGCGCAGTGGCCCACATCGGTAATTTTAGAATTGCCAGGATTTGTATCCTGTTGCCATTCCTCCGAAGCAGTACACCTTAAGCAATAGCTGTGTACTTACTCTGGCAGCTATTTGGTTTTTTTTTTCCACCTTTAACCCTTTTTTTTTAACCTCACACCCTTATGTGCTGATCTTATCTGTGATTTTTAAAACACAGGAAAATTTTTCCTGAGCAGAGGCAAATTTAAAGATGTTAAAAAGTACAGTCCTGACCTTTAGGAATACTAGTGTCTGGGTATAATTTGCATGAAATAAAACAGTATGTTTTTTAACTAGCCATAAATGAGTTTTATTGTCAAGGGGGTCTGTTGCCATGGTAACATGATGAACTGTTATCATTTTTTCCCCATGTTTTTTTATTTTTTTTATTTTTTAAGAGGTATTTAGGCCAAGAGCAAATAAAGAGACTTAAATATCAGCCCCCGTTTTTTGTGGCGTTGTGTGAGATGGATATTGTGCCCCGTGACTGACTTTAAATAAAAAAAAAGATTCAATTATGTGTTAAATGTACAAGGAAGCTGGATTTCCAGCACCCCTGAAACAGATAGGGTTAAGGGCCTTGCTCAAGATCTCAACAGTGGCAGCTTGGCAGTACAGAGGTTTGATCCTGTGACCTTCCAATCTGTAACCGAGAGCCTTAACCGTTTGAGACACCACTGCCCCAGTTTCTTCAATTCCTTGTATCAGTTGGAGGCTAGAGTAAATCAGCTACAGCCCTAGCAAATGGCATATAAATAAATGTCATACTGACTGCTGACCTTATTTTGCTTTGCAGCATCCTAAAACGACAAACTTGTTTAGCATTGGGCTACAATAAAAGTCCTTGGCCCCCGGCTCCCTCCTTTGTTATTGAACAGCTTTGAGCTACGATGATGCTGAATCCTAGCTTTTTGGTTTTCTTCTTGAAATAATAATGGTCTTCCATTCCTGATCGTCTGTGTAGATAATAGATGCTTAAAGCATTTGCGGTCAGTATTGAATTAATCGGCAATTACATTGAAGCACTCCTTATGATCACATATGATTGCAGGACTTTATAGTCTTAGGAGTCTGATATTTATTATGTAAACAGTAGTAACAACTCTAAGTTGTTGCCATGGCATTTAAAAAATGCTTTAGAAACCCCGGGTAAAGCACTTATGATATTTACCTCATGTTTAAGATATAAAAACAAGAATCAGAACCTTTTTATTGTGTACAGCCAATGATATACACTTCCCAGAGTGTTAGTATTTTCTAGGTAGAGGTGGTCAGAGGTTGACATGGAAACAGCACGATCTAGTTGTTTCTGGTTGAAAACGCCCACACATGCCAATACGTGGGATACATTAAACCTGTACAGACTTCTAAAAGCTACGGATCATTCTCTCCCTCACTGTACAGTATGTATGTAATGTAGCCTCATTGAGCCCGGTAAAGTTCAAAGGCAGAACTAAGATTTTAATACTAACAGATTTAGAAATGTTACATCAGTTGAAAAGCAAACCCCTTCATAACGCATTTTATTTTATTTTAGTGATCTAAGGGGCAAAACTTATGGAGAGTTGAAAACAACAAAACTGAATAAGAAAAAATGCTTCATATCTGCAGTGTGAACAAAATCAACAAAATCAAGTGCATAGGCCAACTCTTTCTCCTTTTATAATTTGCTGA
This sequence comes from Leiocassis micropogon, assembly GCA_028565275.1. NCBI lineage: Eukaryota > Metazoa > Chordata > Actinopteri > Siluriformes > Bagridae > Leiocassis > Leiocassis micropogon. The sequence continues at coordinate 17,792,477 of JAOVVA010000037.1, read as the reverse complement.
TCATTATAAATGAACATGTGAAAAACATTTTTCATTAACAGCAGTTGAAATTCATAAGCTATGGTTAAATGTGATAATGTAATCTTGCACAAGGGGTGTTCAGATCAAAATGGGATGTTTGATTGTACAGAATAACAGTACACAGTTATGAGAATAAAAACTACCTTTATTTCTCTATATTATTCCCTGCTCCACTAATACACTTATCCCAGTGTGTCACTAGTGCTTAGATACCATCAGGGTAACATGACCCATGATGGGACTGGCTTTTCCTGTCTGAAATGCTGGCCTCCCAGGGGGTGTGGCAATAAGATGTCCGGTATTGGTGAATCAGGCGTTCAACTTACTGCATGTTCACAGAAAGGACTGCAGTGGACTCTGATCCACCTCAGCCTGGGATTGCCGTTCGCAGAAGTACAGCCTTCTTGAAAACGTTTGCACTATTCAAATGTTTTACTGCAGCTGAGAGTCTTATAAGCATACTAAGCTTAAAGTTTTCTTTAAATGTCAGTCGGTTTTATGTCATAATTTACAAGAAATCTTACCATGAATCCTAGTTTGACTTGAACACCCCTAGTGATTCTGTAAATACCTCAAGGTATATGATAATTTTACTAACTGGATTTTCATAAATACATGTCTTGTCTAAATGCTTCAAACAAATCATGGATAAATTTGTTCATATCCATCTTGTTTAACCTTTCTGTCTCTCCTCAGGTACCATTGGCTTTTTTGCCTGTTTCTGGTTTGTAAATAAAATCTACAGTGTGGTGAAGGTGGACTAAGGAGGGGAATCTCAGCACTGAACTCTCTGGACAATGTGATGAAATATCTTCAGTTTTGATTGGCAGACTTTTGGTTAGAAATGATCTTTGCTTGTAAACTAGTTTTCCTGTCATAATTCTGTTTCTACTTTATGTATTTTGGTTGTTTTTAATTTGCACAATTACCGTGTTTGAACATTATGAATGTGATGGACAAACTGGCCAAGGGGAAAAGCAGAACTGAGCAGGCTCAACCATTTGCACATGAAAGGGTTTACTTGTCATTCATAATCGTGGACTCTAGAAACTGTAAAAGAGTGAAGGAACACAAATTCTGATCAAATTAGGGGAATAAGCTGTCCGGTTAGGGGGAAGTTAACTGAACGTTAAGCTCAAATTACTATTGGACTAGACATTCATATATATAATGATTTTATATTGTTCTCCAGTTATGTTTATCTCGTTTATTTTACACATGTTGTGCTGTAAGTTTTAGAATTTGAATGTTTAAACATGGAATCCATTATAATTGTTAGTTCTGTTTTATACTTTCATTTTAGCCCAAAGGTAAAAAGGTTTGTAAATAAAAAAGGGGATTTTAAAGGATTGTTCATATCACTAATAATTGGATATTAAAAATGACTGTTATTGTATCATCAATCAATATACTATTTAATTTTTACACATATTAAACACTGAGATTCTTGTAAAAGAAAACAAAACAGAATCACATGAGAGGGAGTGCTGTTGTAATGAATATCAGCACAGCCTTAGATGTGTCCAGACAACAGCGTGACTTCCGGTTTGATACTGCTCTACAGGTGCCATTTATTATCAACATATTATGATTTGTTTATTTAATGAGTTATTTGGCTTCATCAACAGAAATAGTTGAAATGATGTACATCAATATAGTAATTAACAGTTATTACAACTCCTCATGGAATGCATAATTTTCAATGAAATTACTTGATCTGAAATAACCGTTGATAGATAAATGAATGATGAATTGATAGAATAAGTGACAGTTTGGTATTAGAGCAATAAGAAATACCATAAATTCTGCAAAGCTTTGTTTTAGGAACTTTAATTGAAATGTTCACAGCTGCTACTTAGCTTCAGAAAATCATGTGAGGTATACTTAATAGTTCTTGTATCATGAAACAAAAGTAAACCACAATATAAAGCATTACAATACACAATTTAAAACTTTTTACTTTTTTAATAAGTACAAGTTAACACCTTGCATTGTCAGGATCTTAATTGTTTACTTATAAAACATTTGATTTACTACAGAGGAAAAAATGTTGTTTGAATTGAGTCAATGATTATCATGTCTTCACTTTCAAGCAAAAATGGCAGGCTTTAACCTTCTTGAAAACATACATGTTAAGCTATTCAAATACAAAAAGGTGAACCAGTCTAGAATAATAATATGAGAAAAAGAATTGACTAAAAAAACATTTTTTATAGGAAAGAAAAAAACAACATAATTTCTTCAGGTTATACCTGTATATGCCTTTTTCTTGAAAATGGTTGAATGTAGTAGTTGTATACAGTTTATTAGGATTGGTTTGAATTTTGAATACTGTTTTGATGCATTCCCTGCTCTCAAACAAACTGGACTTAGCTAAGCATTTCTAAGGATGTGAATTGTGTCACATACATTTTAAAATGTAAAAGAAAACAGTGCAAAGTGTCCCAAAGACCAGGGACCGCAGACCCACTGGCTTAATTCACTGATTCATTTTCAAGTTTGGGAGGTACTAACTTTTACCACATTTAAACTGCAATTCGCTTAATAACACACACCATTATAATGTTTATTTTGTCTATATCCACTGAGACTGTCAGCTTAACAGTCTTATTGATGATGCATACTAAAAACGGCAGACACTATCGACTGTATTGAAGGACAGGTGATGCGTCAGAAGGCTGTAAAAATACAAATAAAGACATGTAATTAAAATACTAATATACTAAGATGGACTGGGTTTTTGTGTGTTTCTGAAAGCGAGAACATGTTTCCAATATTTTAATTCACTAGCCAGTAGTGAAAGTCTGTCAATGTGGTGTTCTTCCAGTTTCATCGCTTAGTATAAATAATATTAACTAATACAGTATTGCTCTGGACTTGTTAAGTAGGACTGCACAATATATTGTTTGTTAATTATTATTATCATTTTGGGCTCTGCAATGTATAAATAAATACACTGATGAATTGTAAACATGGTTAGAAGTATATGTGGGTATCGTCAAATAAAGACATAATATCTGTAATAAATTGTACTAATTGTAAATTGTAATAATTTTAGTATAGGGCAATAATTTGAATATATTGTGCAGCCCTATGAGATTAAAAAAAAAACAACAACAACAATGCAGATGCAAAAGGGGTTGTTTCTCCAGCTGTGGTCCATGGGTGATGTTATCCCTTTAAACATTTGATATACATATTGTACCAGTATAATTACACCTCCTAAAGGTAGTGAGATATTATAAAGCTCTCTTGGAGAAGTGCTCTAAAACGGAGCCGACATCTTTATAGCCAGCAGAGAATTTCAGTGGTCAATCTATAAGCCACACTGTACATTAAGAGTCTCTGCACTCTGGATGTGCTTATGAGAAACACCAGTGACCTGTATGGAGACAATCTTCCGCACAAAGTGTAATTGTGGAATTGGTTTGGAAATCTTTCAGTATTGTTTTCTTTAAAAATGGTAATAGCTTCCCAGTTTTAAAAAATTGCTTGTTGCTAACCAGTAATTTTGATGTTCTAAAAGCCACCTGCATTTGTTACTGTAATAAAAACCCTTATTTAAAAAAAAACAATACATTATACATTTTTCATGTGTTCTAAATCTATACATTTGGGGAACCACAGCAAGATTTATGGCAAGCTAATGTTTAAGCGTCAGGGCTTCTCCCTGTCTTTACAACTTTTTGGATCTGTTTTGGTTACAAATATTGCACATAGCATCACAAAATGACAAATGTAAATCGTTACTATATCAAAAAATAGTAAAAATATACTACATTTAACATTTTTATAACTTCATAATAATTCAATAATTCAATTCAACAGGCCATCAAAGTCCCTACTTTCTCAATCAAGAACATTAGCATGTTTACAGTACAATGTGCAACCACCAGTTGAAATGACTTAGGTGCTAACAGGACTATCAGAACTACATGAGCTTTCTATGCATTTGACCCTTTTCACTTCACTTTTAAACTGACAAATAATACCTACTAACCACTGTAGTAGTACATAATCACTTGGTCATTGTCTATAAAGGTATTCAGTTACTCAGGCCATTTTAAATGTCTGGTATATTGAGGTAAAACTGGATGAGCAGTCAGACATCTTTAACACAAAAATCTAGTCACCAGGACTAACTACTACTGACTCTAACATGCAAACTGATGTCTTCATTTGCCTCAAGAACATTATAAATTAACAAAAGAACCATTTCACTTGGTGTTATGAGGAGTAAGCTCCTTCTCAGAGCTCAGGCTCTCAGACGTCATCTCTTTGTGGCTCTCCCTTGATCTCCGTTCTATAGGTGAGGATGATGTTGTTCCTTCCTCCCAAGTCTGGAGGGAGCACATATGGGTCATGTGATTGGGGATGTGCATCTGTGCTGACCGACCATCTGTCACTGTGAAGCAACTGTCCACAGCCGATCCTCGCCCTGGACGGGTTTGTCCGCATCGTGGTCCACAGAGCAATGCCATGAACTCCTTGCGCACACTGCGGTGCATGTAGCCGTAGATGTATGGGTGCAGGCAACACTGCAAAAAAAAGAGGACAAGTGCCAGTGAGGCCAGCCATGGTGGGACGGTAGTACTGGAGCGTATGGAAATGGTGCTCAAAACACTGTACGGGCCCATGCTGAGCACATAGGAGGCCATGATGACGAAAACCACCCTAGCTGCCTTGCAGTGGTAGTGGAAGCGCCTGTGCCTGTTTCTGGATGTATTTGTAGATGAGAAAGAGCTTTCTTGTTCGGGCTGCTGCTGCTGCTGCCTGTGAGGACTGGAGCCTAAGTCTGGAGGGTGGTTGGTTTGAACAGGGTGCACCAAAGCATTCTGCCGCCGGGCTGCTCTGAACACCATCCAATAGCAGCAAAGCATGATGGCCACAGGCAGCCAGAAGGAAAGAGCAGCCACCAGTGCTGAGTATGAATGACTGGAGGACCATACCATGGTGCAGGCATTATGGTGTCGGTCGAAATCGATAGCTCCCCAGCCATAGAGAGGTGGTGTGCTCTGCAGCAAGCTCAACAGCCAGGTAAGAGCAATCAGGTTAGTGCCCAGGTGAGGCGTCATGCGTGTAGGATATGACAGGGGATGGATAATGGCTAAGTAGCGGTCCACAGACACAACGATAATAGTGTTTACCCCGGTGAAAGCAAAAAGGTGCATGAGCACCACTAGAGCTTGACACAGACGGGCGTCCAGTGGCCAGACCTCAGGAACAGTGGCAGCAATAACAAACGGCATGACGAGTACTGTTTGTAGCAGATCAGCCAGCAGTAGGTTGAGCACAAAGCGGTTGGCCACATGCAGGAGCTGTGGCTTCCTTTGGAACACCAGCAGTACCACCACATTGCCAAAGAGAGACATGCACACAATAGCTGAAATGGCCACCATCTTCACAGCACTATTTGTCAGCGAAGGCGGATGAAGGGCGCCAGGGTCCCAGGGCACCGCACTCAAGTTATAATCCATGCGAGGATGCTGTGTTGCGGACATGGTGGTGCTGAGGAAGTGGGTGGTGATGCATGTGGCGGCCTCTAACACCCCAGCAGCCTCACCTGACAATTTATACAAGCCCTGTCGTCCTGTCTTCACCTGGGCGATTATTTCCAATGCAAGCGCACCGAGGGTTTACATTCAACAGCGTGACAGATTTCATCACAGAATCGACCATTTGTCCAGCTATTTCTAGAATGAACATCCAATATGGAGCACCAGGTCCGACTCACATTCTTAAATCAGATGTTTTAGAGCATGACAGCTACTTGTTTCATGTGCTCCTTGATATTTTTCTTCAGCGCTCGGGGCTGACTGAAGCTAAAGCCAGTGTGGTCAGTCTGCTCAATCCTCCTGCAGAACGGTGACAAAACAGCTGGAAAGCACAGCTGTCAAAATTCCATTGTTAACCCAAGCGCGAGGATTCTCAGGACACAAAGAAGCTGTCGCTGTCCGAATCGTTTAAAAAAGACGTTGAATTAGTATTATTTTTACCTTGCGATTGCGACCATTATAAGAAGCGAAGAATCTCCTGTGTGTTTGGTGCCATGTCCAAGCCTGTGGTGTGTTCCCGCTCGCGCGTCCTCGCCTGAGAGAGCGCCGGTGGACGGCGTTGTGCTCTGTTCGCGACGCTGCGCTCCCATTTTAGCGATAATCAATGGCCGCGTTGTGCTTTTGCATGCAGCACACGTCTCTGATTATCACTGACAGCTTTGCTTTATATCTGCTGCTCTTTCTCTCTCACTCAGATCGGAATAACACACGCTCACAGCACACATCGGGTGCTAAATCGTCTGTGAATGTCCCCTACATGCAACATGCACCCGCTCTACATGCAGCTGCAGATCTGCTACTCGCTCTCGAGCGTTCAAAAGCCCTATACATGAAAGCTTGACTGTCATTAGACCCTGAAAATAAAATGCAAGGTAGTGATGAACTAATATTAAATACAACCGTGCAATTAATACCAATAAACCATAACAGCAACAATAATAATGGACATGTTTTTTTTTTCTTCCTGTAACAACTTACACTAATAGTCAAAAAATATGACATGATATATTGTAATGCATAAATACCACAGAAACCCAGCACTTGCACTTTAAACTCTGTAAATATATTTTAAGCCTTAATTTTTGTAATCATATTTACATTTATACAATATTTACTTAATACAATTAGGTCTTTTTATTGTTAAGACACAAATTTGCTATATTTGCTTCAAGCACCTGGGACAATGGAACTGTAGCTCATCAGGTTAATGTTCTGGGTTACTGATCAGAAGGTCAACGGTTCAAGGCCCAGCTTCATCATACTGCCATTGTGGGCCTTTAAGCAAGACACTTAATCCTGTCTGCTCCAGGGTCACGTATAATAGGCTCTGCCTGGTGCTCGGATATGCGGGGAAAAAAAGCACTGTACAGTAATGTATATGTGACAAAAACTTAAATAAACATGTTTTCATTTTCAGGAATCGCTTTATTATTATTTATTTTAGGAACACAGGATGCTAGGTAGGAATAAACCGATAAGAAAATCAGTTTAGGTGGCAATTCAGATTTATCAATCAATCCATCCATCTTCAAAAGCTTATCCGAAATCCAGCAGGGAACCTGAAACTTCAATTTCCCCAGCCACCTCAGCTAACTCAACTCATCTCACCTCAGCTATCTCTCCACTTAGTTCTTTGTCTGCCCCATGGCCTCCTCTCAACTGTACGTGCCAGGAACATCTCCCTAGGGAGGCGTCCCCATGACATCCTTACTAGAACCACCTCAACTGACTCTTTCCCATGCAAAGGAGCAGCGGTTCTACTCTGAGCTTCTCACTGATGACTGAGCCAACCTCACGCTTCAATGTCCCATCACTCGTAAACAAGACCCCGAGATACTTAAACTCTTTCACTTGGGGTAATGACTCGCTCCCTACCTGGAGTAGACAATTCATCGGTTTCCTGCTGAGAGCCATAGCCACCGATTTCGAGGTGCTGATCCTCATCCCCGCTGTTTCACACTCGGCTGGAAACTGATCTAGCGAGCGCTGGAGGTTAAGACTGATGATGACATCAGAACCACATCATCTGCAAACAGGATTGGTGACAGAGCAAAACCCTGATGGACGCCAAAACCCACCAGAAACAAGTCTGACTTACTGCTGAAAACCCAGAAACAGCTCTCACTTTGAGCGTAAAGAAATTGGATGGCCCTGAGAAGTGACCCCCTCACCCCATACTTCAGCAGTAACTCCCACAGAAAGACCAGGGCAACCCAATCAGACGCCTTTTCCAAATGCACAAAATACATGTAGACTCAATGGGCATACAGTGGAACCTCGGATTACGAGCATAATTCGTTCCAGAAGCGGGCTCATATTCCAAAACACTCATAAATCAAAGCACATTTTCCCATAAGAAATAATGGAAATTAAAATTATTCGTTCC
>JAOVVA010000037.1:17764221-17784415 GCA_028565275.1 Leiocassis micropogon | reverse complement strand
ACACACACACACACACACACACACACACACACACACACACACACACACACACACACACACACACACACACACATATCAAAACTTGAATTTTCTAAACATGGGTTTGGGTATGCAAGAAGATGTGAAAAAAAACAGATGTAAGAGAAGATAAGGTAAATTGGTGGCAATAAACAAACAAATATAGAATGGATTGTAAAAGAACAAAAATGATGCTGATGTACATGCAAAATTGTTAACGCCATTATCTCAGGGTTAAAACTGAGAAAAGCAACTGAATGGTCCTCTTTCATACACGGAACATGCTGTGCCATATAGAGAGAACCAGAGGGAGGCCCTGGGCGCTTTGCTTGTGCTTACAGAGTGGAAAGGCTCTGACAGGTGTGTCATTATGTGTGTGAGGGTGTGTGTGAAGTAAAAGTGTTCCAGGGGAGTTCTATGACTGCTGGTAATGTGTTTATCAAGCATGAGTCTTTTAAAAGAGACCATTTGAACTGTTGCCTCTCTCTCTCTCTCTCTCTCTCTCTCTCTCTCCCTCTCTCTTCCTCCCTCTCTCTCTGTATTTCCGCTGTTGCCTTCATAACCTTCCTGAAGAGAAAAAAAGCCTCTGGCTCACAGTTGGCTGAACCTTCCTTAATGAGCCTGAGAGCCAGCACCAGTCTCCATTCTGATACTCAGACATATGAGAGAAGCAACACAGCAAGAAAAAGCGAGCAGAAAGAGAAAATGAAATGAATGAATTAATTAAGAAATTAATACCAATGATATTAGCTTCCACAATATTGCAAATGCTTAGGGAACTGGCCTCCATCTAGGTATGCCTCTGCTGCACCAGTTGATAGGCATTTTCTTCACCTGGGTAAGAACATTTCCAGTATTTTGTCGAACCTGTGTTTAAGTTGATGTTTGGAACTCATGGTGATTTTCTACATGTTGTATATAGCCATGTATGAGGTATGCTCATACATTAAATATATGTAACCTTGAAACCACACTGTATTCATTTGAAGCCATAGCATCGCAAGACCAGTCACTTCATTTAATTTTATGTATCTTCTTCTACAAAAAATAGTTTTACAGTGTATTTAAGAAGCTGTTCACAGTGTATCAGCATGGCACAGAGAGTAGGTTTGCTGAGCTTGTGGAGCAGTCTGTGTGGAATATGAGCACATTCATTTCATTTTTAGCGTGGGTTTAGTCTGATTTCCTCACACTTCCTCAAAACATGTAATTCCTGGAACAGACTCTGGATTCACTGTGTCCAAGATGAATGAATGAATTAAAGAATAAAGCATGTGAATCATGTGCAGTCTTCGTTACATGTAACTTCAATAACCAATTCTGTGAACTGCTTGAACAGATACTTCAAATTTCAGCCACTAGATGTCAGTGTTCACCTGGCTACTGGCCCTTTGGTCCCTTGGGGCGCTTTAGCAGACTCATGGTGTGACCGCTTCCCTAGGAAGCTACCATGACATTTACTTCACTTAATGACACAAGCTAATTAATCATTAGCGATCCCAGAGGTATTCCTGTTAGGGAGCCTTTGTCGTGCCTGCTCCCAGCAGGAGGCCTAAGCCTCAACATGTTATGTATGCATATGTTCATCAGTTTTATTCTGGGCTAAAAATATCTTCCTGTTGGCCTGTTTATGCATTTCAATTTGACTTTAGTTCAAGATCTGAGTTCCAGTGAAGTATGCCATGCTAGTTCGGTTATATTCGTCTTAACCTTGCTGCGACTCAGAAGAATACAGAGGACCTGTAGATCAAATGCATGAACACTTTTGAAAGTAGAAATAGAAGCAATTATATGATCCTGCGCATGTCACAGACTTTAATTTAATTGCTTCATTTAGAGATGCCAGTGTCTCTAAGTAACTTCAGTGTCACAGGCAGTGCAGCACTGCAGTGGGTCTAATTTAATACTCTCAAACTGTTAAAAAAAAAAGAAAAAAAAAAAAGAAAAACTCTAGTCCTTGTCTAAAAACATATAATATAGCCTTTGCATGCAACAAACTGGTTTGTTTTGTCTGAGTTGGGGTGTGAAGATATTATAAAGTATATAGTCTGAGAAAAAAAAAAAAACATAGGTTGTGCCTAATTGTCTGCCATGCTGTGGAATCTTTTGCTGTAAAACCCGAGAAGAAATGTGGTTGTGTGACTTGTGTGAGGAAAAGGACAGCAGCCCAGTGAAGTTCTGAACTATATTATGAGCTATACGCTCTGACTGATTTCTAGTCTCCCATATGGAACTAGAATGAGCCACTAGGGACCCCTACTAGACACACAGTAGGGGGCTTATTTTCTGGGCATACTGTAAGGTTTTCTCTGCCCTACAGATCTTCCTGGCTGTAGGAAGATCATGTCCATCTCCCCCCAAGAAAGGAGAATGCTTCCAAGATGCCTATTCGGCAGTAAGAAGCTGAAATACTCATCAATAAATAGTTTTTTAGCCACATTAGCAAACCCCTCCTACTGATTTGGGCATGCCATGGCCAGCTGTTCCTACCTGAAGAAATCTTTCAAAAATGAGACATAATAAATCACCTTTTCTAATATACAGTGTCTGGCCCCTGGACTGTATTTCATTTCTCCAGTTCTTTTTCTCATTCACTGCACTGTCCTCAATTTCATTGAATTTGGGAATGTTTGTGGCTTGTTTTCTCCCTTCTTATGGCTTGACCTGCTGAGTCTTCATGATGGTGCCACACATCTTGAAAGTGATGTTGGCTCCATTTGCTGCAGAAAGATGGATTATTCCATTTCATGGCTGCCTAGTCATTGCAATACAAAGTAGACTCTGGGTCTGTCCCACCCTGCCAAGAAGCATTTAAGATTGCTTGCATTGACATGATATCTTTCATATCTACTTTAAATCAGGTAAAATTTTTTTTAAAAAAATCACTTGAACATAGAGATAGAGCATCCTGATACAAGATAACCTAGCAAATGCAAATTACCAAATCGCTTCAGTTACCAGGGGGTAACCTGTAAAAAAGTTTGTAAATGGTGTTGTGCTTTTCTCAAAAATCTCATGAATGACGAAATGAAGAAATTTAACATAATTCTACCACTTGTTCTAAAAAACTACGACTAACTGTTCGCTGCCAAAAGAACTTAATCACAACCATTCACATCCAGTTAATGATTATTGCACAACATTTGCCAAGGAATAACATGGTCAACTCGTGGCTCACTTTACTGTTAACAGTACCACCAGTGCTGTAAGTGAGAGGTCTGGAGTTAGAGGTCTAATTGGAGCGTAGTTCAAGAGTTTCCTGCTTATCATCTGAGTGTGAACATACTACTCACTGTTGATCAGATCTGGTGCCAGCTGCCTAAGATGCCCTCGGTGTCTGTAGGCCCACCCGTGGTGAGCCGGATGGAGCTGTTCCAAGACGCGCCAATGTGGGAGAGCATGGAACTTTGGCTGCCAACAGCACAGGAACACCTAGATCCCAAGAGAACTCCATCTGTGAGCATTTGGAGCCCCCTCGGTCTTATCACCCATTTGTTGGTCACCTCCAATTAAATGTTAGTCGGTCGCACAAAGGTGCAGGGCTTGCTGAGTACCTGCCACGTTTTAAACTGTTGGTGCCCAGAAACATATTCAGACTTCCACAGCACATGTGCTTATATCCCAGCAGGAGCTCGCTATGGGAAATATCAAGATGAATAAAGCTTATCTCTCATAGTGCTGCCTATATTTTCCCTTGCTGAGCAAAGAGTCAGCTTATCAGTGTCAAATCTACATCATAGACTATCAATAGTTCAGTTAAAACTTACAGAAGTAAACAAAGTGGGTGAACATGCAAATAGTTGGAAAGTGGCTGTCATTTTTTAAATTGCTTGATACTCAATGGAACATAACCCTTCCCCATGTATTTCGGTGTAGTTCTCCATTCACTTTGCAATATCAAGGTCAATGTGTGAAATTGCCTTTTGGAGCAAGTCGGAGGATTTGTAACGGTGTCCCAAAGGACAGCTTATTTACACCCATGATTATAGATAATCAAATAATTTTATTATTATTATTATTTTATTTTTTTTGGTTCGGAGCCTTTTAGTGATGGCCTCTTTCATAGCATCATAGGACTGGGTCAGTGCATTGCATGCGATTCACTATCTTTGTGAACCCTGCAATTACATATGACATGACTCTCCATGGAGTAACGCTTTATAAGCCTTTGTGTAGCTGAGCTGTAAAGCACCTGGGCCCTGTGAACACCGCCTTTTTATTCCTCCCTCTCTCCCCCTACTCACAATCCTCCCCTTTCTCCATTTAGACAGAAGACTAAATGCAATGTGTCGTCTTCTACCCTGTACAAATGCCCTATGCATTGGTCACACCTTGGCTGGCACAAAGGATGAAAAGCAAAGCGAGGCTAGAACAGGCAGAATGCTTCTTCCAGGAGCGATAAAGATGCTTCAATAACCCAAGCAGCAAGAAGCTGCAACATCGTTTTCGATGTTAAGTAAGTAAGTGAGAGAAAATAAGTGAAAAAGAAAGATAGAGAGAGAGACAATCAGGTCTGCATGAATTGTGCATCAGTGTTAATTTAATTGTATGCTGGAAGACACCAATACAATCTAATACGTATATGATATGGGACATTGATATAGTACAAAATATTATTGTACTGTATTATTACTGTTTTTATATGAATTATAATTTGGGAAGAGAGTAGCATTTAGAAACCCTATATTTTTAAACAATTATACTGATACCCAATGTAATGCTATTATATTATAAGTGTACTATTAAATTTGCTTAGGGACAATAAACAAAAATACATGTGAATGTTAATGCAGTTTGGTATATTGGTATTACCTCCTGTGAGACAGATTTTATTCATTTTTTTAGTTTGACTTAAACCCACAAAATGTAGATGGATTAAAAATTGAGTGGCTTTCTGCCCATTTTCTCTCTCTCTCTCTCTCTTTCTCTCTCTCTCTCTCCCTCTCTCTCTCCTGCTGAAACAGATGGCGATTTATGCTGAGCACAATCACGACTATTCAGTATGGGGCTGGCAGGCACTCCCCACAGGAGCAGGGCCCAATCAGAGCCCTAATGAACACATTGGGAGCTGTCAGATCCAAATGAGTCCCAGTAGGAGCCAGCCCACAGGTACTCCCTGCCCAGTGGCAGTGCTGCCTGCACACACACACAATGACTTTTCCATAACCCACTAATTCAATCATTTTTATACCTATCCCAAAGCATGCCATCAGTGAAAAATGTAGTAACAAGACCAAGTTACTTGCAAGGTATGGATAGATAGGCGGTGCAGGTTTGTACAGTAGATATTACCTAAACTGTTAGTGTGCTTAATGTAAGCATGGCTGCTGATAACAAAGGTGTAATTGTTATCTGTGTTCATACTAAGCGTATAAATCTCTCAATTGTTCATATTTGTGATATTTGCCTTGCACAGCATTTTTTAATGGAAACTCTGGAGAGAAACTTGTCCAGTAACTTGTCCATTACCATTATTTTTTTCAGAGTCTGTTGCTGGATTTAGGCATATAATACAAGTGAGATTTCACAATAAATTTATCACATGTTCTTTCATGTCTGTGTACCCATTGCCTTGTCCAATACTCTTGATTATACATTCTTATACCATCCTCACAGTGAGGTACTAAGACTCCAGTTAGTACACAAATCTCCAGAATGCAGCCAGCTTCTCCCATCTGTCAGTCTGTCTGCGTGTGTTTGTGACTGATGCTCATTCAACCGCCTAAACCATTGCACATAGAAACAATCCCTAATGTGTATCAACTCCCTAAAAAACATCTTCCTTCCTTATATAAAAGTTACAACCCCCAAACAGTTACCCCATAACATTTAGTTTTAAATTTTAGTCAATGCATTGCCTCTGTATCTGTCCATTCGAATCTCAGAGAACGTGACAGGAGCACGGCCCCTTGTGCTGCCCTAATCTGCACCTCAAGAGCTGGTGGCCAAGGGACACAGCCTTCTGCTACATGTCAAAAACCCACCCGGGTCCAGTGGCCCTGAGGAAGTGCAAATATCCTTTAATGGTCTAGATGCAGATGGATGCGCCCATGACAATAGCCCCCGTGCCGGTGCTTTTTTGTCAGCAGCCAGTAGAAAAGGCCATCACAATTACTCAGCAGAATTATGCATGCAGGCAGGAGCCATTCTTATGCTAACGGATTCTAATAATGAATGTGAACTATTCCAGGGAAGTTGTGGGCCACTTTTTTCCCTCCTTAACATGTCCTTAAAGAACAGACTGAGAGTAGCATAAGGCATTTACTGAGACAATAGCTGAAAGACATAATAAGATAAATGGGACCTATTATCTTATGCCTGCCCATTACATTAACATAGGTTGTATATCACTCAGAAACAGACCTTTGCTTGACGAAGTGTGCTTGGATATTGACCCCTGCAAATCTTGGCCTAAGATTGACAACATGCCAGAAATAGCTATATGGGTCTGGCAGGCGGCTGACTGCCTTGGAGATTTTACTACACTTTATATGTTTCCCATTTGACCATTGAACCAAGGCAAATACCAAGGTTTCATCAACACCAAAGGTTACAATTTAATTTGCAATTTAATCCACACCTGTCTGTATATGGATTTTTCCTTTTGCAAATTGCAGTATAAATGACTTCCTCCTGGATTCATGGTGAAGTTGAGTACTAACATTCATTCAACTCAATCGCCACAGCACTTTGTGACTAGTGGACACAGCTAGACGTGTATTTGCACAGTAATCTAAAACCAGGAAGCCTTTGAAACCTAATGAAAGCCTCTTGAGGAACAGGTTGGTGGTTCTGTGTCTTTAGGACACTCAAAGCTTTCTGTTCGGACACCCTGGGGCAAACTTCAGACACGGATTCCTTGTCATTCTGAAGCTGGCGACTTAGCTTAGGACTTAGCTCTGATCTACCCATTGCTGACATTGGACAACATCCATGACCTCAGGGTTAAGCATCTAGACCTTGTTTTACACACCATGTCTTTGAAAGTAAATACGTTGGGATACGCAATCTTTGCAATCCTAAGTCTATCTAAAAAGTAAATTACACATCTATCATTTTTTGGGGTATAAGACTGCTACAAATGCATTAGGGTTCTTTCCTTTCTGCTTTGTCTGCAACAGTGTTTTATAGAAACGGATCTAAAAATGAGATTCCAAACAGGTTTTTGATCATGTACACAGATAATGTATGCATACTAAAATGATGGGGTAACATGTTTTGATACTGCTTTGAGATTCAGTTGTAGCAGACTAAACAGGAAGCAAGGATGTGGCTGTACACCCAAAGTGCGGCTGTAGCACATTTATACAATCTCACAGCATGTACAAGTTAACGAGATGACTCTTACCACGGTGGCCACACACATAATTAGGATGCTGTTGTATTTGCCATAAAAATGGAGGAGCAGGGATGCTGTGGATGCAATTTTGACTTTGAACAGCGGAAAATCCAATCTGTCAAAACCTCAATGGGTTATTTTGTTATAATTCCAAAGTTTATGGATTTTTCCTGTGTGTGGCAAAACTCAGTATAAAAGGTTTAAGTAATCCTTGTCTGTGCAGTAGAATAAAGGTTGCAGTGTTTGCACAATGTACAGTCTCTCTTGGGAGGTCTGGCCTCAGGTGATAATTTCGCTGAATCACCTTATTAACCCACTGTAAATTAGGAGCTATTCTTCTTCCTGGATTACTTCAGTATTCATTTTTATTCCCTCAAATTATTGATGCATTGGGTACACATGCAAAATCTTAATACAGAAATAAACATTGATTTTATTCCACAGCTGCTAAAGAACAAGAAGAACAAGATATTTGTATTTATGAGATGCATTGCTCAGATCTCAGTTACTCAGTCTTAGACACGATAAATACTAATCTACAGACCTGCTCTCTGTGCAAGACTGAAGCCATATTGAAATACATTCAGGCATAGTTCATGTAGAGTTCTTGTCATACTCTCAATGCTCTGTGACACCTCAGTCTCCTTTGAGTGGAGCGTCTTCGAGTGCACTATAACCAGTTGTGAATCTATTTTATTTTGCCTGGACAATGCTCTTTCAAATGATTTCCATAGTGACCTCTAAAAGATCAAATCAACTATGGCCTGCTGCAGACCCTTGGTTATCTATGGAGATCAGGGAGATTCTGGTGGTGGTCTGTTAAGATGTCCACTCATCTCTTGCTATCTATGCAAATATAAAGTTCCAGTGGGAAGTATGCTCTTCTGGCTACAACTTATCTTATCATGTTATCATGCTTGATGTGCAGGCTGATTCCAAACGTCTTGACTCTCTCTGTACTTCCAACTGTCTGCTATATCTAATCCTCTCTTTCCTCTTCTCCTACACAAATCTACCATTAATTACAATTTCATTATTTGTTATGCCATGAAGATGGCTTGTTAAAGAGATAGAGCTTAAGATCAAACCTTTAAATTAGGTCAAAAGGTTGCTATGCAGACCCAATCTTCATTCCAGCAAGCTGTAGACAAGTCAGTGATTTGATTCTAGCTAGACTCCTGACCTCCTCCCCCATAGCCTCTTTGTCTCCACCGAGCTCTGCTATCCCAGCATGATTATTTCTTATCATGTATTTATTTGTTTAATCCACCCCTCCCCCAGCAGCACTTGCCTCCTCGTCCCCTTGTATTTTGTGTGACTGTCTGGCAGTGAAGGACACCCTCCTTTATTCAAGAAATGGCCGACGAACTGCCACCATAGCTCATACTTTTGCATTGTCACAAAACTGGTTGCTTTTCAGTCCAGGAGCAAACACTTTTCCCTCCTTCCTTGTCTTTAACATGGGTAGCCCAGCTGTGCAAGCACTATAAATAATGGATACATTAGTATGCATGAATCTCTCTCTCTCTTTTAGGGAAAGCATGTTGGCAGGGGGGTTGCTCTGTGGGGTTTAGATGCCTTAATTCATTATTAATCCCCTTGCCAGGCAAAGAGGGGGTCTATAGTCTTCAGTTATACCCACTATACACATCCTTATAACCATTATCTATGCTCATTAGCTATCTTTTCAGAGAGGAAGACATGACAGTAGTTTTGTAGTGCTTCAGCCATGGAAAAAAATAAATGAACAATCAGTTAATATGCAGTTGTAACACCCAAACTGTGTCAGGTAGCAAAGTTTTGCTTACTGATCAAAAGAATAGCAATAATGTCAAACTATCAAAAAGTAACTAGATACTACCCCATTCTTGTCATTTTAACTGGACCCCCCCGTCAACCTATTTAAGAAACGTATAAGTTTCTTATATACTCCATATGGCCAAATGTTTGTGGACATCTGACCATCACACCCATTTGTGGGTGTTCCCCATTTCTTTAAACAAAGTTGGAAGCACACAATTATATTTAATAGTGTAGAATGTATTCGTATATTGTAGTATAAGTTCCAAATCAGTTCCAACATGACAGTGCCCCTTGTGCACAAAGCAGGGTCTATGAAGATATGTTTTACTAAGTTTTAAGTGGAACAACTTAAGTTACCTGCACAGAGCTTTGACCTCAACCCCACTAAACACTTTTACGATGAACTGGAATGCCAACTGTGCACAAGGCCTTCTCACTTGACATCACTGCCACTCTGTCTCTGTCATTTCTCTTGTAGCTGAACAGGCAAATCCTCACACCCATTTTCCTCTAGTAGAACGCCTTCCTTGAAGATAGGAGGGTATTGCAACATCAAAGTGGGACTAAAATTGGAATGGGAAACCACAGATATGGTGGTCAGGTACAAAAACTGGAAAAAGACCAGATGATGATTTTCTTTAACTGTCTCATATTTGTAAGCCTTTTACCAGTGTAACCTCAGATTCCTGCCTTAGTAGACAGGAGTAAAACCTTTTGTGGTTTGCTTGCTGGTTGTAGCAAATTCAAAGCAAGATTTGAAGTATTGTGCATTCTGAGATATTTTTCTGCATTCCACCGTTGCAAAAAGTAGGTTTTTAAGTTACCATAGCTTTCCTGTCACATCAAACCAATTTGGAAATTTTCCTCTGATGTCTTTTGTCAACAAACCTACAGACTGCCACTAACTGGGTGCAATTTTGTTATTTATGCCTCAATATGTAAAATCTCAGAATTTTTTTGAATACTCAAACCAGCCTCTGGCACCAACAACCACATCATAATAAAAGCCCGAGATCACATTTGGATGTTTGATATAAACATTACTTAAAGCTTTTGACTAGTGTTTGCATTATTTCTTGCACTGCATTACTACCATATTATTTACCTTTTGGATAATTGTATGAATACACAGATAATGGTGTTCCTATAAAAGTTATAGTGTAATATTTTTTTTTATTACATGCATGTTTTGTGTTATATATTCGATGCCTTTGTGCCATATTTCATCAGTTAAAAAAGAGCATTTTTCCACCATGGTAAAACATCAGTATCAAGTGTAATGGTTTAGTATGTTGACCCTAGATGCTTTGTATTCCCTGTGTTCCTGGTTAAATTACATGTAGGTCTAAACCACGCACGAACAAAAAGGGCAAAAAAAAAATCTGGAACCAAGTTTAAGAGTTTGGCCCACAGTCAAAGGGGGGACTGTTTTGACTACTAAATATCCCCATGTTCTTCTGCTGCTATCCTTACAACTTAGTGCTCAATGCAAGACTTTATGTGGATTTTTTTAAAGGGTAACCATTGTTGTACATTGACACCTTTGAGGCATTTGGCCATGAATCAAATTTGGATATTATATTAATTGGCCCCCCTCTTTATCTAATATTTACTTTTTATTTATGTCCAGCTTTGAGTGCACAGTGGTTAAATAGTAAGAATCAAGCTTTTTTAAAATTTTTATTATAACGGAATTCAATGCTTCAGGTAGAATGAGACATTCTGTTTAGAACTGTGTAGATACATATTTTCAGCTCACAAGGTATTTCATTTTATTTTAGATTTCTTACAAGGTTGATGTTGCTCCCTTTGCCTTAATAAAAATATCTGTGCCACTCTGTAACCCGTGCTAAATATTTTACCTCAGTGTTTAAGGAGTATGGTATGAGACTGCTTGTGTGCACTTTGAGGGAAGGTTCAGAGGCTTGTTAATGTGTTTCATTTTGATCCTCCTCCCCACCACTAGGGTGCACCGCATGCCACAAGGCCTCAAATTCACTCAGGCCAATCATAGTGCTCCAGATGAAAAGCACACTGCCCTCCCCAGTACTCTAAAATCCACAGACAGAAAGAAATACTCAATTCCAGATAGACTTGCACATGCACTTACTGGATATCAGCCTGGTTTTGTCACATAAAATGAACATGCATAATCACATTTCCTAGTAACACCATGATGCTCATAAATATAACTGACCCAGATAGCAATGTCAAAATATAAGACATGCATCACAGTATGATGCATGACTTTATTCCTGCATGTATTTTTGTCTGCTTTTTTAAACCCCCCTTTTCTCTGTCTCTCTGAACATATTTTCTTTGCTTTGGGAAAGAGCACCATGCTGGAGAAACAGACTCCAAAGTAAAACAACTTGAAAAGCCTAGCTGTATATCTATTATGCCAGCAATTTACTTTCAGCTGTTTTGCCTGATGTAACATGTTCCAGGGCTTATTGATTTCCTGAATTGTGTGACTGTTCATTGCCTTATCACATTTAATCTAAATGTTAACAAAAACTACATTACTACCCCCTGCACAATCTGTTATTAAAATGTATTACAAATGAGGATTATCTTTTTCATAAACCCATTTCATGCTCAGATGTAAAATGTTTGCTTAGGTATATTTAATTTGATGATAAAATAGAATACAGTGTGCTAGACTAGAATAGATTAAAATCACTTTTTTTATTGTACATGTACAGCATGCATTTCTGTTTATATAAATCATTCACAGGATAAAAAAAAATCCACAAATATTTAACAATGAACAAATATCCTTCCATAAAAAAGAAAGGCAACAATCTGTCTAGTGTGTGCTATGTCTCATAAAAAGTTAGATGGGGTTGTGTCACACTACAAAGCTGATTTGTTTTCACTGACACCAAGAGGGCCTGTGGTATGTGCTGGAAACTTGTGTTTGGTCTCAAGCACAGGCACTGGGGCGACTGTTGGCACCACACTGTGCAGCTGAACTCTGCTCAACCTTTAGAGCACCACAGCCCAGGCAGGAAATTGAAATATTGTGCCACACTGGCTGACCAATCGCCATCTATCAAAGACGGCTGGCTCACAGTGATCCATCCAGTGTGTTCAAAGTTAAAGAAGTCAGAGAGAGACAGAAACGAGAAAAGAAATACTGGGGGTCCTAACTGTAACTCTAACATCTATCATCCACTCAGTCCACGACAGACCACACATAGCTTTATTTGACCATTATTAAAGGACCATTGTCCTCTTCTAAGCAGGGCACAAAGACCAATGAGACGGAGTTACACATAAAACAATTAATGTGAAAAAATATTTAAATGCGGCATCATTGGATAAGCCACCAAGATTTTTTGATGATTTCCTATTGGGCAGTTGTAAAGAATGACAGCACAGCAAAAAACAAAACAAAACAAAACAAAATTTACGAGTTACAGTGTGCATCAACTGTGGAGAAAAAAAAGTTCTGTTGCAGTACCACTACATAACACTATACTTCACATTCTTTCTAATGAAAACCATATATTCTCTCATTATAGATTCTTAGACACTGGTTAATCTCTTCCAGTTTGTCTAATATTGTCTATAGAAATTACATTCTTCATACTTGATTGTCAAAATTTTGTGTATCATCTGTATTTACATGACTTGTCTGTATTTTGCACAAGCCTTTGTTGTTAACCTCTAATAACTTTTTATTTGTGTTAATGATGAGGATTCCACAAAACAGTATTGGATGGACATATTTCTCTGCTTGCACACTTTGATGTTCTGTTTTATTTTTCTTAGTGCTAATGTTCCCGTATCTCACATGTTTTGTGTTCACTCTTATTACATTGTAGATTAGCTTTCTATACACTTTTTCAGTAGCGGCATAGATGCATTGATCCTATCCCTCAGTAAGAAGTGTACAGTGTAAAAAGAAAGCTCATATATGAAAATATGTCAAATATGGTTTTAGTTTTGGAAAAGAAATAAAAAAAAAAAAATTAATTTCATTTTAATGATGCATCATTGGATAACCCACCAAGATTCCTTAGATGATATCCTATTAGGGAGTTGTACAGAAGGGCAGAAAAAAAACAGCGTGCAAACTGGTTACAGTGTGTTTCACCTGTGCAGAACATAGAGAAGTGTGTGATTAACGTATACCCTAGAGCGTCATTAACTTATAACTGAGTGCACGGAGTGTGTAATTACCTTATACCTGAGTGTGTGATTAACTATGATAAATGATAGACTAAATACTTGGTATGAGAGTTCCATGCGCCCTTACGCACGTTCATGTCGTTTATCCATTGCAGTTTACCAGTAGGTTTGGATGGTGAGTCACTGCAAGTTGATTTAAAAAGTAAATGTGCCACAGAGATAGTGGGTGAACGAAGCAGGATCATGCATATCACTTTAGTTTTTTATGAATAATCCTTCTGCACGACATTGTCAGTTGACCTTGTGAACCCATACACCAATTTTTTCCCCTTTAAATACTGCGCTCATTAGGGTATTTTGGCGCTGCGCTGAGGATATACTGCCTGTTACCCGTACAGGAAATGACATCAACGGGTCAAAACTAAAAAACCAACCAAAACAAAACATAATAACTAGTAGAACGGACATGTGGGAGATGCCATAGACCTGATGCAGAACAGGATAGAGAATGTTTTGCGGCTGGCGTTTAAGTATCGCTTGGCCAGATGGATGATGAAAGGGCATGCAGCCAAGTCGGAGTCACGCCCTCGTGGATTTTTTCTTTTTGATATGACATTTCATCCACTTCAAGTGCGGCGTCGCAGACTTATCGTTTTCTCCCCTGATGCCGGCTGCGCAGCACTGTCGACTCACATGCCAGACGACTGGGATGTTTGAAACCTCTCCTTTTTCATTTTGGCGGATATCAGAATGATCTGACCGTCACCAGGATAAGAGAATGCGCCCGAGATTTCAGTCTCAGCCCGGTGTCGGTGTCTGTCAGCAGGTGCGGTAGTCTGGAAACAACCAGGAGAGTAAAGCGTGAGGACTGCGGTGCCGGTATACTGTATCGGAAAACGTCGTTTTTGTGGAAATGTGTGGAGGGTAGTGCATCGTGTCATGTTTTCTTCCCGAAGCGGCATTCTCGAGTCAAGCGTCGTTCGATAACGTGCGAAATTTACCTGCGGCGACTTGCGCAGCGGGACGCCTGTGCGCGGGTCCCAGGCTGAGCTCGTGCGAGACAGAAGCGCGAGCCAATCACAGAGCGAGCGCGTGGCTTTTGCATGCGCGCTGCGTCACGTGTTGTTTGTTGTCGCGCGTCCGGAAGCGTAAATTTAGAGTTCACTTATCTGTGTGAGAGAGTAGATCCAGGATTGGCTCAGAATTGGGTGGAGAGGACATGCGGCATTCCCCTTAGCCTGCCCCACATTTATAAGAACGTATTTCACATTCTTAGTTCATATATCTTAGGCTGTGTGAAGTCTGCATAAAAAAAACAACAGATACACAATACACAATAAAAACAGAAATAATCAATTTTGTTCTGAAGAATCCATGTTGTTCTGTATATATATATTTTTTTAAGTTTATCAGTTCAAAGTGGCCTTTTTGCTTTGACTACTATTCAGTAGTTCCAGTTTTGCACAAGCAGTGTCCTGCACAAAGCTTTAACCCTCCAGCCTGTTTTATTCTAGTCTTTGTGAGTGTGCACCTCTCGTTAATCTGTCATCATGTCACTGGATCAAGTGTATGTGTGAGTAGAGTACCCAGGCCAGAGCAGGCACAAACTGGATCTGTGATGTTGTGATGCACACAGTGTAATGCAGCCAGACCTCTGGAGCCAGCAGTAATTAGCTGGTTGGGGGCATTCAGCCTGGCCGTATATTCAGCATGCTGAAAGGGTGTGGGCAGGGGGTCTATTGACGGGTGACAGGTGCAGCGGCGGAAGAGATCAGGGGATCGAAACTAGAGCTGCAGCACAGCACAGGGCTGTGTCTGGTCCCTTGGGTCACCTCAGGGGCCCGAATGAGGGTCAAGATAGAACGCAAATTCAAGATCTGCTTCCTCTCCTGCTTTGCTCACAGTTGGTAGAGGCTGATGGAAAGTAAGCATGCTCACTGTCGATGTCTCATTTTTGTTTATGGTATTTCTTCCTTGCTGCAAAGTGCAAACAGTACAAACACTCCATATGTAAGTAGTATAGTTAAATGATCCATTAATCTTAGACAGACTCTCAAGTCTGATTTCTTTCAGTTTTAACAGCTCCTATGTAAAATATGCATATATTATTTTGATGCTTTGCCCTTCTCTCCTAGGGCATTTTTGCTTCAACCAGCTAATCCAGGTTATAACCATTACAAATCCTGCTGTCTTGGTGAGTAATAGCCAGACAGGAGTCTTTCTCTGAAACCTTGCTTTTATTTAGCATTCCTCCAGGTTTATGGCCAGGTGTTTAAAATTATCCTGGATATTTATTAGAAACTTCTGAAGGGATTTTTTTTTGCCTACATCTCAATTAGATGCATACAACATAAACAGGTTAGGGTTAGACAGACAGACAGAAAGACAGACACACACACCCACACACACACACACACACACACACACACACACACACACACACACACACACACTGTAACAGTGCATGGATACAGCTATGAGCCACAAGGACATAAAATGCCAACCTGTCTCACTCTAATCATTAGCTTAGGTCAGTGTGGGCATAGGGTGGAAGGCAGAGAGCATTACTAAACTCTAATGGTCTTGGCTTAGCCAGACAAATGGTGTGTTTGCTGGAGGAAAGGTGCAAAGCTGTGGCTTTAGATCCATGCTCCAAGTCCTGACTGCGGGATGTTGGGCCTGAGATGTCGAGTAAGAAGCTGGGGAATATCAAATCCCAGATAAAGCACATAACAGGTATGAAGCTCTTGTAATGAGCAAAGTGATGGGGTCTTACCTTGTGTGTGTGTGTGTGTGTGTGTGTGTGAGAGAGAGAGAGAGAAAGAGAGAGAGAGCCTTAAAGTCCATGCATGATTGAGATAGCTTCACTGTGACTGCTGTCCACCCTAATCCCAGCTTTAGGGAGTTGGAAGACTCACAAAATTTAACAAGGTGAAATCAGTAGTCAGGTTAGGCAAAAGAGGAAAATGGTGCTTAGCAAAATGCCTATAGCTTACAAGACCTTTTCCACATAATGGCAAAAACATCATATTTTTTCTTATTACATCGCATGAAGCTTCACTAATGATCATAGTTTGAGGGGCTAATAAGCAAGCAATTCATCTGCCCTGGAAAAGCATTCCAGGTTTTGTGAAGGCCATTATTTCTGGTTCTTAATCACCACCTCAGCTTTTATAACCCCTGAAGCCTCAGTGTGTGGCTTGCAGAAACCACATGTGGGCACAGGCTGGGAAATGCCTTTAAAAATAATGGCCTTTACCAAATGCTTAAGGCAGTCTGCTGATAACCAAACTGTGTTGTGCCTGTACAGTAGTTTATGAGCGATTAGATATGATTAGAAAGATCATGGAGGAAACTGGGGAGCTGTTTTTTCCTGCATGGTGTTGGTTTTGGAGAATAGGGTCGAGGCTCAGGAGACAGAGCTCTCTTAATTGGTCATGCATGAATCTGTGCTCTTTCCCTTCGAGACTTATCATAAGTAAGGGAAAGAGATTTAAGTATCATTGCAAAATCAGCACTTGCTCTAAAAATACTATGTATCTGACCAGATAATTCTTTTTGCTTTAAGAACAAATTTCATGAACACTCATGATAATAGTAAAGAAGCAATGCACTTCCTCACAGCAGTGGATGAATGAGAGAGATCTCATCCTTGGCATGGTTCATCAATCAGCTAGCACCAAGGACTTCTTCATCAGAGACCACTGGGTGTGCAGTTCAGATGATGAAGGAGAGTAATTAAGTCATTGTGATTTTTTTTTAATGATTGCTCTTTTAATAAATTGTGTTAATCTGGAGAGTGTTCATAGGAGTCTGGCAGAAGGTGTGAAGTGCTGAGCTGTTTACATTGCAGCTAACAGCTGCACACTTGGGAGAGCTTAAAAAAAAAAGAAAAACTCACCACCCTGTGTTGATGTGACTTGCGTCACACCATCAGTTGATGCCATAATTCACGTGTGTCATCTGTGCATGGTGTGTTTAAATGTCAGCGTGTGTGTATGTAGGGTGGGGGTGGGTCTTTTTCTCCTCCTGTTTACCCACTGCCTGAAGGCCCCCTGTAGAGAGCAACAGCAATTATCACCTTGGAGGAATGTTGGACCCTCGTGTTAAATTCCCTTTGACCCCCATGGAGGAGGAGGTCAGGAGGTGCAGCTCCCCCTGGGGGACAGCATGCAGTTAGGGGTGGAGGGGTGTGTGACATGGATGGGTGCATTTGGGAGGTTCTTCTTTTTTTCTCACAGAAACTTTGACTCAGACACTGCTTTTGAGCATGGTGCACTCACAACACAAATGCTTGACTTAAATGTAATTATTGGATGCCATCACACCTTAGTTTCATGAAAGCCAGACTTCACTGTTGTGTAACTCCTAATTTCTCCTCATTGTTTCTCGTTATTAACACCTGATAACTATGACGTTAAGTCTTCAAACTTTAAAGTATGAGGATAAAGTTTGCCAAATGAATTATACCTAATAATTCCTATAAGGGTGTTATAAGGATTAAAATACTGTGTAGTTGGGGGAACATTTCATGTCTTTATATAAGGACAGTCAGGCCTCAAAAGGTTACCTAAAATTCGAAAAGGTTATCAAATTTACCAGAATAGTAACACATGTAACACATTTTTAATTTCAAATGTGTATAATTTAAAAAACAATGCAAGTTATTTAAGTCTCACATGGCAGACACTTACATTTATAGAATAGAATACATAGAATCACACCATATATTCCTATGCCATGTCTCCTGATTATATGATGTATTCACTGGACCTCTAGGCATAGTAACATCAATGCATTCATAAAAATTGAATATTCAATATTCTTGAATATTCTATGATTGACAGCTAGCCCATTTAGGGGTAAAAATCGTACAATTACGATATTTCGTTTCTCATTGGTGTTTCAGCTAGATTTATTTGTATATCACAATCTGATCAAACATTTATTTTTTTGGTTTAGAATTCTATTAGTGGATAAAATCAACGACTGATGTCTCAAGATTTCAATATTGCACAGGATTGTCTCAATATTGCACACAATTCTATTCGTCCAGTAAATAATAGAAGCAAGGAAAGGATGTTTCAAGTTTCCATTGCTTCCCTTGGCAGCAGGCAGTGGCATGGGATTTGGCTTTCATAGACTTCATATTCTGAGGTACTTATGAATGATGGGCAGAAAGGGAGTTGCTATCTCATAAGTTTACTGAGGCTGATCATATGCTATTAGTGTCAGATGCTGAAAACTGACTTTTATGTTTTCTCTCGACAGAGGCTTACTGAACCTGCCCACACAAGACATATATCAAGTCTGACTGAGTGCTCTGAGAGGTAAGGCGCTATATCGATCCATTCTATTGATGGAATGTGTTCCCCATTTTAACGGTTCTGAGTCATAAAAGTTTTTGTTATTATTATTTTTTGTATATAAAAGAAATGTTTGAAAACCTACTGTCATTCAGTTTTGTGCTGTAATTCTACTGCTTTAGAGAACTTAACCAGTAGAGGTTAAGGTTGGTGTTTAAACTTGGTTGGTCTGTGTGACCTTCTAGGTCAATGAGATGGCTTCTGTCATCAACAGTTTGTGTTAAACTGTTAAGGCTGAAGTGAGTGTGGTCATTGGTAAAAATAAATATATTTTTTATTTGCAAGAAAGCTAAATATATTTGAAGTTTCATTAAATTATCTTACAATTTCCAGTTTCTGTTAGGCCAGCTTCCTCTGGACTCAGTGGGGCCTTTATTACCTTATTTATTCAACATCAGTTCTCGACCCAGTTGTTAGTCTTGAAATAAAATTACATATACAAACAGTGTTATTGACAATGCTTTTAAACCCTAATCTTGCTAACATGTAAAATATAGCCGGCTTGTCATCTCAATCTGTTAATCTCTGAGCAGTATGCTGTTAGCAATTAAAAAAAAAACCTGCACTTTATCAGTGAACATTGTTTTCAGTATGCTTGCAACCATTTATAAAAACAGCACATGAAAATTTAAATGTAAAATGATTCACACTCAATGACTTGCTGTCAATTGTAAAATATTCGTTGAGGCTCTATAAGGCCTCTGGGGGTGTGCTGTGGTATCTGGCACCAGGACGTTGACAGTGGATCTTTTGGGTGCTCAATCAGATTGGGATCTGGGGTGTTTGCAGGCCGAGTCAGCAGTTTAGACTTTTTGCCTGCTCGCCCTGTGAGAGCAGGATCATGGGTGCCCATGATCCTACCACCAGTTTTCTGGTATAGAGTGGCTGATCAATGTTGTTCAGTTCGCCTGGTGTTGTGGCGGATGTAACTACATTGCTAAAAATTAAACTAAAAAAATGACAGATTTTAATTTTTTGCAGAGTGGACTAGCTTCTTTGGTCCAGCAACATAAAGGTGACAATGATTTCTTTCGTGTGTAATCTTAAAAACACATAAAAAAACACCATATACAATAAATATAAGGGACTCAGTAGAACAAAAGCAAGTGCTTGATTCCCCAAATTCCCAGGTTGGGGATTTGAATCTCGCCTCTGGTCTAAGTGCATGGATTTTGCATGTTCTTCTTGCTGTTAGTCCAAGACATGTGTTGTAGGCTGATTCTTCATAGTGTGTTTTTGTGCCCTCAGTTGAGCTGGCACCCTATCTTGGGTGCCCCGTGTTTTGTGCTGTGCGTTCTCTGGCCCCCCCACAACCCTGTACAGCATAAGCAATATGGATGGATGGATGTTTAGTATTAGGGCAATCATTACTTTTCACATGCTTCTGACTTTATGTAGAAAATAACATGGGACAGACAGTGGACTAATACAATCGAGATGTCTCTCTCTCTCTCTCTCTCTCTCTCTCTCTCTCTCTCTCTCTGCAAATGTATTTTGTAAGATTTTTCTTATGCCATGTTATATGAAAAAT
>JAOVVA010000037.1:17735863-17764121 GCA_028565275.1 Leiocassis micropogon | reverse complement strand
TCTCTCTCTCTCTCTCTCTCTCTCTCTCTGCAAATGTATTTTGTAAGATTTTTCTTATGCCATGTTATATGAAAAATTACAGTTGTTAGGAGAAGGGTCACGGTGACCATGATTAGCATTTCTTACAGGAAATTGTACTTGTTACAGTAATTAAAATACCTTAAATTTTGTGCTTCACCAGGACACTCACTTACACACACACACACACACACATACACACACAGCACACTGTGGTGCTCCACATGCTCACAGACTCATGCACTAGATTCATACAGCCTGCAGGGAAAACACTGCCAGTAAGAGAGAGAGAGGGAGAAGAGAGAAAGAGGGTGGGTAGAGAGGATTTCTGAATGAATGCTAGAGTGGCTGCAGCTTACTCTCAATTTTGTGCATTTGTGTTGGGAAAGCTAGTTTCCCACAGTACCAGACAGAAATTTTGCTTTGCCACTTTCTGACCTAGGGAATTCTCTAACAGCTGACAGCCTCAGTCATTGTCATTTACATTGTAGAACCTGCAACCTCCACAGGCCTTGCTCATCTTTATCCAGCAATTTCTCAAATTCATACCATTGCTGTTTCATGAGGTGCCTAAACAGATTTAAAAGTATATGGTGATTATTTTTAAACAGATTTTAGCTCGTCCACAATGATAGCTTTGTTAGCTTTAGCATTATGAGGTTTTTATCACAGATACTTTTCTGTGTTTGTCTTTAAAGTAGAGAGGAAATTATACATGAAAAGATCATCATTCTTAATGTTTAATTTTTTTTTCATTTCTCTTATATTTTACTCATGTGCATGAAACAAATTCATGGTGCTTCAACTTAAATTATAAGAATCTGCCAATTTCAGGGTTAGACCAGATCAGCCCTCCTGATTTTAAGACTTCAGCTCAAATGCATCAGGCCTGCCAGACACTGGGACATCAGCCTTAGAGATGCGACAGAGATCAAGTCAATTAAGGCGAAGCAAACAAACACATGCTATGGAAGAAAGACACAAAGAGTCTGAAGAGAGAGGAGGGAACTGAGAGTGCTTTGGCCCCTATCTAAATCAGTTAGGGGCCTAGGCTTTGTGGACTCCCTGTCTCTAGGGGCTGGTAGGGTAATTATTGACGATGGTGCACGTGTGGGAGTAGGTGAATGTAGCCCTTGCATGGGTGTCCAGCACACACTGTTTGCATTCTCGTTGCTCCCCGTCAATGGGCGGCCTTGGACCATGGGGAACACCCTTAACACTGAGTCCAACCCCCTCACAATCAGAGTGCATCCTGTCTCCACTCCTCCCCTCAGTCCCTGTCTTCCTCATCTTCTCCCAGAGGAGAATGGGAGCAGGCTGAGAAGGCGGTAAAGACCCATCTTTGACATGTTTGATGGGGGCCTGGCTGGACAAAGCCCTCTTTGCTGCTCGTCCATGTGGAAAATGGCGCTGGTGGAAATGGGGGGGCAATTAGCGAGATCTGCTAATCATGAAGGCAGCACTCATTTAATTGACGTGAAAATTTTGTTTAATCTAACATGTCGATTGGCAATATGACAATGGACTGGAAATAAAAAGAAAGAAAAAAACAGTAAGGCCTTAAGGCCAAGTTTTTTTTTAATTTTTTTTAGATTTTTAGATTTTTAGATTACTATTATCGAAGGACACCCTTTGTGAGCTTGTGTGTGTCTTTGTGTAGTTGGTCAGAGTGAGAGCAGACGAAGAAGGATTAAATGCTCTTATCGCCATAATACTTCTGGGCAAATCTCTTGGCGTGCTTATTTGTATCTTATTTGAGCATTTTTGTTTCTTTTTTATTGGGACATAAAGTACATGTAAATAGACTTTACTATTCTGGTGCATATAATCTGAATGGTTTGGAAAGTGTTTTATATATATATA
Source organism: Leiocassis micropogon (assembly GCA_028565275.1). Lineage (NCBI taxonomy): Eukaryota > Metazoa > Chordata > Actinopteri > Siluriformes > Bagridae > Leiocassis > Leiocassis micropogon. The sequence continues at coordinate 17,762,240 of JAOVVA010000037.1, read as the reverse complement.
TATATATATATATATAAAATTACAGAAAAAAAAGTACACGTGAAATGAAATATAGGAAATATATGGGGTAAAGAAATCTTCAGAATCTTCAGGAACCATTTAAAAGACAGACCTTTGTTGAATAGGCTGTTCAAAAGCATATAAGCCCTTCAAAAACATAATCAAAGATTAATACACAGTATATTTCATTGCAGGTTGGGATAGGAGGATCTTTTAAGGGTCTCTATCACGCAATTGTTTTGTTTTAAAATTGTATTTTTGCGCATCATGTCTGCTCAGTCACATGTTACTGAGATATAGCACATATGAAAAAATGCACAGTTTCCTCTTGAATACATCAACATATTTCCTGCCTATCCATGGATTTATGTATTCAGTGCACAATGGTCATGGGCTGACATGATTTTAGTCTGTCTGCAGTCTTTGGAAGAACTGGCACTATGGAGTCTGAAGCTCTGCTGGAGCTCTTACAGAATCCAGGATTATAACTAGACGGGAGCTTAGTCTAACCACTACAACATGTGTAAGTGCCTGTTTAACGGTGTATGTGTTTGGGTGGTTGTATGCTTCAGGCAAGAGGTGGACCCAAATGACACTACTCTAACTGGACTCTTGTTAACACTGGCCTATTTGGTCGAATTCAAGGTTAGTTGAAAGTCGAAAAGTGAATTTATTTTTGCAAAAAAAATTCTGATTTACAGAAAGCATGTGCAGTGGATAGCATTGACGCTGAACAGCTTCAGGGTCAACAGTTTGATTGTAAGCTTGGGTTACTCTTGCTTTGTGGAGTTTGGGATGTTTTCTGGGGAATTGGTTCCCAGAATATACTGGATATACTATGTCTCTGAACAAGATAATGCATTTAGCACATTTATGTTTCAGCATTTGACTTATCCAGAGCTTACATTTTTATCCCATTATAAATGAGCAGTTGAGGGATCTTTCAGGCGATAGTCCAAACCTTAACTACTGAACTACCCTCCCTTGCAGTAAAGATGCAATGGTTCAAAGAGCTTTTTAATGAAACCTGCCTCTGTGTACTGCTCCCTGCTTTCAAATAGTGTGGCTTAGGATGACACATAAATATGGCTCACGTTTTAAAAGTGTGGATACACGGAGTGTGTGAAGTTTGGATGTGTGAGACATCTTAATTCTTCCATGGACAATAGCCAAAAAAAAGCAATGTTCATGATTTCCCCATACAATCATTGAATATTTAATCTGCCTTGCTCAGACAGAGGATTAAATATTAATGGCAATTTATACACTGGGAGTCCTTACATCAGCTTTAGCTCTATCTTCAGCCGAATCAGCTGTTCCTGGGTTTCTATTTTTTGTAATCTAATTTCTCTTCATTTAACAGTTCCACCGAGTTCCATCCTGATACTGTGCAGCTAACATGCCTTTCGCATATACATTAATCCTGTCTGATAGAGGAGTAGAAATCTGCCTCAACTATATACCTATCAATTCTCATCAATTAAAATACTACCACAGGGGATGTTCATGCATAAGCTTAAGCAGCCAGTGGGAGCTGAGCGAAGACCAGCCTGTTGTGAAAGAGCACAGGAGGAAGGGCTTGCTGCAGTGTAAGCTCTCTACCCGCTAAACACACACACACCCCAAAAATTCCCCTCTGCTTACCCCAGTGGAGGGTCCGCTCCTGCTCTGCCACTCTACCCTGACAACTAACTGCTTGAACGAGTGCACTAAAATAGGTGCCTTGCCAGTCTCCATGACAGGCTGTGCATAATCAGCGTCAGCAGTGTGTAATTATGGTTGTCAGGCTCATCCGCTGTAATTGATGCGAATGTGAGCAGCCTTGGCGGCCAGGGCGGCCCCACCAGCACACATGGCAGCACCACTGGCACCACACCGCTGGTTGAGATAAAAAACATTACCTGTCTGGTGGCTCAGTATTAGTGCGTTGTTAAGCTTTGCCACCTGACTTGGCGACACTGGCAATTCTACTACAAATACAGTGTGTCCTTTGTCAACATCAGCATTTCCCTCAGTTTTTCCACTGGCTCTGGATTCTCAGGATTAGTTTGATGTCGCTTGGGCAAATTCGCAGATGGCAAAGCAGGTGGTAGGCATGATGAAAAATTATGTCAAAGCCATAGCTGCTTAGGTGTCTCCGAAGCGAGGTGGTCTGTCTGTGGGGTGCATTTAGCTTATCGCTACTGGCTTTTTTATGTTCTTCAATTCCTGGCTTCCCGGAGAACGTGCAGCGCAGCTTCGGAAAGAAATAATTACTTAACTTCAGGGGTGCTATTTAACTTGACGTTTTTATGCTAGTGCATACAAGAAGGAGAGGGGCAAATGAAGGGGCAAACACTTGGCATTTAAGAGCTTACCCAGAGGTTTCAAACAAATGGCTAGGTTAGGCTATCTACTGTGTTTTTTAGGTATTTTACCTCTCCTTAGCTGCTCTACTGCTGATTTGAGGGAAAAGTCATAGTATTTCATATTTTAGTGATGATTATTCGCAAAATGAAACCACTGCAAGAATATGCACTGATGTGATTTTAGATGAGTATGGGAAACATTATGAATTAACGCTACAGTGATTGCGCTCACGTGTGTGCTCTTAAAGTCATCATTGTTTCAAATTCCCTGTATTTGTCTGTTTAGCTGTCAGCCATTTTATCAGCTCCTGCTGAAACTGGTCATTTGCTGCGACATCAGGGCTCCCATTTGCTAACATGTTTCACATTTACATTTTTGTAGTAGGACCAAAAATTGCGATGGGGACAATACTTCATCTGTCGAAAGTGCAGACTGTTCTGCAGCCTTTGAAAATTTGCTAGAATATAGCACTATTTTAAAGAAAACTTAGCCAATAACAATAGCAGCATATCTTTATGCACACTATATTTACTTCACTATATTACCATAAAGAGTGTGATATAACAGTGTACTACCTGTAACATGAAGGCATTTGGAAATGTTGCTGATTGTGATGATTCATTGTATTGTCGTGAATTGAATAGAATCACAAATACTACACTCCTTCTCCACAGACGTATACAGTGATGGCTGTTAGCTTATTTGCTGTGTCGATCTTCCAGTGTAGCATATCTTAATAACAACCACAGGAGAAGGTGGTAAACCTTGTGGTAATTGATTGGAGAAGAGTAGGTGAGATTGATGACTGAGCCTCTTCACCCCGTATGCTCAGCCTGCCAGAAACAGACTGTGGAGAATCTCATCAGACATTTAAATTGACAGCAATTTCCCCCCCACACTTTAAGGATGGGTTACCACAGGGGTTTATGTATTAAGATGATATTGTTTGTTACAAATGGTTCTTTTTTCTTTTTTTCTTCTTCAAAATGTTGGTTTAATTGTTGAGTCAAATGAAATGCTGATTGGTTGCCTGAAGTTCAGTTCAGTAAATTGGTTTAAAAAAAAATCCTATCTCTTGAGGTGTGTTTTAATTCTATTGCTTTAACACACTTTTCTGTTATTCTTTTCCTTCAATTGAAAAACATATAATTCGTTCACTTGAATCACTTTTTCTCTTTTGACACCTTGCTTGGCAGGAAGGGAGGGTTGTCAATTGGATTAGTGTTAATTAAATGTATATGTGCACACACAGGTAGAATCAACAACACAAGGTGTCATTTTGTATGTGTCTGAGTGCCATCGCCATTAGCATGCAGTCTGTCACTTGCGTTCTGAGGCCAGAGCCGTGCTAGCAGTGCTGCAACAACACAAGGTGAAGTGTGAAACTTTTGAGAGCGCAAAGCTAATCATTGTGCAATTATAGCAACCAAAAGGGAGCCATTAGCTAAGTGCTAACTGCTGATGTTGGATGCTTTTGCGGTGGGTGAGGATAGGATGGCTGAGGCTGTTGACAGTGCTTGAATAGGTCTCTGAGGCCCTGTGATTTGGACGATCAGCTTCACTGTTTTACCGGCATTCATTAGCAGCATCATTTAATGTACTGAAATGACATAATCATAGCCAGATGTTGTTAAACATGTCATGACAGCTTTTAAAAAAATCACCCCGGCTTGTCATGGTAAAGTGATGCGCTTTATGAACAGATATTATTCATTATACAAATATTGTATATTCTGTGTACTGTGGAATAAAGCACATTTAAAAGAAAATTTAATCTGCGTATAATGTATTCATGGAAATAAACTGGAAAATGTATGGTTTATTTGATGGGATGTCTCCGAAGGATAGGAATATCTGATAGTTTTAACTTTATGGGAACTTCTGGCTGGATAAGCCAGGACTTTAATTTAAACCCTAAAAGAACCAAAAGGCTACCTTTTGGGTATTTAGGGTAAAGGTAAGTTTAGTGGGGGCGTATCATTAATTAGCCCATGTCAGACAGTGGTGGATCTGTGGCAAAAAGCCAAAAATGACAAAAAAAAACTGCGTGCCACATACTGTATATACATACACATGTACAACATATTTCATGGAATTTGATAGCATTTTTTCTTTTCTCGGATGATTAAGCACTGGAAGCAATACCCAGTCTGTTTAAAGAAAATTATTTAATTGCACCAGTTTCCAGTAGTAATGCTGCACTGAATTGAACAGGTCTGCCAATCCAAATGTGTTTGGGTTACCTGAATAGCCTGAGTGATTTGGTAGTAATGTGCCATGGGTAGAGGGGTTAGAGCCTATGAGTCGAATGAACCAAGTAAGCTGGAGCAGTGCTATTATGATTACACCATGTTGGGCACAACTCCATGCGTGCAAGTGTACTGCATGTGGCGGGTTTTCAGGAACGGTTCTTCTACATCTATTTCTGTCCTGACTTTCGTGTGTAATTGGGCCCATGAATTTCCTGGAAAAATATTTTACTATCTAGTCCTAACATGAGGTGAGGCATCCGGGAGTTTAAAATATACTAATGCTTAATAGAGATATTTATGAAGTTGTTAGGGTGGGCTTTGTCTGTTCAACCGTCCCAAGCTGCTTGTGGTATTGAAAGCATCTATGAGTATATTTCTAAAAAATCAACAACCCCAAGAATCAGTTAAACTTTGCAAGTCATAAAACTGCACATACAATGAGCACATAGTCTTTCCCTCATTTCAAACATGCATTACACAAAACCTATGTACATACATATGATTTATTACAAATTATTATTATAAATGTATTACTCGGTTTGTGTAATGCCATAATAGTTATGGTTCTATCTAGCATAGTTTTTCATAAATTATTGTATTATTGAAGTAAATATGTGGGAAGAACTTTATTTTACCCTGTATTTCTATCTTATTTTATATTTAATTTTACTTTAATTGTATGCAGGTCTTCATTCTTTTTTTTTTATATATATCAAAGGTTCTTTTGTTTTTCCCCTTGTTGATAGATGACAAAGAAATTTTACCCCATATGTTCATAACCCCATATTTAAAGCTCGGGGAAAGAGGACATGTGCTAATCAAAGGTAACAATAGATTTTCTGGAACAATTTCAAAAAGAAGTTTTTATACAATTATCATGAATGTTTTAGATTTCCTGTCAATAGTTAACTCAATAGTGTGATTGAGATGGGGTTCTGTAATGATCTATTTCTGTACCAGGGGATTGTGTGAAATGACAAGAACACAAGGATCAGTCTGATTATTAAGTCCTTTTGTTTTTCTTGTTCATCGCTCATACAAAGGGCAGCTTTTTGTTGATTGCCAACCCGAAATATCTTTCTTTCTTCAAGAAAGTCATTCATGCCATACTGCCTAGTGGCTTGATGACAACCAATCAGATAATTATATTTCATCTATTCCTTTTTCTAAAGTTTGTAATATTTTACTGATATTACAACACCAGTACATGTTCTTAAGTAGTTTTTTTTGTGCAATCTGCCTTAGGCCACATGAGAAAAATTAAATACAAACCTGCAGCAACTCAGAATACTGAGATTTTTTTCCTGTCATTGGCAGTTATGTAAGTATTTCACTGCATGCCATACTGTGTATGGTTGTGACAAATAAAATGTACAGACTGGTTGTGGGCATCTACATACTTAGAAATTAATAAAGTATTCAGAAAAGAAAATGTCATATTTCATGCCACAAAACATTCATATTGACTTCATTTTGACAGATCCATAATGTTTGGGCACATAAAATTACATTAGAAATGTCATTTTTTAAATAGAAACACAAAGGGTTTGTTTGTAATGATATATATGCTGTAAATTGTTTTAAAAACGTAACTGTGTCAAGATACACTAATTTAAAACAAAATAGTCATATTTTATAATGAGTTTTATGGTTATAATTGTATCAGCCTTGTTTTGATTCCCAAAAACTGTTCAAATTTGGATTAGATGCATAACACTTAAACTCTGTTTTTTAAAGTGGCTACAGTTAACAAACAAGTTTCATGTGTTTGCTTTCAACGTCAATAAAATTGCACTAGAATGATGTATTATTTTATGTTCTCCCTTGTGATTGGCTACTAGTCGTTGCTTGTTAGGACTGCAGCTGAGAAGTGCCCAAACTAGTTTGGATGTATCTGGGAAAGGGCTCCACTTAATCTGGTTTATTTACATGGCTACCTCTAAACCATTTGTCGACACACCAATGGCCCGTTCCTCCTTCTTCTTCTAGGGATTTACACTGAAGGTGCAAGAGCCCACAGACAGTAAAAAAAAAAAGCCATCTGGCCATAGGGAGGGTAGGATGGGGGTGAAAGCGAAGGGAGTCGTGCTGGGCAATCAAAATGACAGACAGCGGTGAAAAGTGTTTTGTGGGCTCCCACATATATGTGAAGTAGCCTAACTTGTGAGCCTTTGCAGCTCCCTCTAGTCACCAGGTAAACACACAATTTGTGTTTTCAGCGGGTGTCCTGAATGTATATTCAGCTCAACTGTTGTAAAAGCTTCAGTATTTAATTTAAGTAGTAAAAAAGGCATGGAAGTGCCTGAAGAAGTGTAATATAAGAATTATTTATTTGTACATAAAAAATCCTTCATCAAAGCCTACTCTCTTTGTCAATTTTTTAATCCCTTGTTTTTATGCATCCATTTTATCCCCATCCCCCTATGGTGGCCCCCTTTTTCCCCCTTCAACAAAAATATGTGGAGGCTTCATTTTTCACCCTTCCCAAGCGGCTCTGTTGTCAGTGAGGAGCCCTTAGGAAGTCTTTATTTCTGCCAGGCAGGGCCTCTCGCGTTCCTCCAGCTTCTCAGGCCGTTCTCATGGCTGTCCCCCCACCTGCTGGGACCCTGATCCAGGGCCTGAGCTGCGCTTCAGTGGGAGACAATTACTACCCCACACTGCCTTTGATCATCTGACCACATGGAAGCACAACAGCTGACCACATGTTTTAGCCGACAAGGAGACCAAGGCAAGCGAAAGAGAAAAAGAGGAGAAACAGAAGAAGAAGATAGGCGAGAAAAAAATCTCTCACTTTACATTCTTGTTTTTTTTGCTGTGCGTGTAGAATAGTGAATGAGTCTGTTCCAGAAGCAATTTTTATTTGTCTGCTATAATTCTTGTAATTTTATGTGCATCCTAAACAGTTTTTAAAAAAAAATCTGGTTGGTTGTTTCTGGAGCCGAGGAAAAGGCTTTGCTACGGCATTGGATTAACCTCATATAGAGTTTCTTCTAAATTTTTCTTGTTGTTTTTACTGAGGCTGGTTAAGCAAGCAGGAGAAAGTTATTTGAGGTTGGCTCAATAAAAGCGTGTGCTAATTCTTCTGTCATTGTCAGCCGAATTGTCTGAACCAGCTGATCGTCTGCTCAAATGCTTGAGCTCTTCCACAGACATAAACCTGTAGCCCATCATCCAGTCAAGTTTGGACCTACACTCCAGATAACTGTAAGAATAATGTAAGGATACTTACTTTTTTTGGTAAAAACAACAACAACAATAATAATAATAATAATAATAATAATAATAATAATAATAATAATAATAATAATAATAACGCATTATTTAAATATTATTATCATTATTACATTTAAAATTATTTTAAATATAAAATTCTAAAATAGTACAAAAATTAATAATTTTAATTTCAGATTTAGTGAAGTGTTAAAAGTGCAGAAAAATACACCTGCCCAATTTCTTGAAATAAATAATGTGCCTTTATTGTATAGACATTTTACAAAAATTAAAAATAAAAGTGGGAAATAGAAAAATAGAGTGTTTTTAAATATGTGCAAATATTGAAGAGAGTTTTCCTGTAACATATTTGACTTCCTGTTATGTCTGAAGTATCAAAAAAGATCAGTCATATGAATGATTGAATGTCAGCAAAATTCATAATTAAACATATTTTGACAAATGTATTCTACAACCGGTGTAAATGTTTCTTTCTACTTCAAGAAACTTTATAAATGCCATAACTTTTGCCTTAGGCTATTTGATTTATGGTTTTCCTTATGTTTTTTTTTTTTTTCATTTGCCAGGCCCAGGACACAGGATTAGGATTTTAACAATTTGTGGCAGGATGAATGAATGCGTTTCCCTACCTGTTTTTTGCTTTTTTTTTGCACGTATAATATGAGTGGTCATATGATCTGGTCAACTGTGTTGCTGACTCCTCTGATCAGCTGGTTTAGTATGTTACCACGCTATTAGTTGGGTGATGTGTATGAGTTCAGGTGTGCGGGCTTCACAATGTTTCCATCTGTGAGTCCAGTGAGACTGGCTAAGTGTGGTCAGGGTGAAGCAGAGGGGCCTGGGGGAGCTGTTTGTTTTGGCCTGTTTTCTGGGGATGGCCTCCTTGAGTGTACCTATTGTGCAGAAGATCACTTTACCACATTAAGGGCGCATGAAAAGAAGCTCTTCACCAGCACTTGGATCCTGCCTGGAAGAACAGGCAGTGTTTTGACTGGCTGCCACCTTCTATTCTGACCGATCTGCCGCCCTGTAGACAGTGTCTCCTTTAAAAGAGCCCAGGAAGACACACAGACAAGACCTTTTCACACCCAGCATCCAAAGCAGGGACATACACAGACTGATACACAAAAGAAAATAAGGATATTAATACATTTTAATATGTGTCTCCTCACTGTATGTCTGTTTGTTTTTGTGTGTGTGCATGCATGGATGTTTCCCTGCGCGCGCACGCGTGTGTGTGTGTGTGTGTGTGTGTGTGTAAGGGAGGAATCATATTTGTGTATTTCCAAATTGTTTTTTACTTTTTCATTTATTTCTAATTATTATTTTTTTAAATCTACATTTAGGCATGTAATATGAATTTAAATTAATTATAATTATAGAACGAATTATAATTATGATAGAGCTATTTTTATTTAATTTATTTCCAGTTTATAATTAAAGTATAAAAGTTATTTAGCTTAATTTGTAATTAGGTGGAAAAACAGAGACTTTTGAAAAAAAAGAAGAAGATATTTTGCTGCTAGTGTGTGATTATTGAATTATCTGTTCATCTAATATTAATTTTGGACAATATTACATTGTCTTCCTTTAATTAAGACACAGTATGTGAAACATTATATTAAATGATGTTAGGCTATAAACAGAGAGAAATTATGTCTCTAATTGTTGAACCTTACATTATATTCTGGTGATGGGAATTTGGATTAATTAATTATTATGTATCCAAACCTACACAATGAACATAATAAACTATTCAAAGTACTGACTTTTTGCTTTGATCAACCGCAAGCACTATGTTTTATTCTCTACCTAAAAGTCAGTGATTTCTTTCCTCATATGAGTCTTGTTCCTGTTACTGGCCCTTTGTGTATTTTACCCAGCTCATAATCATTTTATCCGGCAGTTAAAAATAATTAACAAGTCATGCTCTTTTGTCATTTGCCATTATGAGTCTTCCATCCAGCAATGAAAGGCTTTTCCATAAGCACACTCACATAACAGTGTCAAGATCAGTTTTAAAGTGCAGTAATTCAGTGGTTTACAAGACTCTATAAAATCCCAACATGCCCTAGTAATGAGAAGCATGAGTACCTGAGCAGACGACCAAATGTCGGACATATTGCATATGGGTGGATGTGGCAAAGAGCATACAGGGTAAACAAAACTGCACGGAAGCTTCTTTTTACTTCCCTCATAGAGTGATAACCATAAGGGTCGATTCCAGGGGTCAGACAGTGCTCATAACTCTTCCCTTTCACGTTAGACTCACGCTAGGCTATACAATCAAAAAGTGAGGAATGTCACATTTTCTACAACTTTCTTTTTAGAATTTCTTTCCTGACCTCCCAGACTGTGCAATATGTGTCTGAAAACTCAAGTCTATAGAGCACATGGGGTCTGGAAATAAAACAACATCAGAAATGTCACAGTGTACCTTGCAGTAGTAATGCTGTGTCCTCACCAAATTCACACTTCTTGGAGATCTCATAACTCCACATGTGGTCCATGTACACATTTAATATAACCTCTTTTCATTTTTTATTTTTTTTGCATTAGACACAGACTGTCTACATAAAATCAGGAAAAAGTCATCCAAGGTGTGAATAGTATAGCAACAACAGTCATTCACCCGCTTTATGATCTTTACAAAAATTCTTTCATGGTGAAGGTCTGCTCCTGATCAGAATAATCTGGTTCTGACTGCTAGGTTTATCAACACAGTTTGGAGTATGACTTCTCACCACCTTATTTCATAATTTTTTAAATGCTACAGTAAATCAGATCCTTAGTGCAGGCAGTTCAATGCTGTGTCTAATGTCCAAAGAGCAGCTCCAGATGTGCATATAATGAGTGATTAGCCTGTGTCAGGGAATTAAGGACAATGTGACTGTTTAGGAAATGTATTTTACCTGATCTCGTACAAAATTTATAGGTGGTCTAACATTGAAGAGCAATTCTGGTGCAGCTCGTATAAATAAAAATTTTGGATAGCATTGTAGTAAGTGTTTGTAGTTGATATAATGTTCACTCGGAAACAAGTTTCTAGTACTTGTCTGAAATCTTATGTCTGAAATAGCAGCAGGTTGGGTAACCTGTATGAAAGCATGGATGCAAACTTCCAGTTTCTATCCTTAAAAAGAGAGTGATTGCAGTAAAACAAGTTTTTCATTTAGTTTGTATACTATAAACGCTTGGACTTTTAATAAATACAGCCACATACAACAAAACTAAATAAAATTCCATCATAAAAATAATTAAAATAATCGTTTTACAAAATTAACATATACAGTTATTAATATAGGTCATGATTTTTTTCTTTGTTTTGTTTTTATCAGCTTGTCTCTTTTACCATACCTGTCATTTACCTATCAAATCACTTAATGAATGAACTACGAAATGTTCATACTTACATAGACTTTGCTGTAGAATATTTAATAGTTTTGCATCACAGCAGTTATATGTATATAATTTTTCTATGGTTTACACAAAGCACAACAGTGATTTATAGTAGACTTCTTGTCATTTTATTTAATCTCTATTTCATACCAAGACAACATAAGTGCACGATTCTTTTATTAATAAATGAATTAAACCTGTGGTACTGAATTATATTCATTTTAATGATTTGATGTTTGACATTACTACTCAGACTGCTTTAATACACTATAGTATGCTTTAAAATAGTCTCTGATTAATGTGACCAACTTTGTTCAGAATATGGGGTAGAATTCTCTTCTTGGTGTGTCTACATACTTTGTTACATGATCCATCCAACTACAGTACTTCACCAGGTCCTTTCTTGCTGTCTTGGGATTCAGTTGAACTTTTCAGAGCAACATTAGTTCATTTCTGGGTTAATTTGCACCTCCTTCCTAAACTGTCCTGAACTGTCTCCTACCTAAACTGTGTGGTCCCATTGTTTTTATATTTTCATACATATATGTCTAGATGTGACTAGATGCTCAGCATACCTTCAACTGTTTGGAAATCACTCCTAAAGAGGAACCATAGAGGACCAAGGTCTTGACTGAGCTGATAAACCAAATATTTGCCACGTATTGTGAAGTATCACAAACTGTCAAATATTAATTGCTTGTTCATTTATATATTGTATGAAAGCAGTATCACATTTACAAACACGTACGGAATATCAGCACAGCTGGGATTACCTGCAACCCTCATTCTTACAGCAGAATCCCAGCCATGTCGATATTCACACCAGAAGCAGTAGTTTTTGCTCATGAGTTTCATAAAGAATTTGTATGGTGTCACCAGGGTTGGGTTAAGCGTATGCAAGTTCACCCCATAACTTATCACTGGTCATAAATTGTTCATCTAACTAACTATTAGGCTACTTATTTAACTTTTTACTGTTTTCATACTACAGTAGATTTTAACATGATGCGCACAACTTAGTAAGAATTAAAATTATTGGCCGAGATGTTAAACATAAATCAACTCTTGATTATACTGTATTTTTGTGTATCTTGTGTAAAATATGAACAAAAAAGTGTCATATCTGCCTGGAAAAAAAACCCCATAAAGTGACATTAAGTTGAGCTTTTAAAATGTATTTATTTCTTTCACCAAACTATTAGTATGTGAATGTGAATCCTGTGAACCTTGTGGGGTAGCAAGGCCAGAAGGGATAGCTCTGACTAATCACAGTAATTTTCCATCCACTGTTACAGTGAGGACACAACAAAGAGCCATGACAATAAAATAAATAAATAATTGATTAAATATGCCACTACATGAGAGTTGCTTTTGTGCTGTCAATCCACCATCACTCAGATATATTATGAGTGGCCAGATGGAAAAAAAAGTCAAAATTAAAAGCATAGATGGTGAGATGCTTTTTACTCATCAGTCTTTGATTACTTTTAATTGGAGTGCAATTTTCTGCGAGAAGAGCAGGAGTGTATGCAGTATAGGAGATGACAGGTCTGGCAGTTTGCAAAAAAATGCATCAACTAGAGAGAGATGGACCATCAATGTGAATGAGATGGCCTAATAAGATGCAACCATGTAAGGGGACCATTAATGCTTTGGCTCTCTGAGTTTCTCCATGCTGTCTATTTAAGCCATTAACTTGTTAGGTCTCGATGTATATTATAGTTTTTATGTCACACCAAAACTTTGTTTCCATGTTTATCTCTTATTTGGAAGTAAAATCTTTCAAGCACACAGGGTCATGAAACAATACATAAAAGAGTTGTATTGAAAACTTCTGGATGTAGCTATTTAGCCACGGGGTAAAATTATATTTTGGCTTCATCTCCGGCAAATGTGTATTATTAAAGAATTTATTGGGTGCATTAGTGGGCATACTTTCACTAATTTATTGGTCACAGATATTTGCCTCTCATGCTAAAGACCAAAACCCATGATTGATTTATTATTTAGTCTATTTTCATCGCAATTCTGTTTTTGTCATATAGAAACACTACTCCGTAACTCTGTAAGTTTACATTATAAAGTAGAAGTAATACTAAACACCGTATTCAATGCATAATCTAAAGCATAATCCATGTTCATTGGCCAAAATGAATATAAAATAAACATGCTAATTAAGGTGCATGTAGCATACTGTATTTTCAGTTTATGAAGTATAATTTCTTGTAATGTTTTATTCTATGATTTATAAAATATATTCTCTTCACTGAAAAAAAAAATCACTGAAATGTACTGGCAAACGTAGTGGTCATTACAAAGCATCGTTTTGCTTCAGTCAGATTTGACTATAAATGACTTGGGGTGAGAAACTGGAATCAGAAGTGGATTAATGATTGAAAACAAGGATAAACATTCTTAATGTTTCTTTCATGCGCTGCCTTTTAATCTGCATGTCCTTTGCTTACACAGTAGTTCATCTGCTTGAAATATATCTAGTTATTAAACATTGCTTATACTGTATATAAACATAGTTGCATGCTTTCAGGGTAGAAAACAGTCAGATGTCTGTGCACATCAGTTATCTCTTAATATACAATTATGGTACTCTAATATATGACTACTCTTAGAGGAGTCATTCATTTTCTTAAGAAAGGCTTACATTTTTGCACTAATCCAAAAATAGAGGTCCAGTCAAAAAACATTTGTAATATAAGCAACCTTCAACCAGTATTGATCAGCTGCTCCCTCACCTTGTGGAAGTGTGTTTGTGTGTGTGTGTGTGTGTGTGTGTGTGTGTGTTTGGCGATGCAGGGTGATGGGATGGGGTTTTGCAAAAACACGGTGGCTTGAAGTTATTAATTTAAATTGTTCTTTCTCTTCCCTTGCTGACACGTCAGGCTGCTTGTACATGGCGGGGGGCCCAAATTACAATCCTCACATATATCCTCTTCCCACCATTTGATTTCCACTTTCTTTCTCTAACTGTGGGCCCTTTGCTTTTAATAAGCATCAGTCCATTTACATGGGATCTTGCTGAAAGAAAAGGGGCAAATGGGGAAGGCATGAATAGGAATTTGAAACAAGAATGCAAAATGAAACAATGAATTAAAAGGAAAACTGAGCCCAGAATAAATCTATATATTTTTTTCTTTTAATTTAGCCATTACAAAAATGTTCTGTGAATGTAGCAGGAACATTAGCCCCCTTCTGAGCTATTATGCTGGCTGTCTGGTGGTTGCAATTTCACACTTCACTGACTCCGACAGCCAGTCTACTTGAATCTGCCTGCCCTAGATTTCACCTTATTTAGGTAATGTAACAAAATCACTTTTAGGAAACAAGCTAAATTAAACAACATCCTCCACACATCTGCTATTTAAGTTTTTTCCCCCCTTCAAACGAGGATGTCTTAAGATGTATAATATTCATAATCATAGGCTGTAGCTGTGTCTACATGCTAATTTGTGACTACATATACAGGAGATCAAAACTAAGTTTGCAAATTTCTAGCCCTTATTGAACAATTATGTAAGCAGAATGTGCTGTTTAGTTAACATCATGTTTAATTGTAGCATACTTGCTTTCTGTTGCATGCAGTGCTTTTGATTTTGGTTTGCTAGTTGGGAAAGGACCATGCACATAATCTTTGTCCTGATCATAATATCACTTTAACTTGTAGAGCAGTTTGTTGAGCCCTTGTTCTTTTAACCTGTTTCTAGTGCTCAAATGAGAGGCTATTAAATCTGAGCCAGATTGACAAGGTGATTAATTAATTTGTGAGGTTAGTATTTTTTGGCAGGAATTAAATCAAGTGGGGATGACGGTTTCATGGATTTGCAGTTAAAGTAAATTTGGTGAGTGGATGTGTTTTTTTTTTCTCTCCTCTACAGAAGCTTCATAAGATCATAGATCATATGAACTATTTTTCAGAGATGGATGCAAACACAGTCTGAGAGACTACAGTGAGTGATTTAGCTTTTCATTACTTTCATTTCCAGGATTCTACACTACTACACTACTACTACTGCTGCTGCTGCTATTACTACTACCCCTGCTATTACAACCAGTATTACTACTGCTGCTATTACTACTACTTCTACTTTTACTACTACTACTACTGCTACTGTGAAATTAAGAACAAAGCTCTTAAATGAGCATCAATTTAAACAAAACTCAACTTTTCCTGTTATATTTCTTTACCAACTTGTACCAATTTTCTATAAATTTCTATATTTATAGATTTCGTGAGACATTTCAACTGCCTATTACAACTACCTAGAACTTCTTATTTATGTAAGAGGCATGCCTGAATTGATTACAGAATAACTGTCAAGACAGGAACAACATCAAGATATAGAATCTGTAGGTAGCATCAAACCCACCTTTTCTTGGTCACAAGCTTAGAAAAAATAACGTGAACGGCCTTTTATGATTTTTTTTTCTGGAATGTCCATAAAAAGGAAGATATGAAACAGAGAAAAAGCAATTACTGTGGAGATTGGCCTTGTAACACAGAAAGGCTATCAGCATGTGGGTTGGGACTGACTCAGAAACACCTATGGACCTTGTATTATCCTGGCATGAGGTCGCTTTGGCAATAGTCTGACAATTTCCACAAGGCATCTGGCCTACCATCCCCTGTGAGGGTCACTCTACCTATGCCTTCTTCCATCTCATCTCTTTCCCTGGTATAGTATTTTACCTTTGGGGGCCTTTGAGCTTTTATCAAAACAGACAAAGAAGTAAATGTAAATAGGCAAGGAATTAGGACTATACTTAGTTAAAGTATAGCATGAACCTGTTATAAAATTTTTAATTTAATATTTAATATAGGTAACATTAGAGATGTTGTATACTCAATTTGTTTAATTACATACAAAGAGTGACTATATTTATTAAAAAATTCCTTATGTCACTTGGCTATGCATACAGTGTCTTCATGTGTATAGCCACTTCAATGGCTAAAGCATATTTAGTTGCTTATAATATCATAGTTTGATAATATAGAATATTTGGCTTGTGTAGACACTTCTTACCTGTACTATTTTAAATCCTACTGAAAATTTAAATTTTTGATGAGCTGACTATTCTGATAAAATTAGTCTACACTAAGTCTGAATAATGAAGAAAGTTTTTGTGGCCTAGAGATAATTTATTGTTTTTTTGTCTTTGAATGGCAAAATAGTCTATAGGTCCACTGTAACCTTGTGGCAGACGATTACCCCTTGACAAGGCCCAAATTGTGACGGCTAGGTGACTGGGTCAAACATGCCAGGTCTTATGGTGTGTTCCCAATATGTGAGAGTTAGTACCTACTAGAAGTGATCCAAGAAAGGAAACCTGGTGAACCTGTGACAGGGTCATTGGCAACCAAGGCTTAATGACGCAATTGAGGATTAAAGGTTCCCATACAAAAACTAAAGAGCTACGATAACACAGATTGCTCAAAAACTTAATACTGGCTCTGATAGAAGACTGTCAGTACACAGAGAGCATTGCAACTTGCTGTGTATGGGGTTGAGTCCTATCCACTGCTTAATGTACCAGTTCTGATGTTAATGGGCACATTAATGTCAGAACTGGACAGTGGATTAATAGAAAAACACACATATAAATTACAACCAACTAAAAATTTTAGACAATATTCACATTTTTCATTTTTATTTTTTTATACCTACAGCTTCAAGCTCATGCAAATGAAAAAGCCAGCATTTCAAAATATTTGAATATTTCCTCAGAGCAATTAGGAAAAGAGTTATGAAACTTCTGAAAAGTATGTTTATTTATGCTCTTAGTGCTACTTTAGCATGAATTACTGCATCAGTGCAGCATGGCATGGAGGCGATGAGTCTGTGGCACTGCTAAAATGTTATTGAACACCAGGTTGCTTTGATATCAGCCTTCTGTATTGTTGGATCAGGTGTTTCTCATCTTCCTTTTGGCAATACCCCGTAAATTCAGGTGAGGTGGGTTGGCTGGCCAATTAAGCACAGTAATACCACTTACAACTTAATTTACAACTCCAATTGTAAATAAAATGCAAAATTTACTTTTATCTAAAAAGAGGACTTTGGACCACTAAGCAATGGTCTGGTTAATTTACTCCTTAGCCCACATAAGACTCTTCTGATGTTGTCTCTGACACAGGAGGGGCTTGATACTAGGAATGATACATTTGTGCATGGTGACCCTTGATGCTTTGACTCAACCCTCACTCCACTCCTTGTCAAGACAAGATTATCTTCTGGACACCTGTCAAATCAGCAATCCTCACCATGATTGTGGCTGTGTGTTCTGAACTAGATCATCAAGAGATACATGTTATTTATACTGTATGAATATTAATTTTAAAACTTTAAAGAATAAAACTAGAGATTAAATATTCTATTATGTTAAATAATATAATTCTATTATATTACTTTTTGCTGTTCCTGAAATGTAATCCATAATCATCAAAAGTAAAACAAAAAGGTTGAAAATATTACACATGAGGTGCAATTAATCTAGAATGTATGAATTTCACTTTTTGCATTAAATTACAAAAAGATTTTCATGATATACACAAATTTCAATATATTATGCACTATATGTGTAGTATATATAGTTATTATTGGTTAACACTGTAGTGTCGAATCTCAACGGTTAAGGGTTTGATTCCCACCTCAGGTCTGTTTGCATGGAGTTTGCTTGTCTTCCCCATGCTTGGTTTACTTCCTGTGCTTCGGTTTTCTCCCAAAGTCCAAAGACATGCAGAGTAGGCTAATTGGCATTCCCAAATTGTCTGTAGTGTGTGAATGAGTGTGTGTGCATGTATGCCTTGTGATATATATATATAGGCCTATATATATATATATATATATATATATATTCAGAATATACAATATTAAGACAGTCTGTTTTTTTCTTACACCTTACCTTCGGCCTAGAAATTAATATGTCAAAACAGTCACACCGTTGCATTGCTTTATTGAAGCAGCATTGCGTTCACCCAGGAGACCCATTAACATCCACACAAGGTGAATAGATTTGTCAAGAAAGAAAGAAAATCTCAAATGTTTAAACGTGAAAGCTGACTGTCGTTGGACTTTTTGGGCATTGATTAATTTTTGTTTTCTTGACAACGAAGAACAGGTCATCACATTAAAATTAGTGCATGGAATCTGTAATTTTAATATGTTACAAATATGTGTCTTATACTTTCCGAAATACTTAGAAAACATTTAGTAACCGAACAAATATTTAAGCAGAAAACTGCTATTAAACAATGTTTTCTACATAGATTACGTTAATATTTGTTCTAACTACCTTATATAGATATGTACATTTTAGAAAAAAGATTTTATTTAAAAAGTTAAAGGTTACTTATATTTGCTATATCTTGTTATGGTTTGTTTGGTCAGTTGCTTATATGAAATAAAGCCAAATAAAATATAAATGATTTTCAATGTGCGATACACTGATACGACATAAGCATTGTAATTCGCATATTCCATTAAAATGGCCTTGCATTCTGTTCGAAACTCAATGAGAGCCTTTGTCTATTCAACAGTCTTATTTTAGCTGAATAGACATCATAAAGTGAAATAAAGCAGGTTAAGCTTTTTAGCTCTAATGACCCCATATAACAACAAACCTTTCTAACTATAACGAAAATGTAATGTAACTGAGGGACTAAGGAGCTAGTTTAAATAGCATTTGCATATGCACCTGGATGAGAGCTAAACGTTTCATAGGTTACGCAAAAATCATATGGTATTTTATGGAATTTTATATGCATAAATTGTTTTGTCATAAATGAAACATGCTTAACAGACTTTATTGTAAACACATGCATTATTGCTTTAAGTATTTTGTAAGACATTCTTTGACTGAATCTGTTTCTTTATTTGTGTGTGTGTGTGTATTATTTCCTTTAAACAACATTAAGATTATATTCAGTTGCGTTGGATGAATTAAAATTGAATTGCATTCAGACCAGGTACGGAGCGAACAGAGCATGCCCCGGCCTACATGAAATGTTCTCGTCTCAAAATCACATGACATCACTGTATTATATAAGGGAGTGTGCGCAAGCTTCTTAGTGAGAATTGGAGCACCAGGGGAAACTGGGTTAGTGTATCTCATGAAATGCAGAGCATGTTCAACCGGGTCATTTGGATAGCTTGTATTGACTCAAATCGCAAAATGATCTGCGTGACAACCGTACCGTGTCCGTTATCCCCTTACACTACGCTTCCTTAGGCAGCATCCCATCAAGATTGAGTGATGTTTCAGGGAAGCAGCAAGCTATTGTTGGTAAGCTATTTTCAGAGAATAAAAGAACACAAATCCTTCGAAAGACTGCATTACCGCGAAACACCAAACACAGCAACGTTAGTAAAACTTTTTTCATAAAGATATTGAATAAACTCTATGAGATTATTTTGATCATAAAATCAGGCAGCCAAGTTTTTAAATTAATTATTATATAGTTACAGTTGATTACATATTTAGTGAAGTTATACTATGCAGTTATTTAAATTACATTGCTCTACATGATCTCTGTCTAGCAACTGCTTCGCTGGATCAAAACTCTTGTCACGTGACTGCCAAAGCTTGTAATCTTTTTGAGAAGCCACAGAGAGCGGGGTTTCGTGGTTTTCTTTCTGAGGCACGAGGCGAAATCTGGATCGTTTATGTTGCGGTGAACGTATTTTTTTCGGTAAACCTCATATTCTGTACAGGTTTCGCCACCATATGCATAGCGTATAAAACCGTCTGTTTGCTACTATAAGATCCCGCACTAGTTTCTGGTGGTCAAGTTCAGTAAGCACTTGAAATTCATGGCGTCCACGGCGCTATGTTATGACGTAATTGTGTCTGTACACTAATGTGAAAATAGTTTTAAAAAATTAGAAATTAGAAAATCTGCGATTTCAAAAGTTGCAAAACACGGAACTGTGGCCTAATAAATACTTTAAAAAACGACTGATACTATGGCATGAGACTCGTTTTTGAGTTGTTACAGGAATGGACAGATGTAAGAACTTGATACATCTGCTTTTGCTACCGTGTTACCTGGTTTCATGTGTTACGTACGTATGCATTAAATAATAATTTGGCATAATCAGTTAAATCCCAGTGTTTTCCATTAATTATTCAATTATATAATGCCGTGTAGGAATTGAACTGCTTGATTCAGTAGGTTTTTAAGTGGTCCATAATTTATCATGCGTTTGCAGACGTTTGCGTTTGGCGTTTATTGTTGGCTAAATAAATTGCCATCAATGTGACAGTCATGTGTTATTATTCCCCATTGGTCGTATGCTGAAAACACTCCTCAATGGCCACAGTGCCAGGTCAGAACATTGCAGCCTTAACAGAAACTTGCTAGTCTAGATGTGCCCACATAACCTATTTAAATGCCTAATTATGATCTCTACACGTCGTCATTACCATCGTGTTAAACGAAAAAAAAAAAGCCCCACTAAAAACGGAACGCCGTGAAGACAGACCAAAACTTGTTCCACCCCTTTAAGAAGCGAGATGCTAAGATGGCGTCTTACTCAGTGCCAAGTTCAAGTCTACTGCGCACTCAGACGCAACACGGAGCAGAGAGAAGGCTTATAAAGTAAGATGTAAAATTTGTTATGATCTGACAAACAAAAATCATATAATAAAAGACGAATTCAGTCATGTGTTACGTTTTGCAACGTTTTTAATCTTATCCAAAATTCACATTTTTTCATCATTTATAGTTTGCCAAACAAACAAACCCACAAGCAATAGCACTGCTCGGAAATGACAGGTTTTTCATGGTTTGCTATAATGACTAATCGGTTCTTTGAACTCGCATTGCTTGCCCAGTGTGGCGCAGTGTTACAGTTTATTAGTGATACATTTCCTCTTCAGGAATATTGTCTTAAGTTGTTACAACCTCACATTCAAGATTTGCTGAGTTTACGGCTTGATACATAGAGGGTAGATGAAATAAATGATTTTTAAATGAATGTATAGAAAATAGTTTATAAAACATATTTATTACATTATTTAAATAAAAGTATTCAATACATCACTGTACTTTGCGAGGTACTGTATTTAATACAGCTTGTTTTCAAAAGTACTGCTGGTGGTCTGAAGTCGAAAGCACAATAAATCTGTGAATGCATAATATTCAATTCCTAAACACACACACACACACACAATGCAATGCTGTAATTCTTGGTGCCACTAAACAAAATTTTCCCTTTAAACACTTTTTTTTTTACTTCGTAAGACTAAAATGTTGTTCCACACATAATTCAACTGGAAATGTTTTTTTTTTCACGTAAAACGAGCAAATGCAAGTGTACTGCTCCATATGTAACACGACAGTACTCATGACGAACACTCTTATATTCACAGGAGAACTAGCCTAAATTTAAAGCAATGCAAACTGACAGAAAGAAAAAAAAAGTTTTATTTGCGATTACTCTGTTATGACAGTTCTTGCTGGAAACATAAAACATACAGTACTGTAACCATCAAAAGTGGAATACTATATTGATTCAAATGGCTGGGCTTTGCTCTGGGAATTTGGTGTTTTACTGGATTATACTGCTGCATTACATAGCTGAGAATCATTCCGAAATGTGAGGAGCCAGTGAATACTGGCTAATGGGCCTCTCCAATTTGTCCCTAGTAGTTCCTTTTGCTAATGTAATATACTCCCTACTAAGTGTTTAAAAATACACAAAAGTAATTTTCGCGTTATATCTATTTATTAGTCTCTTATGGAAAATTTGCCTGTTTGCTCGTTCTATCAGTACCCATATGAGCAGTACTTGGAATAATCTATACAATACTATAAACTTCAGAAAAAAGTTAATTCATTATATTCATAGCTGATATTTTGATCCAGATAAGACACGTTTATTGGTTAAAAAAGTTACAATCGCGTCAAGGAAGCTTTTAGAGTTTATGACCTTGTTTCAATGTTAAGTTGGTCAACTTCTGTACAATCTTGTTAGAAAACATTTCCATAAATATCATTTAAGATTCGGCTCTTTGCCGATAATTAAATTACAAAACGATAAATATGGCATCATGGATATGTATTTACATCGTTATTAACAAAAGGCAATAATCATATTCAAATGTAACAATCTTACTACCACATTTCTCCATTTTAAAACAGACGTGGACAACAGATTCGACTCCATCAAACAAGGAAATACATTCACGATTAGGCTATATACTTATTTTCTTTTTCTTGTTGCTGCTCTTGTTCAAGTTCAAGACAAAAACTTTGGCACATTTCGTAAGACTGTCTGAAGTTTTAACAATCAAAGGGCGACACGAGTGTCGCCGATATAAAAACACACCATGAAATATTATTTCAGTTTTGTTTCTTTTTAAAATAAACTTTTGATAAAATACATAAAATTAAAAATAAAATAATTATCTGTAATCTGAAAACTAAAGCCGAAAAAAAAACATTTTTATTTTTTCATAGAAAGTGTAATTATTTGTTTTTTTTCCCTTCGATCTCGGAATAAAAGTCAAATTTGGGATCCTGAGAACGGACGAGGCCTGCTGTGGCAAACTCTCAGCTCTTCGTGTTGTTGTTCCACTGTCATTTTGTTCACCGTGGTGTGAATAATGTTTTGTTTTTTTAAAGGTTGCCTGAACCTTTTGGTCCGCAATAAGTTTGCTCGGATCTTCAAACGTACCATTCGTTGAAGTTGGGCGCTAATGCGTCGCCGTGTGCTGATGCGCTTTGCACGCTTGTTTCAGGCGTTTTGGTAGGATCTTCTGAGTTGGTTGAAACCAGCACAGGCGGCGTGGAGGACTCGTACCCGGAGCTGGCTGCTGGAGACGACTCCGAACCTTGCGACTCGTGCACCTTTGAGAATAAAATTTATTTAAAAAAGTATTATTATTGCACAATAACCTACGTAGCTTACATCTATATATTTATGTGTCATTAAGGCCTGAGAATTCAGGTTATAGTAAAATCGTACAACTGATTTGAGGATATATGACTAACATACAGGCAAAAAAGGAATAAACGTTGAAGCTCTCTGAGGCTTATTTAATTTGGCAAGTTTGGCAGTAGAACAAATTCATCAAATGTACTAGGCTATTACAAAGACTTATCAGTAGTGATTTACCTTCATGTGTTTCCTGAGTGAGCTTGGGTGCGTGTAGGACTTGTCGCACACTTTGCAGATGTAGGGCTTGTCAGAAGTGTGCACGTGCATGTGCTTTTTTCTGTCGCTGCTGTTCGCGAAGCGCCTGTCGCAGCCCTCGAACTCACACTTAAACGGCTTCTCGCCTAAACAGAGAGTAAACAATGGGATTTCAAAGTGTAGGCTATACATTATAAGAGGTTGTTTATGTTCCACAATGGCGATCAAATTACATTGTGTAGTATGCAATCAGTGTGAACAGACTATCGCTTTCACACCCTGTTACTGTGACTCTCAAGTATAGTTACATCTGAAGCTTCAAGCTTAAATTCTTCATAATTACTAATATTGTTTTATAGACTAACTGCATTGCGTTTAACACTGTGTAACACTTGCATTAATGTTGCTCATATAAAATATTTTCTCAGAGCTAAACAGTGTAACCGGTGCAATCTAATTGCCAACTGTAGCCATTTTCAACAGCTTGCTTTACATTGCGTGTGATTCTCAGAAGTAACGGGTCATTGATTCTGACACATATCCATCCAGGGGCCATCAGACTAAATATAATTTGTCTAGTTCGCACGTTTTTCTTTTTTTTCATTTCATAGACTGACCAAACAGACATTCTGTTGGCAACTTTTATCCACAAACGTAAGGAGTAGCTATGCAAATAACAAGGCAGCAACCATTCACGAATTCACTGATAGTCTTTTTCTAAGGTTTTTTGGGTATCCCCTTTATGAATGTTAGAATTCTTGTTAAATATTTATGCACATAAATTCAGCACTTTACCTGTACATAAAAAAATATAAAAAGCACTTCCTCAGTCCAAATGATATCTTAGTGTAAATTACTTTGCTTCTCAAGATGAAAATAATGCGGCCTTGGAGGCCGAAGTGTTATGCTAGGAATTAAGGGGGCACCTTTAGAACTTAATGCATACGTAGCACTTTTATGGAGAATGAAAAATAATGTAAACCTACCAGTATGAGTCCTCTTGTGAATTTTTAAATTTTCTGATCTTGCAAAAATTTTCCCGCAACCGGGGAAAGGACAAGGGAACGGTTTCTCCCCGGTGTGCACTCTTATGTGGTTCACTAGTTTGTATTTGGCCTTAAAAGATTTCCCTTCTCTTGGGCAGTCTTCCCAATAGCAAATGTGGTTGCTCTGCTCGGGCCCGCCGACGTGCTCCATGGAGACATGTGTGACCATCTCGTGCATGGTGCTGAAAGTTCTGTCACAAGTTTTTTTGGGCCTGTTTATTTGGTTCTCATCTATCCACTTGCAGGATAGCTCTTGTTTAATGGGCTGCCGCATGTAGCGGAAAAAGGCGCCTGGTCCGTGGTGTGTGGGCACGTTCATCCCCACGTTCATGTTGATAGGGTGATTGTAATTGTGTAGCGGAGCGGTCCCGTACGGATCCGCGCGCGGACTCGGAACAGGGCGATAAGGATCCGGCCGCCCGAAAAGCTCTCCACGCAAACCGATGTGCATTTGTCCATTCACAACGTGTCCTCCTGGAGATGTATGGCTCACGCTTTGCTCGTGAAGTCCAGGGAACAGAAGGTGGCCCGGGTTGTCCGAGATTCCAGGGGGCGCGTGGAGACCCCCGGCAGAAGCGGCGAAGATTCCGTGCTGCGCGCTTGTGGCCGTCGAATCGCTCCGGTTTCGGAACAAGAAATCTCGCGTGGAGTTAAACGCGCCTCCGCCGTAAGAACCGACCTGCCCTCCGTGATGGTGGTGTCCGAGCGCAGCTGCATATCCGGTTGCTTGCGGGGTGAAAGCTGATGCCTGGCTCGGGGCGATATCGTGTGTAACGGAGCTGATTTTAAATGCAGCTGAATGGGACGAGTCCGCGAAGGGATTGAGCCCTAGCCCGGGCTCTCGGTTCCCGAGCTCATGGTGTCTCGGCGTTCCGAAACCTCCAACTCCAAGCGATGGAAACTGGGGACCACTATCGAGGAGCATAGTCATGAGGCTCTGCCAGCAAAATTAAACGAAGAAGAGGGATGGAGATTTTAAACCCCAGGTTTACCGGAGTAAAGTTAAATCACGCACGCGTCAAAAAAAACCCGACTAAACTAACATAGAACATCTGATACACAGAATACGTCGCGTTGAAAATAACGAAAACGCCAAATAATAGTCCCAGACTCGGCGAGCAGGGGGTGAGAAACTCCCGTTAGTGGGATCCGTGAGAAAGAGGATCAAACTTCCCCCCCTTTTCAGATGAATGATGTCCTTGGACTGATAAAGTCAATCACTCACTCCTTGCACATAAATGAGTTCGGGAGGCAGGTCTACGGTGTCCAATGAAAAGACGACTCCCTCTTGATCACGTGGCAGGCATGGAAGCAGTTCATTGGTTAGATGGCGGTTGATTGGCACAGTCTGGTATTGAAAACAGCAGTTAGTTTCAGCGGTTAAATGTGATTGGTCAGTTTTGGTGTTATTTGCAGGTAAAACAGTGCTGCATTATTTCGGTTCATTTTCGAAGCACTGTTTAAATCTTATTTCCAGCGCGCCAAACTTCAATAAACGCACACTAATCCAGTGTTTGGTGAAATTCAGTTTGGGATTAAAAACCACAAATCTAACATTCATAAAAATGCCAAGTAACGTTTCTAGCTTTTTTAAAATTAAATTTGTGGTGGATACTTGGGGTGTACATGTTTACATGCTTTAAGTAGTTTTAACTTAATTCATGGAGTTTACTCCCTCAACATTTACTGACAACAAATACTGCCGCACTAGACTAACAAACAAGTTTTTACCTCCAGGTGGAATAATAATCTAGATCCATAATTTCAGTTCATTTTAATTGTTGGAAATTTTTTATTTATTTATTTGCTGGTTGATTTATTAATTTTGGATGCATTTAATAGACTTAGTTGAATAGAGACCCTTCTAAACGTTGGCCTATCTATCTATCTATCTATCTATCTATCTATCTATCTATCTATCTATCTATCTATCTATCTATCTATCTATCTA
>JAOVVA010000037.1:17712522-17725866 GCA_028565275.1 Leiocassis micropogon | reverse complement strand
CTCCACTGTATATAGCCTACTGTATAATTCATTTCACAATGCATTCAGTATCATACAGTACTCAAACATTAAATCATTAAAGTGGCTTTATTTGCTTTGATATGGTTGTGTGCTTAATTTTAAATGTACTCCATATATATATATAGTTAAGCATAAACTATAAATCTTGTAAACTGTAAAATATAAATTAAAACTATAATCTTTTTGAGATTATTGTATGCTAAGAACCTAGAAAAATATTCCTAAGTGTCTTCACCATCTGCTGATTGACAAGAGATGTTGATTCTTAAAGTCACAATGTGTTTGCTGTTGTGGGTTCTTATTACACACTGTCTTCCAGAATAATTAGATGTTGAGAAATCATCTTTACTGATTCATGTACACTTTGTGTTAACTGGAAAGGTAACAGCATGGCTTAGAGAAACTGTAACTACCATGTGCAGTTTACGAAATTAGTCCAGCTTTAACACCGCTAATTCAAATTGTTTATGAATGTGCATTACTAAATAGTTACTAAGTTGGTCATTAGAGCTTAATGTGAGCTGGTTTAATGGACTGTGCTCAACTCATTAAGTAATTAACCAAGTATTTCACCTAATTTGTTCTTGTATAAATTTAAGTGTGATGAATGTATTAATTGGTTGGGGCAGTGTTTTTATATCGACCCTCTACAAATGTAAAAAAAAATGTAAATTTTCTTTAAGGATAAAAATGAGTTTAGAAATTTCTAAAAGGGTTATTTTGGAAACAGACCAGTATTAAAAGACTGGATGGAGGGATTAGCTGGAAAAAAAAATTATTTCTTAAATATTCCTTCTCTTCCTTCCTTATGTTCAGGATAAACTGTTGAAATCTAGTATGCCCATTACTACCTGGGCATACTAGCATACTACCATGAGACATTTGTACAAAATCCAATAAATGGGTGTGACTGGTTTAATTTCATTTTGAATTTTTAATCAGAGGAATAAATGCTAACTCAGGACGTAATTCTATGCTAACTCTAAAATTAACCTCCTTAACTTTATAAATTGGCTTGTGAAAATATTTATGATTAAGTCCAATATGTATGTGTAAGCCCATGCTGGCTTTTATTTATTAATTAGTGGCCAAAACCTTTTTTAACCCTTAATATAATATGTAAATCTTTCTTATATTGTTAATTCTGCCTTACTTTTTGCTGGTCTTCTGATTGATATAAAATTTCTCAGCAGCAGTATTTAGAGTCTTATTTCAGAAGCTGCAAATACATTTTCCCAACATAAATCTGATACTTGGACAGCGCGTGGTGCAGTGGTTAGCACTATGGCCTCGCACATGCAGGGTCAAGTGTTCGTTTCCCAACTTGGGTCTGTGTGCGTGGAGTTTGCATGTTCTTCCCATGGTCTGTGGGTTTTCTCTGGGTACTCCACTTTCTTCTCACAGTCAAAAAACATGCAGATTAGGCATTCTCTGTGATTCTGAGTGAGTGTGTGTGCATGCATGTGTGCACTGCGGTGGATTGGCACCCTGTCCAGGATGTACCCAACCTAGTGCCAGAAGTCTCCTGGGTTAGGCTCCAGGCTTCCTGTGACCCTGTACATGAATGAATGAATGAAATACCCGAGACTCACTACTATAATCTTTTAACTTAATATAAGTAAAGCAGTAAGAACTCAGCCTAGAACTGTATGTTTTTTCTTTTGACTAATGTCAAAAAATGCCTAATAAACTCAATCTTAATTTAGTTTAAGAAAAGACATAAAACAGTGTTAAATGTTTTAAAACTGTCTATTTCCAGTTCTGTCAGTGGGCATCTCCCATCATTTGTAGTTGTTTTGCTTAAGACCAGAGTGTGTACACTCATTATACATTGTATAGTGGGTATTCTTGTAAAGTTTTTTGTTCTTTATATTTAGTACCTGTGGTATTTTAGAGCTGCATGATCATGCTAGTAAAACGAACACTTTTTAAGCCACTGGGAAGTTCGAGTAGGTTACACTGTTTGAGTATTTGTAATTTGGCATATAGATATTATGGTATTGTTATTGGTCGAAAGATATGGAAAGCTTTTTAGTTTTTTTTTTAATGTAGGAATTGTTTATTATTATTTTTATAAAAAAAACTAAACAGCCATGATACTTCTAATATCAATATCAGCAATATTATTCTACTAAGATGACGTCTCAAAGGCTTTTTAAAAAACATGTTCTTTTTACTCTAAGTTCTTACTTGTCCCAATACATTATATTTACTCCAAAAAATTTTTTTTGCAGATGTTGATATTGCTATATACAAAAACTGCCCTGGATAAATATTGTTGCTGTTGAAGCATCACATACTGTTCTGACTTTCTGGTGGCTTAGAGACATACAGTATAAACTGTATTATTATATTATTAAATAATGCTCTTGAAACGCCCCCGTCACATTGATCATGCCAGGAATACCATTTAGTCATCTGTGTGTGTGTGTGTGTGTGTGTGTGTGTGTGTGTGTGTGTGTGTGTGTAAAGAGGATTTATCCTCTTTCCCTTGATCTAATGATGTCCACTTTATTAATTCAGAAAGTTTTTGCTTTGCATCTTTCAACTGATAATTCTATTGAACTGTTTCTGAAATAGTTTCTCAAGCAAATCTTTACCCCATTTTGTTTCTGCAATATTTTACCTGATTGAAATCTTTATCTGGATAGTTGAACCTACTTCTACCCAGTCCAACCTTTACATTTTGTTCTAGCATCACTGCTATGGCATATATTCAGTTTCAGTTTTTCAAAATGATATGCATGTTTGCAGATTACGTGACTCTTATGACCCATTCTTTCCCTCTACACAACATGGCGCAACCTCCACGTTGTTATGTGAAGGATTTAGTGTCACCATGACAGTGATATATTATTATGAACACATACAGTTCAAGTGCATGTAGCTTCAGAGAGCTCCACACGTTTTTTCTTTGGACTGCCTCAAAAAAGCCCTTTAAAACCATCTTCTAACAGAAGCAGTGTGAGGTTACATCAGTCTGTGGATGAACTGATAGCTATATAGGCTGATAGGGTGCAATTTTAATTGGATTCCAGCTTTTCTCCAGCATCTCCAGGTCAAGCTGCTGGTGTTGTTGCTTTCTGGCTGGATCTTTATTTCATGCATGACTGCTCAACCTCCTTTTTGGTAGAGCTCACTATTCCCTTCTGTCATCTATGTAGCACTCTACACTACTGGCTACTCACATCACACCCCTCCTTGCATCTTTCACATTAGCCCCTTAAGCTGTGTGTTTTTATAGTGTAGTCCTGTGGCAGGTGGAAATTCTAAGCCTCACACCACACGCTTTCTGAAGCTCTACTCCTAAAAGCTTGCCTTGTTCTTTCCAGTTTTCCAACGGATAATTTTCAATATCACTTTATCACAATATCACAAGTGCACACAAAAAAAATGCATGTGCACGTGTGCACACCCACGCTTAGTCTTACACTTATACAAACACATCATCCAAACTTGAGACCTTTTCTGCCTTATATAGTTGCATCTGAGCTTAGCCCTCACAAATCG
This sequence comes from Leiocassis micropogon, assembly GCA_028565275.1. Lineage (NCBI taxonomy): Eukaryota > Metazoa > Chordata > Actinopteri > Siluriformes > Bagridae > Leiocassis > Leiocassis micropogon. The sequence continues at coordinate 17,722,335 of JAOVVA010000037.1, read as the reverse complement.
CTGCCCAACCACACCATTAGTGTAATTTTCATTTATCTATTTCCAAACGGGCTATGTGCCGCTTTGAAATCTCGCATTCGTCTGATGCTAACTGTGTGTAATGAGAATGATGCTAGTGATGCTGGCAAATTGATTTTAGAGGTGAGATTGTAATGAGCCCATCAAAGAGATGAAATGTAGAACAGTAGTGAGAACTGCTACTCAATTAAAGTGTTGTTTTATTGAATGCAGTGTAATCTGTGTGAGGTAATTTATATTGCATATGCCTCTGGCTTAATCAGAAAAAAACAACAACTGATAATTAAGACATTTAAAAAATATATACCAGCGGTGTAAGTATTTGTTCGTAAATCACTGCACAGTTTAGAAGTGAATTAAAAATGTCTGTATAGATGGTACCTGTCATACAGGCAAAATGACAAATGAGGGCTGATTATCCTGTCGATTCATTACATTCACTCATCAACAATAAATCCATTATCTCGTGTATGTGTTACTTGGGATGGCCTCCTGTGTAGCTCAGTCAGTTGCAATTTATTAAAAAGTTGTCCATTCATTTGATCAATGTTCAGCTCTGTTGTTTAATGTATATGTGTTTTTTCTTCTGCATTTTCACTTTTGTTTTTCTATTTACTCTTGTGGGCATTGCTGCCAACATTTTTTGTTTGTCAACCAAGTCTTATATAAGAGATATATGGGACAGGTTCTAATCATTCCTCTTGGAGTGGTAGTGGAAATGTTAAAAGCACTGTTATCAACCACTCAGCTTTCACTCCTACCTTTCTGGTTCTGAATGTGATCTTTTGGCAGGATGAAGCAACAGGTTGGGTATGAAATCAGGGCAAAGTCCACATTAGATACAGAAATACACAGAGCAATGTAAACCCTTTTCCTGGTTGTGTGTGTGAAGAAGAGGTTAACTTGGATGCACTCTGTTTAAAAGGGGGTAACTTTGAGCAAGCCATGCTTTCAGATGGGTGACCGCTGCCATCAATCCGTTTCTCTGATCTCTTCTCCAGATCGTTTTCATTAGAGAACAGTTCAGTGTCCTCTATGCCTTGGCAAGTGCATGCTGGCAGGCGTTGTGTGTGTTGGAGGCCAGATGAACATGCTAAAAACCAGTGAAGCATGAGAGTAGGGCTGCAGTGGAGCTGAATAACTTTTAAATAAAGTATAATTTTTTAAAAATAAAATAATTATTAATTTTACCATTCATGAAATATAATTTTGAATATTGTAATGATGCAGAATGGTCAAAGAAGAATAGTGAAGTTCTTTTAAACAAAAAGCCCAAATCACAGCAACCTTTTTTTAATTAAACAATTTTTCCTCTCCTCAACACTGTCACTGAAACTATGTTTTAAATTAAGGATTGGATTGTTCATGATCCAGGCTATTTCGCTGTATAATTGTGGGTGCTTAATTTTATTGGTAGCAGTATGTATCCCAAGAGGGTTGCATAATAAAACCTGTAAACACAGCATCTAAAGGAAGGATGGCATCTAATAATCCCGTTCCTTACTGATGTCCATCTGTCCTCTGATTGTTTCTGTTAACATTTTTAGACTTCCTCTAATGTATACCTTACATAGCAACATACTCCGATTAGCCACAACACTAACACCACTGCAAGGTGAATATAATAGCACTGATTATGACATATATATTAGTAAACTTAGAGGATTATGGGCATCAAAGGTTCATCTATACCTGTAAGCTAGCCCATCTAGTCTGATACCAGAGAAAGGCAATGTAGTACAAATTGCTGAAAAAAGTCAGTGCTGGAAACAGTAGAAACGTATCAAAATGCTCAATGTCACGGCATGTCATGTATGGGGCTTACCAGGCAAATAGTTCAAGGTTGTTGATCTAGCCTGCAGATTTCCCTGATCTCAATCGAAATGAGCATCCACAAAACGCAGCGGACAAACAAGTCTGATGCATGCAGTCTGAGGCCCCACCACGCAACCCACAGCACCCTGAGGGTTTACCAGTAACATCCCCATGCCAGACACCACAGCACACCCCCAGAGGTCCTGACGAGCCAGAGCTACCCCGGCAGCACATGGGGAACCTACACAAGCATTGATTAGGTAAATTTTAATGTTAATGTTATGGGTTATAATGTTATGACTGCTCAGGGTGTGCTTTCAGTGCATGTGAGTGTGCAAGTGTGTGGTCGGCTGGCCTGCAGGAAGTCTGGAAAGTGAACATTGCTGTAGTGTGTCTAACTGTTAACCTTTTAGCATTACACTTCCACCTGAGGCCAAAAACTACTGTGATGGGTACTCATGTGGATGTGGTAAGAGTGTTGTGCAACTCAGAATTTCTCTCTAGGCTCTTTCTATTACAGTCTGAGTAAGCTTTAAAGGCCATGCCATTAACGTTGGGACAAATGGGATTTAGTTTGATGCTGACCCTTCACTTTGAGCAACACAGCTAGATGCAGGAACAAAATAGTTACAGCAAATATTCAGCAAATGTTCAGAATCCAAATGCATATTTTTACTGTTGTTCAGTTGATAAACAGACAGTTTATAATATCTAAAAAATAAAAAGATGTATACAGCTAAACGTTCTTTAATGTTATCCATTTAATATTTTCATGTAATGGCAACCTGAATAATATTAATCTGTAATTAGTTCAGGTAGTAAAAGCGCTGGAAAATGATCAATCATTGGACTTTTTTTTTATTCTTTCAACTAATCAGTAAACTAACCTAATTCAGACAAAAAAATAAATTGTGGTAGCATATGATATTGATCATATACAGGGTGGGCCATAAGTGTCCATACATAGGAAAAATAATTATTATTTATAAGAAATTATTTATTTATACATTATGCTCTACACGGTTACCATTGTTTTAAAAACACATTGCCACAGTGTCGTGTGTGATGTTCATTCCATATTTTTTATTAAATTTAGTTGCAGCCATGCGACTGCTTCCTGACTGAGCCAACAGGATATGTACTTAGCACTCTTTCGTGAAATGCATCTCGTTAGGATATCTGAAACATTTAAAAAATGTTTCTTTAATTTTTTCTTTTTTTTTTTTATGTATGGAAACATATGGCCACCCTATAAATCTTTGCAACACTAAATATCTTTTTATCTTATTTTAGCAAATGCATAATTATTTTTGTAGGCCGAATGATTCCATAAATCTTGAACAGCAGAACATATATCTTGGAATTTATGTGTCCTGTTATTAGGCAGCATTGCTGCAGTATTTAGTGCCTCCTTAGTAGATTTATCCCATTTGTTCTGCATTAACATATGAATTACTGAATCTGAATTACAGTTGTTGTGAATGTGCTGCAAAGTATCTTCACTATTACATAAGCGAAATGGTTATGCAATTTCACCTATAACTGAAAGGAGGTTCTGAGAAATAAACAAAAGGATATCATATCTCATGAAAATGTGTGCCTTGTTGTAGAAATCCCCTCTGGCTTGGCAATTCTGTGCACATTGCAGTCTCTCATTCAGATTGGTGGAGTGATTTCATGTGGGAGGAGACAAGATTAAATAAAGGAGGGTTTAGTTTATTATCTGTTTTCATAAGCAGATGGTTAGGAATGGCAGTCCTTTATGGAGACCAAATGCCTCATTATGATAGGAATACATACTGTAAAATATCTTATTCAGTAAAGTCTCCTTATATACACAATGACTGGTTCAGGGAAGAACTCTTTATAAAAAATATTCAGTATCCAAATATGGGTTGAATATAATTAGGCCTACTCCACCATGCGCACAGTTCACTTTAATAAATTCAAACTGTTGCAGTTAAGCTTCTATTTCATTATACTTCCAAATATAGTGTTTTAAATGCATTCTTTAGAGCTTCATTAAGCACTGTATATTTTACTTTGTTTTTTTTTTTGCCATTCTGGTTTTTGTTGTTATTACACTGTTTTATTTTTAGAATTCCCAGTGACCTATATATCAGATCTGTGCTGTAGCTTTGTGTTTCAGTGCTTGCTTGTAAGGAATACAATTGGGCTGTCTATTATTAGTTCCAATTGAGATGTATATTTCCTTCAGTTGTGAGCAAAGCTGCCAGGGTGTTCCTCATATGTAAACATCACATTATTTGATTCAAAATGAAACTCCTAGGCCTGCTTCAAGATTATTTCATTATCACCAAAGCAATGCTCACTCACATGTCTAGCATCATCTCTTTTATTTTATTTTATTTTTTTAGGTCTCTTACATACATCAATTGATTGTGCTACTTGTGATTTTGCGTCGACTGTGCTTCTCTCTGAATAACTTTTTTTCCCCCATCCCCTTTTTCCCTTTTACATCTCATTTAGTCTGCCACTCAATAGGGGACCTTGCAAGATTGATTAGAATCTATAAACCAGGGAGCATAAAATATTTGCGACTTTTCCCCGCTGTAATTAATAGACAAAAAAGGGGAAATATATCAAAATGGTACTCTCGTTGTCTTTCTCATGCTGTTAAAAAAAGGTAAATGCAGACTTACACCACTCCTATATTAAGACTAATAATATTAAATATCGTATTAACATATTACGTATGTTATTATATAGACTGTGTAACTTGTATATACCGGAACCTTCCACAGAAGTGCCTATGACGAGTTTACCCCACCTGCTTGTACAGAAGTAATTCAGCGACATCATATTTTTGCCCTGTGAATATTTGCATTTTGGCGTGCAAACCTTTCCACACACAACTGTTCTAATCAGTGCAAAATCGTGCCAGATGTCCCATATTTCCGTATGTTTATATGCATGACCCTCTGTTCAATAAAAAGAGCAACAAATTAAAGTTAATTGACAGCAGTGTCTAGTTATTTATATGTCTTCGGTTGTAAAGGGCGTTTAAAGAGTTCTGCGCTCGTGTGGTTGAACGGCCAAACCTGGTTCTGTGCAGAGGCACTGAAAAGAAGAAGAAAAAAAGTGCGCATTAATATGGGTCAGTGGGAAATGAATAGTGTCACTGTGCGTGACTGGAAGAAAGGTGGGACAGTTTGGGACAACACTGACTGAGGACACTATCCTGTAATCAGCCACGAGCTCACTCTAGTGATTACTCACTCTAGTGCTCTAATCTCAGGCTGTCATGTTGGCGACTTGGTTTGTTTTCGTCGTTGTTGCACACCTTTAAAAACTCTTCTTTGACTGAACCCTGACATATTTAACTTAACACGTGTATCTGCACAATTTGCAAGTGGAGCCTATTCTACCTTGCGTTTTATTTGCTTTCAATTTATCCACGTTTATGATCTGCTAGTCCATTGTGGCAACTCTCCTGTTTATTTAATACAATTGTGCGGCGAACAAAAATAAACAGACCGACCAAACAGACAATTCTTCTTTTCGCTCTGAAAACTGTCCCGACACAAAGGGGGGACGTTTTTCTTGCGCCGGAAAGTAAATTCTTTTGAAGTGGAACTAATCATCTGAGGGATGGTTCCCGTTGTCCTAACAACGCAGTTGAAATGGAAGGGGCTCTCTTTTTGTTCAATCTATGTTTTCTTTCTTTCATTCAAAACCGAAGATGATAGTAGTTTCACGCCCTGTCCACCCACATTGTCGGCCGAAACCTTTGCTTTCTTTGTCGAGGAGGCTTTACGCGGAGACGCCGTGCACACGGCGGGCGACTCTCGGACGCGTGACGTCAGCCTCGCGCTTCTGCCTCCATAGTTTACGCCTCTTTATGCCGTTAAACACAGGAGCGAATCTCACACCACATCCTCCACACCAAACTAATGAAGGCGGCAACATCGGTTAAATGTGACGCCTTTGAGACCAACAGACACAGGGTGAATCAGTTTTTTTCATCTCTAAAGTACTTCTTTGTATCCTGTGCACCACTAGCCACAGCAATAGTTACTATTCAGGCCTATTTGTTTTTCAAATATGTAACTTCTGTGAAATAATTTAGCTGTTAGCTAAACCGTTGTTAGGCACACAGGGCATGTCTGATCTTCACAAACAACAAAGCATCCACTAAGGTATTTTTATTTCATGTTCAAACACTGTAACCACTGGTCATGAGGTCACTACGGTCATTGTTTTGTAACATGGAGCAGTAAAATATTTCTGGTTTGTCCAATTAAAAGATCAACAATGTCTTAAAGGAAACTCGTGTGTCCAACCTTGGCAGATCTCCCTAATAGGCTATATACCTTATTTCTAAAGGCACAGACGTCTTTTAAAACTGTTTTAGGGTAGCCGCTCGAAGAGTGAGTATCTCTGGCCTCTGGGACCTTTCAGTCAAGAATCCTATCTCTTAATTGCCATTACTAAATCTTTCTCTCCCCAAACTACCTTTTTTTCCTCACGACGTTATAAACACTTGAACCTTCATGGAACGCAGGAGAAGCGAAGCATTTTATTGTCACCGCGGGGTTGCCTGTAGAGTTCACAAAGCAGTCACACACGGGGAAAGCAAACCATTGTGGCTCCAGCAGAAAAGAACATAGACGTTTTATTGATACAGAGAATTTTGCAATGTTATTTAATAGCCTAGGTTAGGTAAAGTTTTGAAAGGGTTTTTAAAGGACTATCTAACTTTTTATAGTCTGTTTATTTTTTTCTGATAATATTTCTAGTCTCTATCTGTCTATCTATCTATCTATCTATCTATCTATCTATCTATCTATCTATCTATCTATCTATCTATTTAGCTGTGTCTATCTTTGTTTTTGTTAATTTATCTACCTGCTTTCCTTTCTGCCACTCTAATGCCCTGCCTGTGAAACATCTTTGTATCTCCGTCTGGGTTGTGCCAATGCCAATTATTGTCATCAGGTTGATGCCACTTTAGTAAAAGTGTAGGCAGGTGATGTCACACTCAGGAAGACACCATCCATACAGTATGTGTACTGCAAATGGGACTAAAAAACCCAATAACAATAAGTAATAAATAAATGGAGGTGTTTACTGTGGATTGCACTCTGTGGATAACACACAAAGCAAAGCAAAAAAAAAGACTGAAGTTTACACAGTCACAATGGTGTGTCCATTAATAAAAGATTTCATGCTAGAGGTGATCTTAGCTCAAAAGCAAATCTAAGACAGAAAATAATTCAACTGTTCTTTATTTATGAAGCAGTATTGATGTGGACATCCCGAAATCCCTTGGCGAGAGTATTTTTGTCCACCCAATCTGTGCCAGCTGGCTCTCCTGATTCTGAAACAATAGGCAGACACTGCACAATCGTGAAAATAACCTTAATCATCCCAGACATGAAAATTCAGTTTTGACTGGACATTCTTAAGTTTGCACAACACTGCTTCTATTTCAAATAACTAACCTTATAACAATTGCAACAATATATATATATATTTTTCTATATAGAAGGGGCTTGGCTCTTTCTGTTGATGATTTTGCACTAAAATGTTGTATGCTAAGCAACTATTTTCATCTTCACCTTTAGAGTTCAGGAAAGGATCTGTTACCTGTACTAGCAGCTAACAGATCACACCTTGTTTTATGTATTATAACCACCCGGGGTATAGTGGAGAAGACCTCTTGTTTGGCAATCCACACAGAACCCAGAAATTCGCCATTAAATCTCCTAAGTAAGCACAGAATTGAACATTTACACAGAACAACATTTTTCACAACACTATTAGTGTCTAGTGTGTTTAGTGTATTAGTGTCTTATACAACTTAAGCTATTGCTTTTAAAACAACAATGGCAAATTAATTGAGTTTTGAGGTAGTTTTGCTAGCCATGCACATCCACATAACTAACTAAATACAGCACTCTGCTTGGAGGTCACTGTCTCCCCAGTTCTCTGTTATTACCCACAGATGAGGCATAAAAAAACCTTATGTCTTTAAGTCCTGCCTTTGTGCTCTAGAATTGGCCTGTCATCGTTTAACCAGTCATAGATGAAACCATATTCTTGTAATTAATCATAACTCAAAACTTTGGTGGGAAAGGGCCATTTGTACATCTTACTGCATCTTTTAATGCTAGAATGAGCCCACTGCTGTCACTTGCACTTTGAAGAACTTAAATATGTTTAATATGATCCCCAAAGAAATTACTGGCACTATTGATTAGTTGCAATCTCAGATGATCCTTCAATTCATTGTCCTTGCAGCACTACAACTTTAGCACTATTTACCTGCAGCAGGTACATCTAATCTACTGTTTACAATCTCTGGGAGTTAACTGCTTGCTTTTTTAACCCTTCTGATGGTGGGTCATGCAAATAAGTCTCAAAATGTCAGACATCCTCTGCCATTGGGGTTCTCCCCTTCACACAGATCTCATCTCATCCCGGTCATTACCTCTGCTTCGGGCTTAAAGCTGCAACAAATTCAAATCCACAAATGTTTTGCCTTGTGTTGGCTCCAGGGATCATAATATGATCCTGAATTCAGAGTAGTGTGCAGCGCTTTAATGTTTTTTATTTGTTTCCACTACGTTCTTTAGTTTTCCCCAACTTCTTAAAATCATATCAGTGGATTAAGTACTCTTATGTTGCATTTCAGAACTTTTTTCAAGTCTATTGGAACATAGACTTGAAAAAAACATCCTACAACTTGGAAACTCCTCCTTGACCCCTTTTGCATCAAGTGACATCAAATTATTTTGGCTGCTCACAGCATTATCAGTAAATAAAATAGCCACTATTATATCTCTATCTGCAATCTATCAATCGTTCAACATACAGACTTATAGTCTTGTTAAACCTATAAGTTTAACTACAAAGTTTGCTGTCAAGAGGATGGAAATATATTTCACTGTTTGCTGGCTAGATTGTTGCTGACAAAAGATAAACCTGGAAGAAAATTTCAAGTTCACATTACAAAGCTAAGTCAAATACAGCATTAAATTGCCCCATGGTGTGAAAGTGTGTGTGCACATGGTGCTAAGTGAAGGATTGGGGTCACCAAGTGTTCCTGGGGTAGGATGAAAAAATGAATGAATGCACCACCAGCAGCTGTGAGTATCACCTGGATACCTTCTTAAAATTAAGATGTCAAATCAAATGTATGACATTTATACTGTAGCTATAAATACATACATTGATGTATGTATATGTTATTGTCGCATTCTTATTTTCTCTGTTATATAGCAACCAAGAAAATCCAAGTAAAAAACAGAAACAGTTTTAAGAAGAACACACAGGTGTTACAATAACCTGTGCACACCTTTAAACTAATTCTTGTTAATGCACCTTTTACATTACCACATTTGGAAGATGCCCTTATCCAGAGTGACTTACATTTTATCTTGTTATATATCTAAGCAGTTGAGGGCCTTGCTCAATGACTCAACAGGGGCAATTTGATGGTGCTGGGGTTTGAACATGGGACATTCCGATCAGTAGTCCAACACCTTAACAACTGAGCTAACCCTGCCTATTAAGAATACAGCACTCAATCCTTTTGGGTAAAAGTCACATCTTGTGACGAAATGTATCACATCTTGATTTGCCAATTTTATACTACTCTTTATTGCAAAAATACTCCAGATCTATCATGTTCTGATTCCCTGTGTGCAGTCCTCATCAAGTCTTTTCCAACTTTTTTTTAGGTGGGATTTGGAGCTGGGCTCTGACTGGGCCACTATAAAACATTGATCTTCATTTCTTTGTTAACTTCAGTTTGTAATTCAGTTCATTATGGTGCTGGATGGTGATTTTCTTTCTTCATCAGCTGAAGAGAAGCAGCCCTATAGCACTATGCTGCCATTACTATTCTTTATCATTCATGTGGTATGGTTCTTGCACTAAACATATATACTCAGCAAAAAAAGAAACGCCCCTTTTTCAGGACTGTGTATTTCAACAATAATGTTGTAAAAATCC